>OX453089.1:17000849-17540849 GCA_949708635.1 Hirtodrosophila cameraria | reverse complement strand
CTAATAATGCTGATCTGATTAAGGACAGCGATAGTAATCCGTGGGGCATTTGTTTGGGAAGTGTGTGTAGAACTTAAGCGCCTAAAAGTAGACTTTGCACATTTGTCTTTGATTCAGTTACAGATACATGCATTCACTTTCTTGGGTAAGTTAGTTCGGTTCTAAATTTCAATTATATTTTTAATAATATAATTCCGCAACAGTTGCGCAACAGTTCCGACATGAACTCTTTTGAAATTCTTATTTTTGATTGCTGTTGCATGATTGTCATTTTCTCTTTAATACTTGTTATTTATAATAATCTTACACATTATTGTGGAAATAGAATCAAGAACAGGGCTTTATATCATTAAAATTTGCAAACAGTGCGCATCAATTATGCTAAATACAATTAAATCTTGATATTGTGCTTTCAAATGCACTGAACAAATAACTGACTGACTGACGCACTGACAGATTGCGTGGCTTCAACTTATTGACAACGCCTTGGCAGGCAGCAGACTTGGCTCATTAGTCTCAGTTCCGACCGCCCCTGTCTCCTCCTCCTCCTCCTCCTCCGACTGCTAACCCATCCAAAATGTGTGTCAAAAGTTGGCATTTGAAGTAATTAAATTTAAATTGAATTCAGAAGCCAAGAAATTCACACACAAAATATAATAAGAACAGGACGAAAGAGCGACAAACTTTTTTAATCCTTTGCTCATTTGTTTTTTTGGTTATGCGTGGAGCCAAAAAGGTCAAAGTGATGGTTGTTCGGGGGAAGGGTTCTGCGTAAAAGATGCCTTCTGGGTTCTGTCTGTGTGCATTTCCGTATTATTAAAACTTTAAATGAAAAAGTTTTACATACATAGTGGATTTTAATAAAATGAAATATGTTGAAGAGTTTCGTACTTTACGTAGGCTGCGTGAACAGATTTACCAAACAGAGCTCGACTGAAACATTTATCAGCATTTTAAATGTTAGTGGGAGAAAAATGGATCGAAATTAAAGTTATACAAGTCAGTTACTAGTTATATACAATATTATACATACTTAGTTTTCACTCAATTAAGATGCTTACAATTTGATAACAAAATATGAATCATGAAAGAGTTTTTAATTGCAAAAATTTTATTGGTTCCATTTTACGATCGTATATCAATTGACTAACGTACCAATCAAAACTTAAAAACCTGAAGTGAAAGTTTATCTCCGACATGCCGAAGATATGTATATAACCCTGTAGAAAAGATTTTCAAATACAAACTTAATTTTCGATCGATTGTTCCAATGACAGTAGGATGTATGTATATATATTGTGAAATCAAAGACATATCCATCTCAGCAAGAGTATTACAAATAAATGGTTCTTTTTAGGCTATTGTAATTTCAACAAGCAATGTTAAAATGATTTAACAAAATTTAAAATTCACACTTTTCCTATGCTGTACTAGTTTTGTTCTTTCTCCTCTATACTATATTTTTATTTTTTGGAAAACGGAGTATTAACATACTAGAAGAAAACGGATCTAACATTTCTTTCGTTCTTATACCCTTGCAGAGGGTATTATATTAAAGGAGACGTCTCAAAAAAAAAAAGATTTGTATATTCGTGATCAGCATCAACAGCCGAGTCATGTCCGTCTGTCCGTCTATGGACATATATGCATTTTTCAAGACTTTGTTATAGAGCTATCTTGATGAAACTTGTCACAGATGCTTCTTCTAATTGCAGGTCGTACCTATAGTTGAATTGGCCAGATCGGACCACTATAACATACAGCTGCCATAGAAACGACTGGTTGAAAAATTAGTTTTTGTATGAAAAACTTTTTTGATTTTCAAGATAACACAACCAAACTCACTTAACCTACGTTTAAAGACAGTATTTACATGATGACAAATTTTGATCAAAATCGGACGACTATATCCTACAGCTGCCATAGGAACCATCGGGTGAAAATAAGTTTTTGTATGAAAAACTCTTGTGCTTTTCAAAATATCTCGGCCAAACTCATTATATCTAAATTAGAGCACGCTCATCACATTTTGACAAAATTTTATCAAAATCGGATCACTATATCTAACATCTGCCATAGGAACAATCAGGAACAATTTATAAATCTTAGCTTTTTCTGCTTGGATTCAAGTTAGTACATACATAAACTAGTTTTATTTAGTTAGTACTCCCACTTCGCACAATATCGATGGCCATAAACACTTTGGCGAAATGAAGCCATAGAATGGCAAATGAAGTGGCCCAACACTTGTGGAATATTTAGACTACCGACAAATGCCATGCAGTCAGTCATAGTGGCGCTCCAACTGAAAACACCCCACTCTCCATCTAATCAATGTCCATATCCATAGACATTTCATGTGAATTACATCCCGCTGCGGTCGATGTCGCTCCAAATGACTCACAATTAAATGCGATCCGCATGAAGAAAAGCAAAGCCTAACTGGCTTGACTCTGGCTGCCAACGAAAGCGAAAGCGAACATTGCAACATGCAACCGCAAAAAACAACAGCAGCAACAATAACAACAACAACAACAACAAACTTTACTGCGGCGTCTCGCAATAAATGTGGGCAAACATTACATGAGAGCGTCGAAGTCGCGTCGCGTCGCTGGCTGAAAGCGTCATTGGGGGCTGGGCCCCAACTAACTGCAAATTATCGAGACAGTCGATGACGATAACAAAAACAACAGCGGCAACAACAACAGCTAAGACTGACATCATAATTATCGATTGTGCCGCTGGCTTTTGTAATTATGCCAAAAGCGCGTTTATTATAAGTGTGTGAGTGTGTGTGTGCGAGTGTGTGTGCGAGTGAGTGTGCGAGTGTGTGTGTGTGTGTGTGTAACGATAGCAAAGAGTATGAAATCCAGTTCAAAAATGAAAAACTTGAGGAAAGACGTCAAGGAAATTGATCAGCTTGCGTATACGTAAACAATCACTTTAAATATAATGCGACTACTAAATGACCTTTAATTAATGATTTCATATATAAAAACTATATTTAAATTAAATGATGATTTATGCATTATAATATAAATCAAATAAATAATAGAAACAAACATTCGACGGGATACTAGATATATATAAAGGGTATTATTTTTTTCTAAATATGTATTATTTTATACAACACATACTTAACTTAGGTTTTTGATTTGAGACTTTCTCAATGTATCAAAGATACATTTTGATATCAACAAGATCAAAATAACTATATTTAATAATAACAAGTGTTAACCAATTTGAAATATTTGAGGTTTAAGCTTATTGTTTGGGTTCTTTAAACTAAACAGTTTCATTAATCTTTGCATATTTAATGGGTATGTTAAAACAAAACAAGAAAGAAATGTTCCTATGGCAGCTATAAGTAATATTGATCCGATTTTGCTTAAATTTGGTCAACATGTGTAGAACGTGCTTTAATTTAGTTATGGTGAGTTTGGTCGAGATATTTTGAGGTTATCATAAAGAAACTTATTTTCAACCGATCGTTCCTATGGCAGCTATAAGATATAGTAGTCCGATTTTGATGAAATTTTGTCATCATGCATAAACTGTCCTAAAACATAAGTAAAATGAGTTTGGTTGAGTTATCTTTAAAAACAATAAAGTTT
Organism: Hirtodrosophila cameraria; assembly: GCA_949708635.1. NCBI lineage: Eukaryota > Metazoa > Arthropoda > Insecta > Diptera > Drosophilidae > Hirtodrosophila > Hirtodrosophila cameraria. The sequence continues at coordinate 17,537,235 of OX453089.1, read as the reverse complement.
TTCATACAAAAACTTTATTTTTCAACCGATCGTTCCTATGGCAGCTGTATGTTATAGTGGTCCGATCTGGCCAATTCAACTATAGGTACAACCTGCAATAAGAAGAAGCACCTGTGCCAAGTTTCATCAAGATAGCTCTAGAAGAAAGTCTTGAAAAACATGACGGACATGACTCAGCTGTTGATGCCATTTCTTTTTCTGAGACGTTTCCTTCAATGCGTTACACATTTCGTAACAAAATTATAATACCCTCTGCAAGGGTATATTTAAAAGAAAATAGTAGCAAAAAACTGCTGTCTGTTTATTCGAGCTTTTGCTTATTTAGAGCGATCAGTGTAGACATGTTTTGTGGTGTGTTATGAAATAGTTGGTAGCATAATTACACTAGTAACTAGTTACAACAACAACAGAAGACAAAGTAATAGGAAAAGTAACAAAATGCAACAACGGCAGTATTGGCAACAAAAAATAACAATAATTGTTGGAAAAGGTAACTGCTTAGCGATAATTGTGCCATTTGAAGGTATAATTAAATAATACGAAATATTCAAAATTATTTTAAATTTGACAATGCAATAAATGTATAGTTTTCTAGCTCAATAATCATACGTTGAAAGTTACATAAAAATTAAATAAATTATTAACTGAGAAAAAACTAGTGGGAATGCTTTGTCATCTCAACAATACTAAAATATATGAACAGCTATATATATGAAAGTGTTATAAGTACATTTTGAATCGACTTATTTTAAAGCTACATTTGACTCAATTTTAAAATATTGGTAAGCAGTAAATAAGTTTTATTTTAAGAAGTATAAAGAAGCTTATTATACTTTTTTTTTAACTTTTTTGAAAAAAAAGGAAAAAAGAGTATATTGGGTTTGTGAAATGTCCGTCCGTCCGTCTGTCTGTCCGTCTGTATGAACGCAGGTTTTTTCCACAGTTTTGAAGCTGGAGCAACCAAACTTGGTATACATGTTGGTATATACCAGAGTAAGACAAAGTGTCAAGATCTCGATTGTCGATTGTCTCGAGATTGTCGAGAATACCGAGTACATAATTTAATCAAAATCGGACTTCCATATCTTATAGTTGCTATAGGAACGATCGGTTGAAAATCAGTTTTTTAACTTTTTTGTTTTTCAAAATAACTCGACCAAACTCACTATGTCAAAATTTTAGCTCTATCCACACATGTTGACAAAATTTCATCAAAATAGGACGATTAAATCTTATAGCTGCCATAGGAACAATCTGTTGAATATATCTTTGGCACGCCGAAGATAACATTTCTCTCTTGTTTAAACTATTATTTTAAAGTTCTTTAGATAGTGAATGAATCTGTATTTAATATTAGTTATTATACATGCTCTTCCACTCACATTCCAAGCGAAAGTAATATTAACTACAGTTATGACATCGATGAGGCCATGTCCTGACTGGAAACTTGCTGTTCCATCGTATCTATACCATTAGATGATATAAAATGTGTGTTTCCAGTGACAGCATTCCCAAAACTCTCTACTGCATCAACATCATCCATCCCTACCCTGCACAGCGTCTGCCACAACACACGAATAGAGTAAATGGTCAGAACAGTTACAATTACCCAAAAGTTTAGTTGAATGGTAGCAGCGCCACCAGTGGTAGTTGCGGCGACGAGTGCTGCCTCGTACTCTTCGTTGGACATGTCAGGCATATTTGTTGATTTGCTGTTAATTGAACATAGATAAAGATGATGAGAAGTAAATGTCACTATAAATAATACTTACAATTTTGACTTCTTGGCATTGAAAATCTAAAAATAATCCAAAATTTGTTAGAAACGTTGTGAATAATTTTGTTGTTGTGTTTTTAACTAAATGACAAATGACTGAAAGAATGCTTTAGTTTTTTTTTTTTTTTGTATTTGAAATTTGATATCAATTTTTATAATTGTTAGTTCGAGAGCGGATTGCTTTTAACTGTTCCTTCTCCTTAGCGTGATAAGTTTGTATGCTGAATGGCTTTCCCAACACGACGCGAATTTAGTTGACGGTTGTTCCAAACAGATGGAGGTCTTATTCGGATAATATATTAGTGTATATACTGCTTATAACGATATGAATTGTGTTCTTAATTAAAAATTAGGCATTATTGAAATCAAATTTTGATTTGTAGATTTTTTTATTTAAAACTGATGACTTATGCAGCAGCTTCAAATTATTATGATGTGCTGAATAGATCCGACCAGAAAAGAAAAAAAAGAAGAGTATATTGGGTTTCCGTCCTTCCGTCTGTCCGTCAGTTTTTATTCACAGTTTTGATGCTAGAGCATCCAAGCTTGGTGTATATGTTGAGGTATGCCATAGACAGACAAAGTGCCAAGATTTATTAATTTATAGTAATTAATTTAAATTTTCAACTGATGATATACGGCAGATATATAAAATTATGAAGTATTGATCAGATCTGTTTGGCAAGTGCTTAGAAAATGGAACAAACAATGTTTTTGTGACTTCAATTTTATTAAAAATAACATCAAATATATACATATGTACATATTTAAGCTTAGATAATAGAGTTAATTGTTAAATTCACTGAACTAAAATGAAAACTTTTGCTGTCATTTTTAGCATTAAAAGGATTTGTCAAGTATTCGAGCTAAACTACAAATCGATGCTATAGCGTGTTTGATATACTATAACCGATCGCGTTTATAACATTTTATGGATTTACTTTAACTATTTGCATAAATGTGCTATTAGACTAGTGAACATGGCTAATTGACAGCTGTACTCAGACTACAACTCGAAATGTTAAAAGGATTGACAAGCACGCAACGGGAGAAGTCACACCAGCATGTGGGCACTTGGCACGGTGCTCAGAGCTCGGAAGGCGGCTTGGTGGCATGCGCTCCAATTTTGCAAATTTTTACTCCCAGTATCAGGGAGGAATAAAGCACTGCAAATGTATGTAACAGGCATAATGAGGCATTCCTAACTATATAAAGCATCTACAGCGAAGTCGAACTAGTCATGTCTGTCTGTCTGTCCATATGTCTGTATGAAAGCTGTGATCTCAGAGACTACAACAGCTACCGACAACTTGGCATGTAGGTTGCATAGATGTATATTAAACGCTTACTATTTATTTCAAATCTAGAATACACCCCCCCCCTCCCCCCTCCCCACGTCCTCATTTTCATCGGATAAAAAGCACCAAAGTGACTGAAGAATCTATTTCCCCAGTCTCATTGGGCAGCAGCAATAGTTTTAGAGGCACTGCTTGCTTACGTTGCAGCTGAACTGCTTGATGGAATATTAATGTTTGTAATGCACTGCTTGCATGTGTATTTGAAAACAAAGATGTTGTTGTACTTTTCACATTCGGGTGCAGGTAGTTTCCTAGTCGGGCACACTCGACTGGAGCATTCTTACTTAATTTGTTGTTGGTTTAACATTTCCCATTGCTGTTGGCTGCGATTTTGTCATGACATAATGACATACTGTGCGTTTTGTGAATATGATTGATGGTGCTTCGGGTGAGCTGTGAGCAAAAAATATGATGAGGTGTCAGCCGGTTGCCAAATGTGTTACAAATCAATGAAAATGCAATGCAAAATAATATTTATGCTTGACCCGGCCAACGAGCCAGCATTCAGTACACGTTTAGTATGTACACATTGAAGACATATTTGCAGATTTGCAACAGAGCCCATCTGGGTAACATACTCGTTAGCTCGTTAAATACATATGTACATAAATACATACTTATTCGTATTTGCCTTGTCATCAACGTCATGTTGGCATCCAGCAGAGTTGGCCGCGTGTCGTGATTTTTTTTCGAGCAGCATGCTGTGTTTTACGTGTTTAATCCTTTTTCACTCTCTTAATAAATATTAAATAAATATTTAAACATTCTAAAAATTTCCGTTGAAATCATTTTCGAGCAGAACATTTACTTTCATCCTTTACTTAGTCAAAAGTTGTATTTTATATTGATATTATTTAAGCATTTCTCAGCCTCGGGAATGAGCAAGAAAATTCGCAATTGTATTTTGAAGCGAGATCTCAGTGCTGTCATGTTTCAGCTCCAGACATGCATTCACTAGTCATTTGACTTGTTCGTTTGCTTTTCTCTTTGGCGGCTCTTCAGCTGCAAACAAGATTGTGTCTGTAAATCAAAGGTGGCCACTGGGCAACCAAGTAATATATTTATATTTATAGGCCATAACATTTATTTTTTTAAGAACCGTATTTGTACCAGGTATCTATGCAGAAACTAACAACAAAAAATTTTGAAACAAAAACAATTAACAATTCATGCAAAACGCCGCTTAACAATTTGTGTCCAGTTCCTCATCCTTGTCCCTTGTCGACCTAGGACATATCCAGGTCCAGCAACTGCTTCTGTTGCAATTGCATAGAATGTTCCATTCCAACATTCTCAATAATTTCTTCATTGAGTTCATCCATCTCGCCCAACTGACATTCACATTTCTCTTCTACCGGGATTAATTCAATGCCATTCAAATCATCCTCGCACGGTTCCGAATCTTGAACCTCAACCTCGCCCTTTGCTGCACGCTTGCCCAATCCAAAGTGGCGTAGCTTCACCCACAAGGCACGAGTCGAGTAAAGTGCCACAACAGCTGCAGTCAAATAGACGTTCGATTGGAACAAAACAGCACCACCTGTTGTTGTTTTTGGTGCTGCTGCAGCTGGTGTAGCTGCGTCTGCTCCAGCGGCTGGTGCCTCGCTTTCTGCCATTTTTGTATGCTGGGAATAGGATTTGGAAATCTTAGAAATGAATACTTAGATATTAGTTTGTTACTTACTTAAGCAAAGAAAAAAAATTCCACAAAATTTGTATGTATTTAATATCAGCGTTGTGTTCACGCGGATTGTAGAGAGCGACTGAGCATATGTGTAGAAGCAAATCCAAAGACTGGAAATTTCAATTTCTCAGCTTACTAAGTTTCAATTTGGTTAACTTCGAGGGCGCTATAGAAAGGACTTTTTAATTTAAAAAAAATATATAAAACTTTGCACTCACACTTATTTTAAATAATTTTTTGTATAATATGTATTAAATTTGTTAGAAGTTAACTTGTGTTGTTTTCAGATCGAGCGACTGAATGAGAATGATGAAATTTGTTGAGCAAACTCATAGCTCGAAATCTGTTTGACAGCAGCCTGCTTAGATCAATTGTAATTACTCGTTTTCACTATTTGGTTCGAATTCAAACATTAAAATGGGCATTGTTTCTGCGCTCTCTTCTATAATAAAGTAATTGCTTTATGCACTGCTCCGCTTCACAATCTTTCCAACCACAAAAATTAAGCTAGTATGGTGTCAATCTGCAAAATATGGTGATTCTAGCAAAAGGGGTGTGGGAGACACAGACTTTGCTTATTTCTTTGGGCGGGGGTGGGCGTGGCCAAATTTTATTTAGTCAGATCAATTAAGGAAAAGATTAGTAGCACTTGTGCAAAATTTGGTTACTCTAGCTGTAAAACTGTGGAAGAAATAGGTTTTGAACGTTTATTGGTGAAGGGGTGGGGGTGGAGGGGAGATCTTGACACTTAGTCTGCCTACGGTATACATCAACAGGTCTGCCAAGTTTGGTTGCTCTAGCTTCAAAACTGTGGAAAAAACTGCGTTCATACGGACGGACATTTAAAAAAAATTAAAAAAAAAATATAAAAACAAAATGGTTAGAACGTAGTAGTCCGATGCTCGCGACTTTATAATACTCTTTTTTCACCAATTTAAGAAAATTTCAGCGAGTTAAAAAACTCTAGTTCCACAGCCGGTAGAAAATTAAGTAGATATATATAATTGCAGCTTAAAATATTTTAATAGTCAGTACATGTAAGTTTATTATAATTTATTTGCGCCTCACTTATCGCACAAATTGACAGTAAACAAAGGCACTATTAGGCAACAGCAAAAAATTTGTGTACATTGTGTATAGTGTAAATAAAGTGTGTAAATAGTGTGATTGTATATGCTTCTCAATTTGAAGTGGGAGCGTTGTAAATAACTTGCGATCCCCCTAAAATCGCAAGCATCCCAACGCCTCAAAGAGTCTTCCGTGTCCTGAGCTTCCATATGTGTTGAGTGTCATTAGTGTAACAACTTGTCCGTGTCTGCTTGCATCGCCATCTTCATTTCAATATTAACTATATTGGATATATGTTAATGGCCTGCGTCTCTATCTGCCCCGTTGGTTGTGGCACTTCACATTCACATTCACGATCCAATTCACATTCATATCCAGTTTCTTCTCCATCAGTGATCGATTCATTGTCGTTCAAATCATCCACACACGGTTCCGAATCATGAAGCTCAAGGTCGCGCTTTGCTGCACGCTTACCCAATCCAAAGTGGCGTAGCTTCACCCACAAGGCACGAGTCGAGTAAAGTGCCACAACAGCTGCAGTCAAATAGACGTTCGGTTGGAAGAAAACAGCACCACCTGTTGTTGTTTTTGGTGCTGCTGCAGCTGGTGTTGCTGCGTCTGCTCCAGCGGCTGGTGCCTCGCTTTCAGCCATTTTTGTATGCTGGGAACAGGATATGGTAATCTTAGAAATGAATACTTAGATATTAGTTTGTTACTTACTTAAACAAAGAAAAAAAATTCCACAAAATTTGTATGTATTTAATATCAGCGTTGTGTTCCCGCGGATTGTAGAGAGCGACTGAGGATATGTGTAGAAGCAATTCCTAAGATTCGAAATATCAATTGCTAAGCTTACTAAGTTAAATATTTAATATTATTTTCTGCTAAGTACAATGGGTGCGAACACCCAAAACTCACACAGAATATATTTTGTGTATTCGATTTTAGATTTTTCCACATATACATCCATAGACAGTAAGTTCTCGATTTACGAAACTCTCGAAACATGCAACTCAATGTATGCACTGTTAAGGCACCTCTACCTTTATATTATCTCAGCTAATACAAATTCCTGAGAAAATCTTAGCAGAAAAACAGAAAATAGATAGATGGGCCGATGTAAATGAGTTTATCGAGAGCGTAGTGTAATAGTAATATTTGTGCAATGAAAATTATATGATCATAGCAACTACTTAACTGAAAATTGTTCACAATTTGTTCAAATCACACAATTGTAATTTTAAATTTCCTTTGCATCCCAGTAGGCCCAACACTAGTCTATGAAGAAGCCTAAACTTAAAACATATGTAGAACCATAAACTAGATACAAAAAATTGCCTTTAACTGCAAAAGCATTTGACACGCTCTTATTTGAAAGTCAGCAGCTGCTTTTGCGTATATGTTGTGGCTCAGTATTATTTATATTTCATAAGTTTATGAATTTTGCATTTGCAATTCGACTAGCTAGCTAGCAACCCTTTTATACTCATCTTTACCATTTATTCATCTGTATCTGCATCTAGAAGTGCGTTTGTTTGTATAAGAACTTATATAAGTTATTCCATACATAACAAGCATATGCAATACGGACTCCTCAGTCGTTTTAGTGTTGTCTCCAGCTACAGAAGTAGCTGCTACAGTGAATGAAAACAAGTAATAGTTATGATAATTCAAATAAAAGCACCTCTACGCGAGGTTAAAGTCTAGGGACGATGCATATTCGAACCACAAAACTTCTGATATCCAATTTTCTGACGAAGGGTTTTCTTATTACTATAAAAACTATTTTAAGTAATAAAATTTGCTAAAGACTGGCGTGGGCGTGGCAAAATTATTTGTATCACACTTATTTTATAGGGCAACAGAAGTAAGCCTGCAAAATTTGCACTAAACAGGCAATATCTTGCGAAGACGAATTATGCCAGATATGGCTACAACATTCATAAATTTTATTAACATTCATACATTTTATTATATTTTATTTCTTTTAAATTGCCGAAATGTACAAAAAAAAATACGTTATTTCACCTGTAGTTTTTCACCTGATCGTTTTAAGAAAAAACCGCTAAGATAAGTTTAAAAGCTCTAAAAAATACCTTTCCAAGAAAATGTTGAGCTTAGCTTCTGAAGCTTCTTTGGTTTGGAAACTGTGGGCGGTTTTTAGCGTTTTCCCGCTAAACTAGTGGTTTTTTAGAAAAGTGGTAGAACAACCGTTTCTTCGGCTATGATAGCGAACAAGTCCACAAAATTATAGACAGCTACTTCAACGCGTTGATACAAACAAGCAGACAAACAGACAGACAAACAAACTGATAAGCAAACAGACAAACAAACAAACAGACAAACAAACAGACAAACTGACAAACAGACAAACAGACAAACAGACAAACAGACAAACAGACAAACAGACAAACAGACAAACAAACAAACTGACAACCTTTTCATCTCAATTTGGAAAAGACACTCTAATTTTAAAATGTTCATAACGTTTCAATGAATTATCAGATTGGGTCGAACGAGGTGTCACTTGGAGTGTATTGCAACATTTTTGCTTTTAACCAAAAAGCTCTAACGGTCCCAGAAGCTTAAATTCTTTCAATTTCTGCCTTCTCACCTTCTCGCCTATATCTCATTAAACCAGGTGAGTTACCAAAAGTTTTATTACGCACTTTTTACTCCCTGTTCCCATTAAAAATGGGGAAAACGGAGTTATAGAGTACTGCAAATGTATGTAACAGGCAGAAGGAGGCATTTCCGACTATTTAAACTATATATATTCTTGATCAGCATTAACAGCCGAGTCGATATAGCCATGTCCGTCTGTCTGTCTGTCTGTCTGTCTGTCTGTCTGTCTGTCCGTATGAACGCGTCGATCTCAGAGACTATAAGAGCTAAAGACACCAAACTTGGCATGCATTTTCCTCTATACCATACGCAGATCAAGTTTATTTTAACTTTGGGGTACAGCCCCCCTCACCCCCTGCAAATGGAAAAAAACTAGCCAAATTTTTAATGATAAAGCTTTAATTTTTAGTACACATATTTCTTTTGTCAATGTTTATCAGTTGCGTAAATTTCGTTGCGATCCGGTAAGAAACATTAAAGTTATTGACGAACTTATTATATTAACTACAGTTTGACGGGCACTGCACAAGTTAAGTGTTGGGAGCGGGGAGTCTCGTAGTCGGGTACACCCGACTAAAGCATTCTTACTTGTTTTATAGATGCCCTACTATCGAGTAGCATAATTTTTATTTTTGACGTCTTATCCGAATTTTTTTCTGAGCTTAAGTAGTATTATATTTCTGTGTTCAACCAAAGATTTTAAGATACTTGTATAGTCTCTGGTTTAACCTACCATTATTAAGTTGGCTTATCTAAAAATAAAGGAAATAACATTTCCACCCTATTTTTATATATCCCTGTATTGCCCTTTCTGCTTTTCTCCCATATTATCGGTCTCGCTGTGGACGTGTTTTCTGTTTTGTTGCCAACACAAATAACAGTTAACTGTGGGCACAACTGTTGCTTTCGAACTGGCTTTGGAGCTTGAAAGTTAATGTTCCGTTCCGCAAAATTCTATTTAAAAATAATTTGTGCGTTGAAAAATTGGAAACAAACTTGATTTCTTATATCGAAAACAAATTTGAAAATATAACTGATCAGTAAATATTCCAACAACTAAGCCAAGACGAAAGCAGTCACACAAGTTTCGGGCATTTCATATTGCACAAACATACAAATACTCTAACTCTATTTAGCCCATGATACTGCCAACTTTTCCCAGTGGCCCTTACTACTTGAAAACGCCAAAGAGATTTAAGGCAACAAAAGGCAACGCGATTCTGGCAGATTTTGGGGTCTGTTCTGTGCTGAATACGTTAAAATTTCATTGTTTTAATGCATTTGCAATTGTGCTATGAAAACTTTTGAGGCGTTGCGTAGGGCGTGGTCAATGGGCGTAAACTTTTTGGTACTCACTCTCTCCCTGTCTCTTTCTCTCTCTGTTTGGCTTCCTCTACCGCTCTGCCTATTTCCATTGTGCAATTGGAAACTTTGTGTTACAATAAAATTTGGTGCCAGTACCCAAAAAAATGAAGGCAACGAACAATGCATTCAAAGCAGACAAAAACCGAAAACAGAAAACAAAAACAAAAGGCAACTTCGCGTTTACTCTAGCCTACTTATGGGTGCAACAAAATGAGGGTTGCCTCCAAAAGTATGCACTGCAGCAGGAAGGGAGGTAGCTGCTATAGCCGCCGCATTTAACTCTCGGCATCCGTGTCGACTTCCGGCGTGGCAAATTATGCTCGATGCCACTTTCTGTTGTACCCTGTGCATTGGCATTCAAATGGGTATATGGACCAGAAATATTCATTTAAAAAATATGAATTCCAATTGTTAGTTGCTGCAATTCATACACATAAGAGTTAAGATAATACATTAATACGAAGGACTCTAACGATTACAATTTTATTAATTCAAATAATGATTGCGCATAATGTTTTTAATAACTTGTACACAAATCAGTGTACAAAATTATAGCTTGATTCTTTCTAAATGAAGCACCTTTAATATATTGAAAGTTATATTGAGCCCTGTTCGAAAGAACATCAAACAATTGTACATAGGATGAAATGAAGAAACTTTCCTTTTTTCGACGGTCAGTTCATTTTTGTATGCTGTGTATACTTTTGTGCTGATTCGAAAGTAGAATTCAGAACCGGGTTGATTATAATCAGTAATCAATATTTAACAAGAAAGGAATATTATCTTCGGCGTGCCGAAGAAATATACAATTGCAGAAAAGATTAGCATTAGAAAACTCATTACTCCCTGATCCCATTCAAAATGGGAAAAAGGGAGTTATAAAGTACTGCAAATGTGTGTAACAGACAGAAGGAGGCATTTCCGACTATATAAATTATATATATTCTTGATCAGGATCAACAGCCGAGACGAACTAGCCATGTCCGTCTGTCTGTCCGTCTGTCTGTCTGTCTGTCTGTCTGTCTGTCTGTCTGTCTGTCTGTCTGTCTGTCTGTCTGTCTGTCTGTCTGTCTGTCTGTCCGTCTGTCTGTCTGTCTGTATGAACGCGTTGTTTTCACAGACTATAAGAGCTAGAGACACCAAACTTGGCATGCAGGTTCCTGTATACCGTACACAGATCAAGTTTATTTCAAATTTTGGATGCACCCCCACAGCCACAATTTTAAAGATAAAGCTTTGATTTTTGGTACACATATATTTTATGTCAATGTTGATCAGCTGTGTAAATCATTACATTCGGATTAATAACACCAAAGTTATGGAAGGAACTACTACCCCCGTCTCAGCAGGCTGAAACAACAGTTTGACAGGCACTGCACAAGTTAAGTGCGCTGCTTACTTGTGTTGCCGCTGAACTGCTTGAAATGCAAGTTGGGAGCAGGGAGTCTCGTAGTCGGGCACACTCGACTAGACCATTCTTACTAGTTTTAAATTAAAGTGGTTAGATCAATTATTTGTTTTTGCAGAGTATCTCAAATTCCAGCACAGTCAAATCCGGCGTAATTTGGAGCTGTTGTTTTCGTTTTTTGTTGTTCATAATTGTTTTTGTTTGCTGTTGCCGTTGCTGTCGCTGTTGTTGCTGCTGCTGATGCAGGCGCCTAAAAACAAAAACAACAACAACAATTACAACTGTAGGAGCCGTGCGTTTAATTTATGAACCTTTTGGCCAACGTGCGTTTAATTTATTGAATTGCCGGCGCTCTCGGGCCAAGTTTAATTAGCAGGCAGCCAATAAATTTGCAACTGGCTACCTTAAAACCAATACCATAGCTAAAAGAATGGCCAAAGTGTTTGATCGATTTGTGGCATGCTTGCAGGCAACAGACTTTGGCAACATCATCGATGCAGCATTCCGAATTGACGTTCGTTTTCACACATTTCTCATAAAAGAAAATGCTGAAAAAGGGCAGCCGATTTTTTTCAATCAAAATGTACAACTGCAGCAAAATTGTGTAACTGCCACATGGCATACAAAGGCACAAGGAACTTGCCACAAAGCTGAAGCAAAATTGAAGCTTTCTTGTTACGCATACGTCACGTTGGACATTTAATGTTTATGACTTTGGGGCAGGTGTTTGATTTTGATGAGCACCGCAGAACACAATGCAACCAAATTGTCATGGTCGTGAATTACAAATGGGTTGACAAGTGAATGAAGCTGAATTCAAAGGCTTTTAGAAGTACTCTATTAAGATGCTATTCAAATTAAATCGAAAATAAAGCATAATCATACGTTTAGCTGAAAACCAAAAAACTTGAGGATATTTCCAAGTTCCATTTGTGATTTTAAAGTTATGAGTAGCTATTTAAACGTAGTGTGAAAATATAAATGTGTTTTAAGAGACAAATATTCGATGTAGCAGGCCGAAACAAATTTCTCCTCTACCCAGCGGTGGAAATTAGACTGCCTAACTAAATCTAAATCTGATTTTTGAGAATTGCCTAGTATTTCAGGCCTGAGAAATCTCTGAATATAGAATCGAAACCGGCAGCGAAACCGTAATGCCTACGAGCGTGAACTAACTTTGCCGAAAATTTCCGATTTGGAATTTAAAAATAATGCAAGAGAATAGACCTTACGAAAGAAGGCATTCTGTAAGTAGGACATCCCATACAAAAAGGAAAGCATGCAGTAATATAAACGCTCAGGCCTGAGCATTACTTTTCATTTTTAATGCTAACTCATAAAGATATATTAGAAGGTATTCATGTTGCTTTGCTAGATTGACAGCTCATATATTAGTTAAAATGCTTATTTTTGTTAAGACTTTCCATGACATTTCATGACAAAGGCACACGCGCCTCATTAGCTATCAACACTCGTCACCTCAACTTCTTTGACTTTGATATTCATTCGATTTATGGCCATTTACTGCTCAGTTTTGCCCATTTTAGTTATGAACTTTTGTATATTTAACTTATCAACTTTTTGGGCAAGAAACACGAAACATAAAGCACTTTTCGCACGCAGTTTTGGCGCTTGATGTCCTTTGGATTTGGTTCGACTTTTATGCCTTGTCGTTGTCCTTGTCGATGTCTCCGTGTTGTCTCCGCGTCTTTGCCTTAAAAGCGCCATAAATCTTTTTATGATTTTTGCTTAGCACCAAATGACTTTCTTTCTTTGAGTCCAACTCTGAATCTGACTGTGACTGTGACTGTGACCGTGACGCATACAAGTTTGTATGTGTGTTTTGCTAATACAACACGGTCTTTTCAAGATTCTTAGACAGTAGAACTTCTGCAATGCGTAAGATACAACATTATTGTTTCTATCTATTTCTTATTAGAACTTTTGTATAGAGTTATGTGTTATTTGCTGTATTCTATTATAACTATGACAAATATTGAAAATTTGAAAATTGAATGAAAAAACATGCAAGAATGGAATTCAACATTTTTAACAGCACAAATTTTCTCGATCGCTTTCAAGTTCCTTATCGGGAAGTTCAACTGTTCCATTTGTATATTACTCGCATTTTATTTAGTTTTTTTTTTTAAAAACAAACATTTCGTGGCAGCACGCAACGCCATTTTGGCGACTGCCATCACGAGCACAGCACGCGACCCCGTCACAAACACAAACACATACAGACCTATATACATACATACTATATATCCTATGCCAGAGTCTGACTGGGATTTGCCCACCATGGCGCCGACATCAACAGCGATGACGATGACGAGCGCGCCACAGTTGGTTTGGGTGCGGCATAAGGCAGGCGCCAGTAAAGTTGTAAAATCGCCAAATGGCATATAAAAATCGTTGAAATTGTTTGTCGTCAGAGCAATTCCTTGCTACAGGACTCTGTTCAAGGAAGTACCAGTATCAGTTCCAGTTCCAGTACCAGTACCTGTTTTTCTGCTCATTTTAGTGAATGAAAAAAATGACATGTTGTCCATTATTGGTATAATTAGGTATTGATCTTTTAATTGCTAATTATTGGGTGTGTCACGGAAACCTCTAAAGATTTTGGCTTTGGTTGGTTTGTAAATCTTTTGAAAAAACCGTAGGTGTCACAGCAGTTCCAGAGATTTCATTTTTTTCGAACTTCTGTGTTCGAAAACAACTTGGCTGCCTCCATAGGGTTGTCAGCACACCAAAGTAATTTTGGTTATTTCGGTAAATTAAATAAGAAAAGTTAAATGTTATAAAATTTGACATAAACTAATTATATTTTTAGAACTTTAGTTTACGTGTTACAAAACAATATTTTTTTTACTTTTATGCCTACCTAATTTCAGTTATCTGTATGACAACTCTGTTGCCTGCACCAACTCTTATCGATAACAAACTGAGTTGCCATCTTACAAAAATAATTTAGTAGTTTAACAAAAATGCACTATAAAAATGAATACATCGTTAAGATACTTTTTACTTTCATATAAAATAGAAATAAATCAAATATTCAATGAAACAAAAAGGCACATCATCTTAAACTAAATTTGAACTAACAGAAATTCATAAAAAAATCTGGCCCATATATCATTTAGCTACCATAGGAACAATCGGTTTAAGAAACAACTTTTTTTTGCCTAAAATAACTCAACCAAATTCGCTTTTTCTAAGTTTAAGCACATTCTATATGGTACATGTTAAGTACACACGAATATTCGATTGAAAAATAAGTTTTCGTGTGAATAACTTTTTTGCTTTTTAAGCTATCTTAAACAAATATACCTATTCCATGCTTAAGAATGTTAATGTTCACAAAATTTTATAAAAATAGGGCAAGTATGTCTTACAGCTGTCATAGAAATAATCGTTCGAAATACTATATGTTTTCATATGAAAGTCTTTTCTGTAAGCTTATATATCTGCGGCTCGCCGATGATCAATTTTCTTTCATGTTAGATATAAGTCGAATTTGGGAATTGTTTAAATACGTTTGTGCATATAGATACTCGTACTTTAAAAGCTTGACTTAATGGCCTTGTTAAACTTTGCGTATTTAAGTGTCATGTAATTAAGGTCAACATATAACAAAATGACTTTGTTCCTGCTTTTTTTTTTTTGAGTGGGAGAGATGGGGAGTCATAATTGCGCGTAAATGTGGGCAAAAAGTTTTTATAAATTATATGACATAAGCTTAGTGGGATGACAGGCAGCATAAGGAGGGAATGGGTGACTGGCACAAATCATTACACACACAAGCGCAAGCGGGCGTTGACAGCGGCCAATCCACACAAGCACCCACAGCCATACACACACACACACAGACAGACTGTCAAGAGCCCAACAACAATGCAAATTAGCGCCGCGTTTTATGCAATGCCGTCGAGTCGTTAACACATTGACATGAGCGTGCTGTGTGTCCTGTAAGTCCTGCGGGTGTGCGTGTGTGTGTGTGTATGTGTGTGAGCATTAGTGTCATCAACATTGCTGCCTACATATTAAATTCACCGGGGATTCGGCCGGGAAACTCGTTCTTTGGGCTTTAATTGAAATTAGCCGGCTCATAAAAAACGCACAATTAATTGCGCATTGCTAAGGATTTAAATTCATATGTACATTAAATGCCACGCATATTTACATTTACTCAGTAAAGACTGATGAATCTGTATTTACTTTTATAAAAGGTAGACATGTGTTAATGATGGAACTCAAATTCTCAACGCAAATTAACCAAACAGCATGCATTGCAAAGAACTGAATGATTTGTAATGAGTTAATTAAAAAACAAGTAAGAACGTTGCAGTCGGGCTCACCCGACTGCGATATACTCTGTTTTCTGTACGTAAAAATTTTTTTCTCCAATCTATCGAAGAGTTCAAATGGAGTCATACTGCAAAATTTGGGGTTTCTAGCTATAAGGGTGTAGGAGATACAGGTTTAGCTCATTTGCGGGGGTGGTAGTGGGCGTGGCATATTTTTTTTTGGCAGGTCGGTCAAGGGTGTGGTCACTAGTCTTTATGTCAAATTTGGTTACTCTAGCTGCAAAACTGCAGAAGATATAGTTTTTTGCGGTTTGTGGGGGAAGGGGTGGGGGTGGGGGGGAGATCTTGACACTTTGTCTGCCTATGGTATATACCAACATGTATACCAAGTTTGGTTGCTCTAGCTTCAAAATTGTGGAAAAAACCTGCGTTCATACAGACAGACGGACAGACAGACGGACAGACAGACGGACAGACGGACAGACGGACAGACGGACATTTCACAAACCCAATATACTCTTTTTTTCCATTTTGGAAAACAGAGTATAACAAGAAAGAAAAACTATCTTTGGCTTTAAAAAAGAAAGAAAGAAAAGTTATCTTTGGCGTGCTGAGGATATATAGTATACCCTTGCAGCCAAGTTTTCAATGGATTGTTCCTATGACAGCTAACAGATATAGTCGTATCCACATCATTTTCCGATATAGCTGCCCCAGTCAGTCTTCGGTTGTATATGATTGTCCTGTGTCGTATGGCATTCCAATAACCTTAGCTTCATCACATGAACTTTGCCAGTCCTGCAAATAAATAGATTGTGTAAGTAAATTAACTATTTACAGTCTAGAATATGAATCTAGTTTGGAAGCAGCATATATTTTTGGATGTTCCAGATAGTTACAATAACTTACAATTTTCAAAAATTTTCTTTTAAATTCCTTATTGAATGTTGAAATAGCTTTTGAATTACCAAATATTTTTCAAGCTAGTTCAAGACCGGCACGAACTATAAGCTAATCGATAAACATTTTCCAAGGACAGCCTAAATACAATTTAATAAAATATATAGTTTTATAGAAAGTTGAAGTCTTATTAATAAAGTCGCTCAATAAATTCAATTCAATTGTATGGTTTCTTTAAATAATTTAAATAATATCAATTTATATAATTTGAAGCAAGCGTATTGATTGATATAATTATTATAAGATCTTAAACAATATTCAAGTAATACTCAAATATTATTTCAATTTCAACTTCAACTCGTCAACGTGAAAATGCTTGCATTACGCATACGCCATGTGAGCATTTTCATGCCTTGCGTCACAATTGAAATTCTAGCACATCATCATCAAGCAAAGGCAGCTCATGGGACTAAACAAAACGACATAGAAATACCTATTGAAAAATGAAATGCACTGCACAATGTGCAATGTGCAAAGGGGCAAATGTTGCACAAACACACAAACACACACACACACACTTATACAGAGTTGATGTCAGTTTTGTTAGGTACTTGCAGCAGCTGCTGCGGCAACGTAAAGTGCATGGCCCAAAATCCGGCTTCAGTTTAATCCCGGTGCTTGGCATTGCTTTGGATCAACTGCAATGACTACAACTGATGTTGATGATGATGATGATGATGATGATTATGATGTGGAAGACGACAACGCTGACAATGACGCCATTGAAAGCACTTTTCGTTGCATTATGTGGCAGCGCCTCGAAGCCTGTGCCTCAAGTTGGGGCTGAGACTGTTGGCTGAGGCAGAAGCAGTGGCTATGGCAGCGACTGCTTTCTGGCTGGCAATCAAAAAGTCATCAAATATGAATTTTACGCTATAATTTTTCACCTGTGCGAGTGCCATTTTTATGGCTTTTTCTTTTTCCTTGAGTGTGTGTGTGTGTGTGTGTGTGTGTGTGTGTGTGTGTGTGTGTGTGTGTGTCCCCTTTGGCACACGTCTTTCAAGTCGATTGCACTTTTGTGCATTTCTTAAAGAATGACAGACTCTGATTGTGATTGTGTGTGTTTTGAATTGATGGCCCGTGTTTTGTGGCTTGTTGTTGAGAGCAAGCCAAACATTTAATGTTGTATAACTCATTTTAAGTTTGTAAAATACAAATGCAGCAGGGAATAAAGAAGTCTTTTAATAATGATTACCTAATCATTTAGGGTGCTCACGACGCTAGGTAATGGGGCAAAAAGGCAAAATTACCCTACCAACCGCGTGAGCAACCCTATGGCAACATTTTTGTGTTGAAATTACCCAAACAACTGTTCTATATGTTTTGTATCAGCTGTTTGCTCATTGCGTTTTTGTTTACTTTCCGAATTGTAAGTGATTCGTTGAATTTAAATTTTAAAAAATGTTTTTGCAGAATATTGAAGATAAACATAACAAAATAAAACGGTTTAACTTACTTTTGAATTTAATCTAATTTTGTTCCAATTGATAACTAATTTCTACCAACTATCGACAAAATTATCGAATATTCTTGTGAACTTTACAACACTACTTTTACACAAATTTCCCAACTTTTATTGGTCAAGGGTCTGGGTCAGGCAAGTTGGGTAAAATCTATTAAGTACAAGCTGTTGTTGCGTGGTCGGGTAATTTTGCCTTTTTGCCGCTTTACCGAGCATCGTGAGCACCCTTATTGTGTAGATTTTGCAATTTGAAATCTTTCTGAGCAATTTTGTTTAGAAATCATGTGAGAAGCAAAGGATAATCACTTATGAGATGTTAATATACACAGCTGACGCAAAATCTTTGCGAAAGCGTTGCTTAGACGATGCATTTCTCGCAACCTTCTCAGGAAGGTTTTGCTATAAGTGTTGTACAATTTGATGAATTGGTGTTGTAAAATATGCCGAATTGGTCGTTCAGATTTGAAATTTTGTGTTGCAATCGGTTTTTTCTTCCTTTTTGTGTAAGTTTTTCATCAAACTTTCTTAATTTGTTCGGATTGTTTGTTATTTGTATTAAACAGTATTATATTGAAGCAGTGTTTCAAATGACAAATATAAGTGTTGTGAGGCATGTTTGTGCAATTTCTATTTATGATTACATATTTTCAAGAAAAAAATTCACGCATGCTTATTTCTGTGCTGCACATCTTGCCTTGTTTTAAGAGAGTGCCCAATAAATACGCAAATCAAGACCAGCTTACAATTTTGAAAATCGTTATTTGAAGTTTAAAGGTTGTGCTCGTAAGAAACTTGTACCTAAAGCTTAACATTTTCTGAAATAATATACACTATATTTTCTAACTTCCTGCCTTGCCAAATGCGCTGTCTCAAATCATTTTCAGCACACTTCAAAAAGCAAAATCTTGTAGCTCAAAGTACATGAAGTATTTTACCAAAAATCCGTCTAACAAATAAAACATGTTTTCTTTAAACTTACTTCATTTTTTGTATTATTTTGGTACTAGATTGCCGTTCTTTTCAGTTGTGTTTTGTCCAAGTTTTGTTCGTTGTGTCGGTGTGATGTTGAAATTAAATTAAAGTTTATGCAAGCGTAACGGCAGCAGCAAAAATCATTTGCCACAAAATCCACTAAAACCCAATTTTGTGCAACAAATAAAATGAAACACGCACAAACAAGCAGCCCAGAGTCCACAGAAACACACACACACACACACACAGCCACAGAATGGCAGCATGTGTAGTAATCGCAACGTGCCACGAAATGAGGCAGCTGGCGCAGGACAAGGATGTGCACCAGTCGCCAGACAAACTGACGTGGCAACTAGCAACTGAAAAAAAAAAAAAAAAAAAACATGGCTCAAGACGTTGCCACAATTTCTGAAGAGTGGGGAGCTGTGCGTTTGTTTCTGTGGCTTGAATTCTGGGGAACGGTTTCGGGCTTTTGCGGCTGTGCGGCAGATAAGCAAAAGTTCCTTCTCTGCAGTTTGCATGAGAGTCATCGTCGTCGTCGCTGTCGCTGTCGCCGTCCTGCGGCAGCTTCTTCTTGAGCTTGAAGTTGATGCCGAATCAGAGCTGAAAAATCATATCATATGGCAGCACAAACGCCGCAACATTTTGCCGCCTTCAACTGTCAGTTATTTCTGTAGTTTAGCTTTTGTCCTATCTATGTTCTCTGCGCTTGCTTTGTTGATGTGGCACCAGCTTGGAGAATTGCTGAAACAGGAGACATAACAAGCAACCATATGCTCTTGTTGCTTGCAACATGTTGCAATTGCAATGCACCAAACTGCCAAGCAAACTTAGATATGACTGATGGACACTGTGTGTGTGTGGGCATTGGATTCAGTCTCGCCCCTGAGGTGTCAAGTGTCTCTGCGAGTACGAGTATATTAAGGGACATACTGGAAGTGTGTGTGTGTGTGTTTGTGTGTGTGTGTTCACATATGCACCAATATTCAATATTTTAGTAATCATTGCTTCCCCATCAATTGAAAGTTATTTTTACTCCCTGTTCCCATTAAAAATGGGAAAAAGGGAGTTATAAAGTACTGCAAATGACATTCTTCAATAACTTTGGTGTTTGTTATCCGATCGTAATGAAATTTGCACAGCTGATCAACATTGATAAAACATATAAGGATTCCAGAAATCAAAGCTGTATGGTGGCCAAGTTTGGAGTCTCTAGCTCTTATAGTCTCTGAGATCGACGCGTTTAAACGGGCAGACAGACAGACGGACACGGCTATCTCAACTCGGCTATTGATGCTGATCATGAATATATATAGTATAGAAGGCATAGGAGCAAAGTTCTAAGTGTAAAAATATACGTAGCATTAATATCTTATTGCTGCTATGCGAACAATCTGTTGAAAATGAAGTTTTTTTGTGCCTTACTTTTCAGAAAGGGTATACATCTTCGGCACGCGGAAGATAACATTTATTTCTGGTTAGCTTCTCAAACTATCTCGAACAGTCTCTTTTATTCTAATTCTAATTCTGATTCTATACATGTTGAAAATTAGTTATTAAAATTTAATTGTATATATAGGAGCTCTAATAGGAACGATCTCTTGACAAGTTAGTTTTTATGCTACTACAAAGAAAAGGTTTTCTGCAAGGGTATATATCTTCAAATATGTGTAAACTTAATTTAACATTATGTAAACTCTTTATCCATTAGATAACTGCAAATTACACATTCAGCTTTCACTTCATTGTTTCAAACTCAACTCATTTCCTGGCTCATATTTGTTTTTCCTCTTTAACGTAATGAACGGCAATTGGATACATCTGCTCGGTAATTCAAAACGACGGTGCGTATTTTTCAAATAATTAAATGCCTCCAAATTGAAAGTAGCAAGTTGAAAACTAGACCGGCAAGAGCTCAGCATCAACAACAACATCATCATTATTATCAACATTAAGCCAAGATGATTTTCTTTCGTTTTATTTGTTGTTTGCTTAGTATTTTTTTTTTCTTTCGCTTTGATGATGATGAAATTCACGTCAGTCAACATGAAGGCAGCGGCGGAAACTTGATGCCAACTTGGCTAAAAGTGTTGCCCAGCCAAAAAAGGTAACGGTAAACTGCAGCAGCTCAGATAAAGCGTTATCAGTGGACATGAATAGTGGGAACTCTCCACCCCCGCCATACAGTTGCTGTAAGGTGACACTTTTAGTGCACTCTGCCATCTGACAGAGCAACTGACAATGCGACAAACAAACAGACAACAAGCCATTATGAGTACGACGAGCAACTGAGAGTTGAGCAAACTTTGCCAACTGCTCATTGAAAAGTCAAAATGACTGCGCTTTCCTTTCGACCAGCAGGTGTCAACGCTCTGCGAGTGACTTTGTGCACCTGTAACGCCTTCAAGTTTCTATTGTCAATCGCTCAGCATTGCCCAGTCAAAGTTATTCAACTTTGACATTGACTTTTTTGGTTTATACTTTGCTCTGTGCTGGAATTGGTAATATTTTGGACTCATTTAAGCTGTCTTTTTTATTGGCGTGCTATCATTTTATTAGTTCTCTGATTGAGTTCGTTATGGAAAATGAGTTTCGGTATCAGCGAATTACTCATACGCCATGTTCCGTCCTAGCCAACAAATTTCATTTCTACATTCACAAATCAGTGCGAGGGCTGCACACTTACTACTTCGATTATAACATTCTATATAAAATTTGACATATTTATGTGCTCAAATTTGTGTATCGTTAATACGTTACTCTTTGTGAAAGATATTATAAGATACCTGATAAGATCCAAAATTTGAACTAAACTTGATCTGTATGCCAAGTTTGGTGTCTCTAGCTCTTATAGTCTCCGAGATCTGTGTGTTCAAAACAGAACAGACGGATAGACAGACGGACATGTCTATATTGACTCGGCTGTTGATGCTGATCAAGAATATATATACTTTATATAGTCGGAAATGCCTCCATCTGTCTGTTACACACATTTGCAGTACTTTATAACTCCTTTTTTCCCATTTTTAATGGGAACAGGGAGTAAAAATAGTTACATATATTTGAGCAATTCTTTTATACCCATTTTACATACAAATAAAAGTGTTGTTTTTGACACAATCTGAGCCAATTATTATAATCCCACTAATATTTTAAGACGTTTCTTGCACTATCAACAATTTTATATATTTACTTTGTGCCAAACTGAAGGAGCAGCCCTCGCGTTTTTTGCTTCCTTTCTCATCTTTCTCCATACAGTTTGTTTTCGACAAGTAGTCTACTTCATTTCACTCATTAAAAGCGCACTCAGAGGCTGCCTGGCAAAGGCAATGATGAAATGCCAGCAGAGCCAATGCCAGGATTGAATACCTCCACTGCATTATATTACATCCTGTTTTTGCTATACCCAGCAACCACCTAAACTCCCCTAAACACACATACACACACACACACACACACACACACACACACATACAGAGAGCCATTAACGCGTGTGTTGCCCAATTTAATGGCATGCGAACATATTTTTGCAGGTACGCATTTTAAGCGTGGAGTCCTCAGGCAAAAAGTGGAGCCCTAAAATGGGGCATATCCAGAAGCAACCACAGAGGTGGAGTCTGCTGTAATAGCATGTTGTTTGTTTGATTTGCTCTTGTGCATGAGTGTGTATGTGTATGTGCAGGTATCTGTATCTGTATCTGTATCTGTATCCGTGCATGGGCATCTCTTAATTACAGCGATTATTTAGCCAGAAAATTGAATTTATTGCCACCACCAACAACGGGGGCACTTTAAACACTTTTACATCCAACAGGATGATAAAAAGTGCTAGAAAAAACATTGAATTACACTTTGAGGAAATTACTTGACTCTTTGTACTTGACTCCTATAACAGCTATAATATATGTATGTATGTTTGCCCGATTTTGATCAAATTTGATCAAACACGAACATACGATAACGCAGAGTATTGAAATTTGGTTAAGATAGCTTAAGAAACACAAAAAAAGCATATCAGACAAAAGCTTATGGCAACTATAAGATATAATGGTACGATTTCAGTTTCAGTAGCTATGAACCAGTCCTTGGTTTACAAAGAGGCAGAGTCAATCAACCAGATCTTCAAAGCAAAGTCCTAACCAGATGCCTCCAGATGAAAACGAACCAGCTGAAATTAACGATGGTAATGACGGTGATACTGGCGCCCAAACTGACGACAAGAATGACAGCTCTACAGATATTAAAATTCCCAACTAGTAATTCTGTTATGCACTTGCATATATCATATGGACGGTGGCTGAGCCCTCTAAGATGACGTTTGCTGATGCACGAGGACCTGGGTTTGAATCTCTCCCCGACGCTAAATGATGATTGGCATCTGCTGACTATGTTAATTTAAAATTTCACACTTACTTGTGTGCGGCTAATAGTGCTGCATGCACCAGTGTGGGGGAAGAGGTGATGCGTTTCTAGAGGGGTAGGAGATAGGGTTTGTGAAATGTCCGTCTGTCTGTCTGTCCGTCCGTATGAACGCAGTTTTTTTCCACAGTTTTGAAGCTAGAGCGACCAAACTTGGTATACATGCTGGTATATACCATAGGCAGACAAAGTGTCAAGATCTAAGATAAGAACATGAACTTCTGTAATTCTATTTGCTTAAAATGCATATCAAATAGATTAAAACGCTTAACTGTTTTTATAATCTATTTGTTGCGTCTGCAAAGCGAAACCAATAGCAAGAAATTGTTAATTTTACATGACTTATTTAAGCCACAAAATATTGAAAGGAAAATTAGAAATCTAGAAACAGTTGCAAAGACATGGAGCGTTTTGATGGCTTAGCAGTAACGCAACATAGTTTACCAGCGGTGGATTTGGAGTTTGAGATATTAAAAAATTTAGAAACGGAACTACAACAATGTGCACCCGGATTTATGTGGAATGACGAAACTGGGCAATGTGTTCCCCATATCAGTGGACGAAGCCCCGCATGCATATGGGGCTATCGAAAACATATACGATTAGATGAATGCAGAAGAGTCAGGTACAATGTTGGAGAACAACAAAAGGGTACTTTTAGAAAGTGGTGGGACAACATTAGGAGAAAGGACGATAAACCAGCTGGAAGTGGTGGACAGGCCCTTGTAACCAGAAAGACGACAAAATATACCGATGGTTGGTTTGGCTATGGCTACGATTTTGGCAGGACCGATCCTCACTGGTAACACAGTGTGAGCTGCTTTAAAATAAAAGAAACTGCAAGTTGTAGTAGTCATTTGATGTTGTTTTTGTTCTTATTAATTTTCTTATATTTTATTGTAACAAAAAATCAGTTAAAAGACTCACGTAATGATAAACTAGTTTCGTTTTCTCAAGTTTCAGTTTTAAATAAAATATGATAAATGTGTAAATAGCAAAAACTTCATCTCGTTTTCCAACACTTCATCACAATGCAGAAAAGTTTTGCATAAGAAAAAGTAATTAACAACAGATGGTTACTATGGCAACTATAAGATATAGTCTACCGATTTTAATCAAATTTGGACAGAATATATGGAACATACTTAAGCTTAGATAAAGTAATTTTAGATGAGTTATTTTGAAGAAAAAAAAACAAAAAATTTTTTAAACAAAAACTTATTTCTCAACTTCAAATGGCATTTATAAGATATAGTCGTCCGATTTTGAAAAAATTTGGGCAGCATTTATAAAATATGCTCGAGCTATTTTGCAAAGGTAAAAAGGTTTTCGTACAAAAACTTATTTGTAGTAGTCCGATCTGGCCGATTCAAACATAGGAACTACCTGCAGGAAGAAGCAGCATCTGTGCCAAGTTTCATCAAGATAGCTCTAGACACATATAAACTTGGAATACATGTTGTTCAAAACTACTATTTGTATAAGATTCAAGGTGCAAGTTTTGAACTTCGAATCCTGCGAAAAACACCGTTCTAATGTTTCGGCTACTTAGAAAACTTTTCAAATAAACACTTGGAAAAATAACTCAAACACAAATTTAGCTAATTTTCGAATTACAAATAAAAAAGAAGTAAATGTTTCTAGATAGTATACTTTTTTCTCATTATATTAACCAAGTTCTTCTCGTTCTCTTCTCTTGCATTGCAGGTACGTTCTGTTGATTTGCCAACAATGAAAAAGGATGCCGTTGCCAAAACAAATGTCACGTGAGCCACAAGCTTGTATGCAGTTTTTTTTGTTTTGTATTTTCCGTTCATCAGGACAAAGCTAACACATAGAAATACTTATTTGTTGTACACTTTTTTTTTTTATTTTTATTTTTTGTTGTGTTCTCTGTTTAAGTTTTTTGTTGCAGTTGTCTCGACTTGAACCGTGATTTGCTGCTTTGCCAAACGCGCTGGCCAAATCACGTAAGGCCGTTGTTTGTTGGCGTAAAGGGGCTTATGGGGCTGGAGGGGATGTGTCATGTGTCTGCCTCTACTTTGCTCTGATTACAACACACAACAACAATAACAACAAAGTAAGGCGCGCTTTGTTAACGCCTGAGCGCCCCCCAAAAAAAAAAAGAAGGATTCCTTGTGCAGTGCACTTTTTTTTTCAAACCCATATTCCTCTTTCCTCCTTGCAACCCATAATACTTGGTTCGCCTTCCTTCAGTTTGGTCATGTGCTCCTCTTTTTTTTCTCGTCATGTGCCAACTTTGTTTTAAGTGAAAATTGAAACTCAGCTCAGCAACTGTCCAGCATTCGCTTTTTATTTGGTGATTGCTTGGCTGGCCAAATTTTGTAACTGAAAACTCAAAGCAAACTGAAAACTGTAAACTGAAAACGTGACAGGCACCGGATGTGCATATACGTCTACACATACTACTATATTCAAAAAGAACAAGCACCTAAAAGATACACTGAGTAATGTTCAATTTCAAAATGTTTTTAGAGCTGGGTATTATGGTTTTGCTAACACTACCTATTCAGGACTGTCAGTTTTATCATCCAAGATCTGTTGAATTTCCATTCTTGACTTCTAATCTATTTTGAATGGCTATTAAAAAATCAGTTCCCATTAAACTCTGATCAACCACAACCTAACACATTTCTTAATTTCCTATATATTCACCAATAAAAGAAATTTGTAAAAATTTAATGAAAAGAAAACTATTTTTCTAAGTAATCTGCATTTATTCTTATTAATATTTTATTGGATAAAGTTATTAGTTTTGCTTTTTACAAAATCTCTTGTTAAATATTCAACAGTGCAAACCAACCAGGCATAGAGTTGTCTACTTGCTTCAAATTATATTTAAAATTATCGGTCTTTTTGTTTCATTGAAAATTTGATTTCATTGTGTTTTATATGAAAGTAAAAAAATAATTAATAGATGTATTCATTTTTATGTTTCCAATCAAACTCGTACTTATAGTGCATTTTTGTTAAATTACTAAATTATTTTTGTAAGATGGCAACTCAGTTTGTTATCGATAAGTGCAGGCAACAGAGTTGACATACAGATTATTTAAATTTTTCGGGCATAAAATTTAAAAAAATTGTTTTGTAATATCTAAACTAAAGTTACAAAAATATAATTATTTAATGTAAAAATTTATAAGATTTAAACTTTCTTATTTACTTTACCTAAATAACCAAAATTACTTTGGTGTGCTGACAACCCTATGGAGGCAGCCATGTTGCTTTCGAGCACAGAAGTTCGAAAAACTGAAATCTCCCGAACTCCTGTGACACCTACGGGTTTTCAAGAGATTTACAAAGCAACCAAAGCCAAAATCTCTAGAGGTTTCCGTGACACACCCAAATAAGTCGATATTCAAACCAGAGCCTACTAGGTAATTGTAAAAACAAGGTTTAAAATAAGATTAGATATTAGATATAAGAATTTGTTTGTTAAAAAATGAAATTTTTATTAAACTATTTAGAATAAGTAGAGTTTGTTTTAAATTTTAATTATAATTTATAATAATTATTTAAATGCAAATATAAATTGTTTTGAATTGTAACCAAAATAAAAAAAATTACAGATATTTTTAAAGCTTCCTTATCTATCATAATATAAGATTTAAAAAAATATATATTTCTATAAAACTTTATATTATTTAAGTCAACTTTAATTTAAACTTGACTTACAGCTATATATATATGTTAACCTCTGCCCCATTTGATAGTATTTTTCGCTGACTTCTCCAGCTATTTATTGGTCGTCTTTCAGGCTCAGTTCACTTTCGCCGTGCTGTTTAACTTTGAGCTTGACCAAAACTTGATGCCTGAGGCTACGGGCTAACTTATATTTCAATAGATAGATTTCTAGTGTATCTTTAAGCATGGCGAAGCCAGGGAAATAAGAGGTGGGTGGGGGAATGTTTTATGCTGTGCACGGTAAAAATTCACATAATTGCAGTTGGAATTCAACAAACAACAGCAAAGCGTAAATAGAAAGCGCAAAGTCAACAGAAAAGCGGAAAAATATATAACGAAAAATACAAAAATAGAGAAAAATGCTTGCTGCAATTGGGCGAGGCACTGGTGCAAACTTAAAACCGTTGTCCACACACAAACACACACACACACACACACACACACACACACTAATACATAGCGAGGAAGAACCACAACAACAACAAACAAACAAATAGTCGCTAACCTTTGGCCCGACTTCCACTTCAGGTGCGCCAAGTAATTGCAACTGAAACTGAAACTTGGCAAAGTTGCAAAATAATAAAAAAACAAAATAGCGAAAAAAAAAGTGAAAAAAATGGGTAAAATAAAATAGAAAATAGAAAATAGAAAAATCCAACCGAAACGAAACGAATTGCAGTTAAAATTGGAGTAACAGCAGCTTCTGCAGGATACATGATACTATATAGCGTATATATGCTACTGTTAGGATACGGAAAGTGCAGCGCAAGCAGCGCTCAATGTCCTAGACACATGCAGGACGAGGCGATGCAGGTCACTGCGGCTAAATTAAAAGAAATCGAGTGGGTGGCACCTTGCCTCCTTGCCATTGCGTTGACAATATCGGAGAGATAATAGCAACAAGGACTTGGTTATGTACCTGCAACAAGGAGCCCACACAAACAACAACAACAGCAGCAGCAGCATCCGCTCGCGTCTGTTGTTGATTTTAATTAAAATCTTTAAGCTGCAGTTGATTATTAATTATAATGCAACAGTTGCAGCAGCTGCAACGTGTTAACAGCAACAACACAGGAGAAAGTTGTTTAAGTAGCTTATTAGGTTACAACCTTGCTTCAATGCCACATTTTTATCCCAACTGGCAATTCTATATTCCTAATAAGAAAATTACGCCAAAGTATTGAATTTTAGTAACATTAACTTAACTCTAAACATATTTTTCACTTTCATTTAAATATTTCAAAAATTACGCTTATTTGAAAGAGTTTAACTGAAACATCCATTTACACTTTGATTCAAAATAAACAGTATATATAATTTCAATCAAAAATTTTTTTAAAATTTTTGAAAATATTTGTTAATTATTTTCCTGCAATGTTATTTATTTCTAATCATTACCTACCGCAAAATAATGACAAAAAGTTTAATTAACTTTCAATACTTAAATCGATTGCTATTTCAAAATGACAAAAGTTTCTAAAGTTACTCGCAAATTAAATTGAACCATGCAACATTCTAATTTTTGACATATTTGCAAATCCATTTTGCAAATTATCAAACGGCATTTTTTGGCCAGCTACCGGAAGTACACATCCCCCCCCCCCCCCACACACACACACACACACACACACACACACACACACACACACACACACACACACCTCCCAACATCAATTGAATCTCCTAAAATCCCTTTGACTTGCGATCGAATGCTTGGAATGGCGTGAGTTTTTTTTGCACTTGGCAACTTTTCCTTTTGCCTACAATTGCATTTTGCACCAATGTGCAAGCGTTCTAGAGCTGGCAAAACTTCGATATAAAAACATCGATGATACTGGCAATAGTATATAGTAATATAACGATAACAAAACACTGACGTTAGTGTCATCGATGTTAGATTTGAAACTATCTGTTTTTTATTATTGCTATCGACCAAATTTGTTTGAACAAACTAAAGCTTATATTGAAATTTGTAAAGAAAGATAAATGTATTTCATGAAGAAAACCTCGATTATGGACCAAACAAAGACAATCGATACTATCGATAGTGCCAACGATTGGTTCTCTGCTCTAAGCACACAGACTCATGCACATGCACATTTACTGTATCATTTGTGTGTGTTTGTCTGTCATAGTTTGGCGCACAAACAAACAAAGTTTTTTCTATGTGCGACTTGTTTGTTCAAAATTCAGATACATTCACGTTTTGGCTTTTTGGCCACAGTTTTAGACCATTTCCCATGCCGCTGTGGCAAGCTTTTAACGAACGTTTTCACCATTTGCAGTTTTTCGCCTCTGGTCAACACGCACACACACACATACACACTCACATACAAATACACATACCTACACACACTCGCAGCATAGGCCGCAGAAAATGTATATTTTGTTTTTCTTGCCTTTTCACGTGTATCTCTGATGCCTGTTTCCGTATCTGCTACAACCCAGCCCCCAATATCAGCCTCTTCTCTGTCCACCCTCCTCCCTCAACCCCTGCGCGCTGTTTGTGTTTTCCGAGTACTTGGTTATGGTAATCGAATTTCAAATTATTGCCATGAGCTATATGCATGTCTGACATGTAGAATGGACGGGAGGACAACGGGAGGACAGAGGACACAGGACACACTGGCACATGTCGACTTTTGTTGCTTTTTTTGTTGTTTTTCTTGCTCTGTTTTTTCTAACGCGTTATTTTCCGGTAGCCCCTACTTGCTATCGGGACATTTTCTCTTGTTTTCATTTTTTACGATTTTCTCAGCTTTTTGGGCAGTTTTTTTTTTGCCTCTTTTTGCGGAAGATGAATTTGTTTCGGTTCGGGTAGTTTTTTTTATATGGTTCTTGCTGTTGTTGTGGGTGCGAGTGTGTGTGTGTGTATTTTGAGGTTTTTTTTACACCCTGTGCTGTGCTTTGGTTGTCGTCCTTATGTCCATTGTTGTTTACATCCTGTTTTTGGCGCGTTTTGAATATTTTTGCGGTGCATGTTTTGTCATGCAATAATTTAATTGTCGGATTTGGCAGCTTAAAAACTACACACACACACACACACACACTGACACACCCACACCCACACCCACACCACACACAGCTACGCGATGTCTGTTGTTTGTGTAGGCGTGGCAGGTGGCAGGACTATTTTGCCAGTTTGTTTGTCTGACACTTTGTGCTTTATTTATATTTATGTTTGGCTTTGGATTCTTGCGTGTTTTCCTTTGACAAATTGCTTCGAATAGTTTTTTTTTTCTACTTCTATTTATTTTATACTCTGCTCAAATATTTGTTATTTTTGTACAGCTTTTATATTAATTGATTTCTGGGATGCTCTCTGAAAACTAATTCTTATTTCAAATTGATTTGTATTTACTAATCATAATAAAGCGTTAACTTGTGCTTAGTATGCTTTGTGAATATTGTTTAACTAAATATGCATGATTGTCATTATCATATAATGTGCATTATATATTCCTTAGTACTTCAACAATCATATTCTTGGTATTGCGACAAAGTTGTAGAATTTATCAAGTAACTTTTGTGCATCTTAATAACGTCACAAGAAACAAATCATATCTTCGGCGTGCAGAATACATATACCCTTGCAGATATAGTGATATAGTGATCCGATTTTGATTAAATTAGGTCAACATGTATAAACTGTCCTTGAACATAGGTAAAGTAAGTTTGGTTGAGTTATCTTGAAAAACAAAAAAGTTTTTATACAAAAACTTATTTTTTAACCGATCGTTCCTATGGCAGCTATATGTTATAGTGGTCCGATCTGGCCAATTCAACTGTAGGTACTACCTGCAATAAGAAGAAGCATCTGTGCCAAGTTTCATCAAAATAGCTCTAGAACAAAGTCTTACAAAACACATATAAACAGACGGACAGACGGGGAGACGGACATGACGGACATGACTCGGCTGTTGATGCTGATCAAGAACATACAAATTTTTTTCTGAGACGTCTCCTTGAATGCGTTATACATTTCGTGACAGGATGATAATACCCTCTGCAAGGGTATACAAAAATGACAGAAAGTGAAATTGATTGTTGTTCTGGAAATCGAAAGATAAACATTTGCAGTTTTAAAAGTTTTGTTAGTTGTTTAATTGAATAAAAGTAAAAGAAAACTTTCACTAACAAAGCAAAAATAAAAAGAAAGAATTCTGCAGTCAGATGCTCCCGACTGTGGTATACTCTTGTTGCAGCCTCTTTGCCGTAGTCAGATCTTTAGGGGATCGTTATTGTCTAAAAATTTAAGTTTGTTGTCTCCAGCTTTATAAATATGAATTTTATCAAACGGAAGACAAAAAAAAGTTATTAAGTTTTTGAAAAATTTTGAAAAACGAACCTCTTCTATTAGAGAAGAGATATAACTATCTACATTTATTACAATATCGGAAATTGATAATAAATTTAAAAATCTAGAGATACTTATAATTTGAAACCACTTTTCTTTAGTTTCAAGTTGATTGGCAGCTAGTTTACTTTTGAATTACTTCTTCTATCTTTATTCCCTTGGCAGAAAAAAACTGATTTCAATTATAGCCAATTAAGCGAAAAAGGGCTCACAAAAAAAGAAAAGAATCAAAATAATTACTGCACTTACATTGCAACATTAACGAAAGCCAAAAGATGCTACCAGACAATCCATGCCACCACCCCTCCTCCCCCTCCCCCTCCCACTCACTTGCCACTTTGCCTTTCCACACCAATCGTTGTTTGCACCTTGACTGCGTTTTTAGTGCCCGAAGGATAAAAAGTTTTTATCCACTTTTGGCGGCTCCTTCTACCCCGCATTTTAATGCGCCAAATGTGAAAACAAACAAACAAATAAATTAGTGTTCAATCAGCGTAATTTCTTCAACTGTGGCAGGCAGGTAGTCTGCCACAGCCCACCCCCCTGCTTCCAACGCTTTGCCTGCTTGGCTGATATGCGATTTTGTTGCTGCTAACTGTTAGCTTGGCTCGAATGGTTTCCATTGCATTGCACGTCGCAACGTGGCAAATTGGGGGTGGATTTAGGTATGGGGTTGGTTAAGGGGTGAAGTTTTATTGGGATTGTCTATCCAAACTTTGCGCCCACTTGCAGCAGTTAGTTGTAAGTAATTAAGGCTATAAGAAGCAGTCGAATCGAGCTAAAAACGATGTCTCGAAACAGTCGAAATTTTTGGTAATTTGGTTAATTTGAATTCGAATGAAGTTGCTGTAAAGACTACATCGAAAGAGTAGTTAAGATGGCTTAAGGTGCAATTTGTAGCCCCAAAATATAATTGTGCATAAGTTTTGATTGTCTTTATTCGCGGCTTACATCGCGTATCTTGAAAGTTGCCAATACAAAAGTTTAAGAAATATCATTTTGTCAAATGCTTGAAAGAGTATTAAACGTTTTATGATTGAAAAATATATAACGATGCGAATGGCAATATCGATAATATTAAGGTTTTTTGGCGAGCTGTAATACTATCAAACTCTACTTTTGGAAAGATTGAACTCACTTGTTTGCATATATATGGGCATTTCCAGAAAAAGTTAAACCAGCACCGAAAATTTCAGTCATTATTAATACTTTTTTCTGCTGAATTATATGCTTTGATCGATATTAATTGTTAGAAATTTATTAACTGTATCAATTTACTAAACAGTTCAATAATTATCATGAGCAAACTGACTGAAATCTGCAAAAATGGCTTTTTGTCCTTATTTAAAAAAAAAAAAACGTTATTTCACCTGTTGTTTTTCACCTGAGTGCTTTAAGAAAAAATAGCAAAGGCAAGCTTAAAAGCTCTTTAAAATACCTTTGCAATGTAGAACGTGTCTGTAGCTTCTTTGGTTTGGAAACTGTGGCCGTGTAAATTCTACCGGTTTTTAGCGTTTTCCCGCTAAACTAGCGATTTTTCAGAAAAGTGGTAGAATAAACGTTTCTTGGGCTCTGATGAGGAAAAAGTCCACAAAAATCTAGATAACTACCTCAACGCGGTGATACAAACAAACAGACAAACAAACAGACAAACAAACAGACAAACAAACAGACAAACAAATAGACAAACAAACAGACAAACAAACAGACAAACAAACAGACAAACAAACAAACAAACAAACAAACAAACAAACAAACAAACAAACAAACAAACAAACAGACAAACAAACAGACAAACAAACAGACAAACAAACAGACAAACAAACAGACAAACAAACAGACAAACAAACAGACAAACAAACAGACAAACAAATAGACAAACAAACAAACAGACAAACAAACAGACAAACAAACAGACAAACAAACAAACAAACAGACAAACAAACAGACAAACAAACAAACAGACAAACAGACAAAGAATCAAACAGACAAACAAACAAACAGACAAACAAACAAATAATCAGACAAACAAACTGACAACCGTTTCATCTCAATTTGGAGAAGCCAATCTAATTTTAAAACGTTCATAACGTATGAACGAATTGTCAGATTGGGATTAACAAGGTGTCGTTCGACTCGTATTCAGAATTAGAACATTTGTGCTTTTGAAAAAAATAGCAAAAAGCCCTAACAGCCCCAAAAGCTCCAATTCCTTAAATTTTTTCCTTCTCACCTGCCCGCCTATATCTTATGAACTTATGAGGTGAGTTACCAAAAGTTTTAGTATGCAGTTTTCTTAATTCGATCTGATCGGAAAGTCACAGCAAATCTTTCATTCTTGCTGTATATAATGCTAGTCGCCGGTGCTGCTTTGTCCCTATAATAGACAGCCGTCCACAGTGATAAAACAGGCTTCTCTTCTACAGCTCTTGAAAGTATGCAATATATAACTATTTAATATTATTTATGCTCAGAACATGACTCAACGGTAGATTTATCAATTAAAAACAAATTAAGCTTCTAAAAAATGTTTCTAAAATATAAATGAGTTTTGTTAAATTCTCAAGTTTGCTTTTACTTAAAACTAGATCTTGTAAAATACTAAAAACATTCATCTTCTCATTACGCAGTCAAGCCAAGCATCTCTATTACCATTCTATGGTCCACTCAATTGAAAACTGGGAACAGTATTCATTTTGTTTTTGGGCGCTCACAACATAAAGAATAAAACGGCACACGGAGAGTAGCAAGCAATTTAAGAGCAAGCGTTTTAAGAGCAGCGCCGAAATGTCACTCAATGTGCAATAAAGAGCATAACTTTGAGCGTTTTCATGATTTGCTGTTGATCTGTTGATCAACGCGCTGGGGGCATTTCCCATAAGAGTCGAAGTTGATTTTGGCGCACATGTGCGTAGGTGGCTTGGCGCGCTCTCTCCAAATTGGGAGAGAAAAAGATGGAGAGAGAGTGAGTAGTGTCGTCTAGCTGTGGATAGCTGTGATCTTGCGGCGTCTGGAGGCTGACTCACACACAATGCATACACATACACGTGCACATGTATGCCTGTTTGTATAGTATATCTACATATGTATGCACATATGTACATACTCATACATAATCAACGAGGACGACGTCATCAGCGTCTGGCCCGTGCCCGCAGTTGCTACTGCTTTTGTTATTGATTCTTTTTTGGAGCCTATTCTCAATCTCAAACTCTCTCTCTCTCTCTCTCTCTCGCCGTCTGTCTGTCGCTCTCGTTGTGCTTGAAACTGGTTTACATTGTGGCTTTTGGCTTTTGCTTTACTTATGCCAAAAAATTAAATATGCAGGCGATTAGTTCGCCGGTCTCTTTGCAATCGCGTGTCTGCCGTCATCTAATGAAGATTCTTATTAGAATAACATTAGCGGCAGCAGCAGTAGCTGCCAATTGGACTTACTAAGCTGGCTGCGTCTTCTAAGGCGTTACCATTGCTTTCTCGCTCTCTCTTTCTTACGCTTACGCACCTTTGTCTCTGTTCTGTTAATGAGCCAATCCCTGTGCGCCCGTTTTTGCTAAAAACCTTTGCGACCTCCTTTTCCTTTTTTGGTCTCGCTCACACACACACACACATGCACATAGGCACACCCTGGCAAAGCCTTGAACACGTTCTTGGAAACAGGCACAAAAGGTGCAGCGCAAAACGGGTTTCAATGGCTGCCGGTCAGCATTCAAGTGATTTACTTTTTTTTTTATACTCTGTTTTTCTTTTTTATTGAGTTTTTTTTCTTAACTTTAACTTCAATACAGCATCCAAGCGGATCAGCAGGCGAAACTTTAGCATTACTTTTGTGCACTCTTCTCCCTCTGCCTCATGCTGCTGCCTTTTGCTTTGTCTCGCTTTAAACTTAAGTTCGGTCAGCAGCTGGCAGAGGCTCTGGCTGAGACGTTGGCGTCTGCGTCTGCGCAACTTTTGATTTTGCCTGAAACCGGTTTCTTTTTACCTCAAGTTCCAGTCTCCGTCTCCGTTTCGAGTCGCGTCGAGTGCGGAGTCTGTGTGTATCTTTGTATCTGTATCTACAACTGACCCCCTGAGCAACCCACCACAAAACAACACAACACAACACAACGCAGCAACAAGACACAGCCGACAAATGTTTAGTTAATGATCTGTTCAAGTGTTTAGTGGGCGTTTTGTGTGGAAAGATCTTTCTGGGGGAATTCCTTATGAACCCGTTCAATGAGCAACATCTTTCATACAACTCAATTTTGGACAGTATGTCTAATCAGACAAAGGCGCCTCCGTGCTGCCCATAGAAGTTAATCAGTGTAATTCGACACTTTTGAGATTTTTTTTTGTGTACATTTTTCAACTATAATAAAAAAAATGTTTCTTCATTTTCAACTAAAATAACATTGTCGAAAACGACTTTTTTACCTAAAATGAACATTAAAAAATTTAAAATAATATTCCATTTAAAATTGGAATAAAAGACTTTTTCAAAATAGTTTGTTAAAATGTTGAAAAAGCGGTCAAAAATCATTCAAAAAGAAAACATTTACATTTACAAATGAAAATCCAAATATGTAAGTACACATATGGCCAAAATAATAAGCACATCCAGAACATTTTTATTCAGTGCATGATTTCCGAAAATGTATCCGCTGCAATATATGTATAATGCTTTTTCAAATTACTTACTTTTCAAAACTAAACTAATTTTCATTTGAAATATCTGTATGGTCATAATCTTTTATCTAGATAGTTTTTGAAATCATTTTTTGTTGAGCTCAGAAAAAAGTTTGAATATAAAATTACTACAAAAAATTGCTGTTTCTCGGACTTAATATTTTCGTAGGAATATTATCCTTTAAAAAACAATTGATCATTATAAACCTCAATTTGAAAATGTACAAAAAGTGCAAATTATTGCACCCTATAAAAAAAAATAAAAACTCTTTATAATTGTAGCGCAAACAAACCAGTTAATAGCCAGTTATTCCAGAAACAAGTTCAAACTAATTTCTGTTCTTTCTAGTTGTGATACTGATCTCGATTTCGAAATGATTATTGCTTGCCGCCTGGCCAAACAGCTTCCCATAAGACTGATGTATGTATGTGTTTGTGTGTGTTTGTGTGTGTGTGTGTGTGTGTGTGTATACCTTGTGTCGCTTCTTCCGTACTCCACTTTATGTGTGCTTCTTTGTGCTTTTATGGCATGTGCCCAACTACAACAAAAGTAGGATAAATATGTAAGTACACAAAATTCGTATGCTCTCTTATTTCTTTGCTTTTGCATAATAAATGTGTGCAGAGGTGCATGCGTGTGTATGTGTGTGCATACTATGTGTGCATTTGTGTGTGTGTGTACATTGAAATGTCAGGCAAGCTGCATGCGAGCTTTGCCTCTTCGAAAGCAACAAAGCAACAAAAAACCAAACCTTTCACTTGCCCTCAAGCAGTTTTTTTTTCCATGTGGTCGGTCACACTGACTTTGACAGCAACAACAAAATAAACTCCAATTTCCAAACGTTTTTATAAATAGCACAGATACAGATACACACACACACACACACACAGACACGCACAGATAGACAAGAAACTTCTAATAATAATAATAATAATCACACATAAAACACAAGAACGAGAAATAGCAACAAAAGCGGCTGTTAAAAAGCATTGCGGGGGCGTTGCGATCTCGCTCTCACTGTTTCTATCTCACTTGACTTTGTTGCCTCTCGCTCTGCTCTTTGTGTCTTTCTTCTATAGACGCGTTGCTTTCACGTTGCGCTGTTCTTTTTGTTGTTGTTGTTGTCGTTACTTTGTATCGCGTGTGGTTGTTCTTGTTCTATCTCTCTCAGCTTGTTATTATAATATTGTTGTTGTTTTCTAAATCAATTACATTCACTTTTTATAAGCATATTTATACTCTTTTTTTGATTTTTTTGAAAAATGAAAGAAAAAAGAGTATATTGGGTTTGTGAAATGTCCGTCTGTCCATCTGTCTGTCCGTATAAACGCAGTTTTAATACTCTTTTTTTTAACTTTTTTGAAAAAAAAGGAAAAAAGAGTATATTGGGTTTGTGAAATGTCCGTCTGTCCGTCTGTCCGTCCGTCCGTCTGTATGAACGCAGGTTTTTTCCACAGTTTTGAAGCTAGAGCAACCAAACTTGGTATACATGTTGGCATATACCATAGTAAGACAAAGTGTCAAGATCTCGACCCACCCCCAACCCTTCCCCCACAAACCGCAAAAACCTATATCTTTCACAGTTTTACAGCTAGAGTAACCAAATTTTGCACAAGGGCTACTAATCACTTGCTTGATTGATCTGACAAAAAAAATTTGCCCACGCCCACCCCCGCCCCCAAAAATGAGCAAAGTCTGTATCTCCCCCACCCCAGTAGCTAGAGTCCCCAAATTTTGCAGGTTGAATTCTATTGTCCTATTAAATAGATTGGATAAAAATAATTTTGCCACGCCCACCTCCGCCCTTGCAATCGACCAAAGTTTGTTTCTCCCAAACTTCTAGAACGGGCCCAACCAAACTTAAATTGACGGCAAAACTTGAAAGATTTGAGCAAATAGGCGAAAAAAAGAGTATATCGCAGTCGGCTCCATCCGACTGCAACGTTCGTACTTGTTCTCTATAGTATTAAAGCTAGAGCAACCAAACTTGGTATACATATTGATATATACCATAGGCAGATAAAGTGTCAGGATCTCCCCCCACTATCACCCCTTCCCCCACAAACCGCAAAAACCTATATCTTCCACAGTTTTATATCTAGAGTAACCAAATTTAAAACAAGGGCTACTAATCACTTCCTTAATTGATCTGACTAAAAAAAATGGGACACGCCCACCCCCGCCTCTACAAATAAGCAAAGTCTGTATCTCCTCCTTTAGCTAGAATCACCAAATTTTGCAGGTTGACTTCTGTTGCCATATAAATAAGATTGGATAAAAATATTTTTGACACGCCCACCCCCGCCCTTGCAATCGAGCAATGTTTGTTTCTCCCAAACCTGTAGAACGGGCAAAACCAAACTTAAATTGATGGCAAAACTTGAACGATTTGAGCAATAATACAATTGCCACGCCCACTTCTGACTCCACAAAGAGGCTTAAAAAAGAGTATATCGCAGTCGGGTGCATCCGACTGCAACGTTCTTGCTTGCTTTTTTATGGCTAGCATGTACCTTTTATGGATCGTTCTCGGTGGGGGTGTGTTGTGTGTTCGAAAACTAGAAAATGACATAGAAATGTCAGAGCTTGTATGTACTCAAATCAAAAAAACACCCAAA
This sequence comes from Hirtodrosophila cameraria, assembly GCA_949708635.1. NCBI lineage: Eukaryota > Metazoa > Arthropoda > Insecta > Diptera > Drosophilidae > Hirtodrosophila > Hirtodrosophila cameraria. The sequence continues at coordinate 17,498,481 of OX453089.1, read as the reverse complement.
AATAGAAACGCTAATTTACAATATTTCAGCATTTTGTGCTATTTTTGGTTGCCCATCAAAATGTCAAACTGAAACATTGCATATAGCTATAAATATAGACAAACTGTAAATTTGAATGTGCATTTTTGTAAAATCAGTGTTTGAAATATTGAACAATTTTGAAGGTGACTTTGAGGATCTTACAATTCTTGTGTATAGAGCAAAATGCATGTGCTAGAAATTGATTATTGGGCTTATAAAAGCCAAAAACTTTTCTATTCCATTTGAAAAGTTCAAAATATTTCTGACATATTCAAAAATGTTGCACTTTTTGCATTCGGTTTTGCGCAATTTGCAAGCAAAAGCAGCTCAACTCAAACTCAATTGAACTCTTTTGTTGCTCATATATCTCAGCTGTGCACTTTTGGCCACTTAACCCTTAGTTAGTTGTTAAGTCAGCTACTATTAACCCCATTGTCAACCCCTTGCAGAACTAGCAAAAAAACACTCAAAAGTACTGCTGACGCTCAAATGCGCTCTTAATTTAACAGCAACGTTATCTTTCTCTCACTCTCGCTCTCACTCACTCACTCACTCGCACGCACTCACTCAAGAATAGTCAAAGAAAAACTCCAGCAAAATAAACCAATAAGAGCAACAGCCGTCACTCTGACTCAGTGCAGACCAGCAGCAGCAACAGCAACAACAACGGCGTGTGCAGAGAGAGAGAGAGAGAGTGAGAGAGCGTTAAAAGAGAGCTCGTGTGTCGTGTCGCTGCCGCTGTCGCTGCTTTGGCTGCTGATTGGAATATTTTTGGTGCATAACAGCGCCATAACAGCCAACGAACAGAAGCAAAAACAACACCGAGCAAGGCGGACGTGTGTGGCGCATTTTGTTGATACATTTTGTAGAATTTCTGTGTGTGTGAGAATTGTACGGCAACAAAACAACGAACGCTGTTTCAACTAATTCGAAAATAAAACATGCAGTCAAAAATAATATAAATTTTGCCAAAATTTTCATAATTTGTGCAGAGTTGCCTTGCCCGAACCGTTAAAAAAAAAGAAGAAAAAAACAAATACAAGTGTTGAGGAATATTCATGAAAGAAATACCAAAACAGCAAAAAAGCGTAAGCAAGTAAAAACCGTTAAAAATCAGCATTAAATTATGCAACAATATTAACAAGTTAAAGCAACATTTTATGAAAATCGCGCGCGTTTCAATACAACAGCAGCAGCAACAACAACACCAACAACAAACAGCTGTCAACAAATAAAAATATTTTCGTGTTTTTTATCAACAGAGCAAAAAAGTAAAAAAAAAGCAGCGACTGTTTTTTTTTATTGTTGTTGTTGTTGCCTGTCGATTTTGACATCTTCGCTCTGTGTGCCTGTGTGTGTGTGTCAGTGTGTCTCTCTCTCTCACTATCTTTCTCTCGGTGACGCTGTGTGCGTGTGTCGCTTCAGTTTGTCTTTAGTGTCAGTTAAAAGTTAACACAGCAAAGAAAACCGAAAAAGAAAACGAAAACGCAAAAATTCGAGTGCTTCTTTTGTATTGTAAAAAAAAAAAAATTGTTCAAAGCTTTGCGCGCATCTTTTTATGTTTTTGCCGGCATTTTTAATGACGTCACGTTAAGCAGCAGAAGCAGCAGCAGCAACAGCAACAGCAGCACCGCAATAACAACAGCAACAACAACTGCAGAGTCAGCAAAAGCCGCAAGCAAGAAAGAAAGAAAGAAAAGGAAATACCCAAAAGCGCGTTCGTTTCTTCTTTACCGCTGCTCCTCGCCCTCTCTCTGTCACGCTAACAGCTGTGCGAGTGCATAGCAAACAACGCAAAAGAAGTTGAGAATTACAACAACAGTTATTTGTGTGTATGTGTGTGGTGTGTGCAACAAACAAACAAACAAACAAACAAAACGCAGCCTCAACAAACAACTGAAACAACAGCAACAACAACAACCTTTCCATCAGCTTTAGCACAAGGTGTTTATATCTATTCATAAGATTCGTTTACTGCTATTTTTTTTCTACTACCTGTATTATAGTCGGGGAAAACTGAACTCGACTTGAAATATTTGCTGTTAACTTAAGCTTAAGTACGTACTATAGTATATTGTATATTGTATATAAGTCAATTGTTTTTGACCCCCTTATTTGTGTTTGTATTTGAGTTTTTCTACGAGTTGTTCAATATTATTATATTATTTTCAAGAAATGTATTCATTATATTTGTTTCGATATGTTTAAGAAATTATGGTTTATGTTTAAGATTTTTTTTTTAACTGTTTCTATATCGCAATTGCTTTTAAAATGTGTAAGCTTTGTGTTAGGAATTCAGTTATATCATGCAATAATTTCATCGCAAATCTTTTCTTTCACATACGGAAATCTCTAGAGATTTTCGCAATTTCAATATAATTTAAACCTATTTGGTTGAAAACATCACCAAAATCAATTTTAAAAATTATATTAATTTTTGTAATGAAAATGAAAAGGTTTTTTTGAACTATCTGCATTACATTTTATAAACATTTGACTTGTTTAGATTATTAATTTTAGATTTTAAAAAATACATAAATAAATATTATTGCAGTCAACCAAACCAACCGAACACGGGAGTTGCCAACTTGCTCGAAATTAATTGCTACAGAAAAGAGTTGCCAAACAATTGTTAAACTTGACGGACTACAAATTTTGAAATTGTTTTGTTTAAAAGTTCAAAATATTAATTCCAAAAATAAGTTGTACTAATACTTAAATAAAAAAATATCTTTATGATTTTTGTTTAACAAAAGTGCGAATAAATTTCAACAAAATTATTTCTTTGTGGTGGCAACTCTAAAATCAAAATCTCTAGAGATTTCTGTGACACCTAAAAGTTGGAATTCGGTTGGAATTCGGTTTCCCTGACACCCCCGATATTGCAATATAATAAGTGAGAAGATGGTTTGGTTTTCTCTCAAAGCGACATTATTTTGAATGTTAATAAATTTGCATTTAAAAACTTTAAATGTGTTTTCTAAAAAAACAGATTTTTAGTTAAAATTGAAGCTTACAAGTTCGAATTCTTTGAAATTCGAGTCTTCTAGAAATAAGAATTGAAGTTTTTAAAACATTTTCAAACTTTACACAAAAACAAAGTGGTTCTGATTTGAGAGCCTTTTTTATAAAGATAACAGCCATTTGTTCTATAATGCGTAAAAAGAATGCATGTGTTTTTCGAAAATTATACGCAGATCTATTCCGGTTTTCACTTTCGATACATTGAAATGTTCTTATTACTGTTAAGCTAGCAGTGAATAAATTTCTTAAAATTTATCATGTCTTTCATTTTATAAGTTTGTTTATTTTGCATATTATTTTTATATTTTCAATATTTCATAGATGACTCTCCTAGGAAATACTTGAATAATTTTATATCTTAATTTTTCTTTTTACATTCTTTTTTACATTAACGTAAAAACGAAAGTTAAGATTGTTCTTAATTCCAATTCTGACCATATCATTTAGAATTTCCAATTCTAAAAAAAAACAATTTAAAATTCAAATTTTGATTGAAAACGGTTTTAAAATAATTTCATAATGAAATTAAAATTTAGTTGAAAATGGGAAATCAAATTTGAAAATTATGTGTAATATTTGCAAAAGTCTAATAAATCTAGATTTGGAAATTTTCTTAATTTCAAGTAAATTTCCATAATATAGGGTTAAGTTTCCTTGATGTTGGAATTTTCTTGAAAGTGAAATAAACCCTTATTTCAAGTTTTTGATTTACAATATTTCTTACTACAAAAATCAACTTTCATAGCTTGGTAAAGCTTTTTCCGGATATTTTTGTGGGCGCATTTGGATATTTATTTAAAGTTTATGAATATCAAAACACCTTCAACTTATTTTTACATGTGTACTTGCTTTAATTTCAATTTAAAATTCCATCTGTTTAGTATTTTCCACTACTTTAAATATAATTTTTAAAATTAGTTGAAACTGCAGTCGTTGCAAATAAAGTTATTATTTTTTATAAAAAAAAAAACAAAACTTTCTTGCCCAAAACATTTTCAATTTTTGACCGGGAGGCTAATGAACTGACTTGGAAAGCTATTAAAATATCATTTTCTTTGCGATCAGCAAAAAATATTTATAATTTTTTCTATGTAAGCTGTTACGTATGGCGTTGGAAAAGCAAACCACAATTAGTGTAAAAATAATATTTTTTGATATATGAAGTCATCTAAAGAAGCTTATGAACTTTTAATATTAATTAATCATTTGGCCTTAACGAAATTGTATTTTGGTTGAGTTCTCTTTTCCTTCACTTTTCTGCCATAACTTGGCAATGTGAAGCGCTCTAGAAACTGAGCTGAATTTTAAGTTGGGCCACACACACACACACCCACACCCACACACATACACAGCTACACACACACAAATCATGCTTAAATTTAATGCAAATTTAGCAATTTTTATTCCTAATGCCGGGCAAGGCCTAGGCAACAAATTCGTTTTTCCCCTTCCTTTTTTTTTTTCTTTTTATACTCTGTTTTTCAAAATGGAAAAAGGTTATATTGGGTTTCTGAAATATCCATTTGTCCTTCTGTATGAATGCAGTTTTTTCCACAGTTTGGAAGCTAGAGCAACCAAACTTGGTATATATGTTGATATATACCATAGGTAGATAAAATGTCAAGATCAGCCAGATTGGAACACTATAACATATAGCTGCCATAGGAACAATCGTTTGAAAATAAGTTTTTGTATGAAAAACTATTTTGTTTCTTTAAATAACTCAACCAAACTTACTTTACTGAAGTTTAAGGACAGTTTATAAATATTTGAGTAGTCTTTACAAAAATTGAATTTATTAAACGTACAGAAAACAGAGTATATCGCAGTTGGAAGAGCCCGACTGCAACGTTCTTACTTGTTTTATTTATATTTTTTTTATACTTTACTTTGCACTCTTTGCGCGAGATTTAAGCGCAAGATATTTTTGCATTGTTGTTGTTTTTTTGGTTATTTATTTTTACTTTTATTTTTTATTATGAAAAGTCACGTTTTTTATTTGAAGCCGGCGGCTTCTGTCGCCCGCTTCGAGTTCTGTTTCTGTTTCTGATTTTGTGGCCTCAGGCGTAACTTTAAAGTCGTAAACATCTAATTTCGATTTGTATTTCTTGTAAACTTGTACATTTGTGTGTTTTGTTATAATTTGTTGTAATTTATTGTTGCATTTTGTTATTGTTTAACATTTGTTGTTATAGCTGTGCAAATGGTATTAGCATCTTAAAAAGAAAGCAAAAGTTAAGCTATAAACATTGCATTTGTTGTTTTGACATATATATTGCTCCCACCCTCCCCTCACGTTAAGACTTACACAACAATAACAACAAATAGCTGTCAAAATTTAATAAATGAACCAACGAAATCGCTTGGAAAATGCCACATAAATTGCCATGTCTCTGTTGAATGTCGATATTCGTCTTTCAAACGCCACTGACAAGTCATTCGCTTTAAACAAAAAACAAAAATAAAGTGTACAAAATGAACCCCGAAACCAAAAAAAACTCAACTAAAATGTGAGAGGTGAGGCCCGAGACTTTTGCTTTGAAAAGCAACTCTGAAGTCTGAGGACTTGGCATGACTAATCGATTCGATTTTTCGCCCAAAAAGTCATGCCAAACTCTCAATAACAAAACAACAACAAAAACAACAAAAATAATGCCCAGCACTCGCATTTGTGGCCTTTTAACGTCTCGTTTCTGCTTTTTACCCTCTCCCTTCTCTTCCACTTCGATAAATAAATATCGATAGCTTTGCTGTCTGCAGTTTCCTCAAAAAACTTAAAAGTCACTGGACAAATTTTGTGTGCTCTTCAAGTGCCAAACGACATTTGAAATTACAACTTGAATGATGCGCCAAAAATAGGCATTGTAGTATTTTGTAAAATGTGTAAATAAAGCAAAAATCAATCTGATAAGAAACTTAAATGAGTTGATTTTTATTGCAAGAAGAAAAGCTAAGACAAATCCCAATATTGAATTCCAATTTTATAACTTGGCAAAACGTTACGAATCGCTAGATAATGCGGAAGATATTCAATTAGTTTACCATAGCAGTGTGACCAGCTTTTAGTTATAAATGCAACTTGCAAAACTAATTATATAGTCTTAATGCGAATAACTGTGCAAAAAGAAGTTGAATAATTACACAACCAAATTGGAAAAGTATATATATGAAAATGCAATGAAAAACGTGTTGGCTTGAACATAAAAATTCGTTTTTGAATTAACAGTTGCACAAAAAAAAAGTTTATACAACATGCATATATCAAACTGAATTGAAAGCTGAACAGCAATAAAAATATGAGTTCTGGTTTCCACTTTCGTTCAAATATTACGCAAGTGAAATTCTTTTGAATGTTGCCAATTTCACTTTTAAACAGGTTTTGCGTGTAAAAATCTTGAATTGAATTGACTCATCATTGAGTTTTATTCTCAACAAAATTTTGCATTTTTCAATATATGGAATTCAGGTTTCTTAAAAGTTCGTTTTTGAAACTTGTGAAGCCTTGGTGAAATGAATTTAAATACATTTCGCAATCAAATCAATCAAAACCGATCATTATTTGGATTTTAACAATGTTTGCTTTTAATTATTGAAATTTTTGCCTTATGCATCTCATTTTCTAACCAAAACACATTCAAATCCCAATATTCTTTGGAGACTGCATTCGGTTAATATCAATGTTCGCCGTCTGTTTCGTTTTTTTCTTCTACTTTTACTCGTGGCACATTTTGGTTTCTATACAATTTTGTTGCTGCTGCTTCTTGATTTTTATTTTTATATACATTTTTGTTGTTCATCTTTGTTGTATGCTTTTTGATATTTTGAAACATGTGCGCGTAGTACGCTTCTAAAAATAACACACATTTTTCGACTCTCAGCGACGCAGCAGCAAACGAGTTGAAAGCATAAATAACAACAAAATTCGAGGTGGCTTTAACCGAATTAAGCGTATCTATAATGCTGGAGATTCAAAATAAATAAATTAAATCTAAAAATAAAAAAGAAAATATTGGAAAGAATTTTTACATTTGAAATTTTTATAAAAGTAACGGCAGAATAATAAAAGTTAATTAAAAACACCTTATGCTTTCCATTTTGATACACCCTAACATAATTTCAGTATATTTAAAATATAAAAAAATTAATAAAAAAAATTGGAAAATTCATAAAGAAAATATTTTAAAGAATTTGATATTTGAAATTTTCATAAAAGTAAAAGTGTAATTGCAATTTTCTACGGCATAATAATAAAAGGCAATTAATCCGTTTTGATACACCCTAATATAATTTCAGTATAGATAAAATCTACAAAATTAATGGAAAAAATGAAATCCAACGTGTTCTGTACATTTTCTTTTTACATTTCTCTTTGCATCTCCGGCTGCTTTTTTCTAAACCAAAAGAGCGACAGCTGTTGTACATTTTGGATGTATCTGCAGCTGTGCAGCGCATCGCAATGCTCTGTCCCCAGGCCTCCCGTAGCACCCTTCCTCTCCCTGCTGCCTTCTGCCCATTTGCCATAGCCCATTCTGGCTGCATTTTGGAAACGTCGGCACCAAAAATAAGTTTTTCGTGCATGAAATTTTTGGCAGGCAAATGTTGCTGCAGCAGCAACCAACCAACCAACCAACCAACCAACAAACCAACAATAACAACAACAAGCTAGAGTTGTCTCATTTACATAAGCAGCGCTGCCTTAACCCTTGGCTGGCCCAGCGTGCATCTTGCGCCTGCCGCCCGCTCCTTCTGCCCAAATCATGCTAAATTGAGATCAATTGAAAGCGAAATTGATTGTTTGACCTTTTCTATGGAGCGTGTGCATGGGCAGGGGGCACTGAAGTGTGCTTGGGGTCAAGCAGCAAATGGGCGTTGTGGGCGTGTCTGCTGCTGCTGCTGTCTGCAAGCTGCTTAAACAAATTAGTTCAAAGTTTAATTTAATTTCATTTGCGTTTTGCCTTTGGCCCTCGCATTATTCTAACGCACTTGAGAAATTTTAATTATTATTATTATTCTCTCACACGCGCTCTCTCTCTCTTTCGCTCTTTTTCTGCTATTTTTACAGCACAGAAAAATTATTTTTATTTTTTTTTGCACATGCAAAAGGCAAGCAAAATTAATTAAGCAAAAATGTTTTTCAAAAAAAAAAAAGAAAAAAAAAATTCAGGCTAAAAGTTTTCAATATTTAGTTCGCTGCTGCTGCTCTCACCGTATGTGTGTGTGAGTATTTTAAGATAAGCAAAAGTTTATGAATATGCCAAAATGTATTATATGAGCATATGTTTCATAAGACGCTGTTAGAGTATGACAAAGAGAGTGAGTGTGCCATCTCACTCTGTCGCTCTTTAGCTCTTCGACACTCTCTCAAAAAGTTGCTTAGCTTTTGGCATTTATGAAACTTTTGTTGTTATTGTTGTTTTCGTTTCTCACACGATTTTTGTGCGCCTCCAAAAACAGATTTTAGACTCTGACGTAATTATCTCTGCCTCTAAAGAAATTGATTTTGTTTATATGCATGTAGTATATGTGTATATGTATATGTATATGTGTATGTGTATGTGTATGTGTATGTATGCACATATGAATTTAAATAAAATTTCGATTCTGTATACTGATACAGAAACGTGACAAAAGAGAAAAACATATTGGAAAATTAAAGGGAACTCCGTTTGCTGATTTAATTAAATACTAGGGCAAAGATTTCAAAGGCCTCCGCTAATAATATGATTAGATTAGATGCTTTGGCTTGTTCTGAGTATTCTTCTTGTTGTTGGAGCTTCCTGTAAATTATGCTTATACCCAATTTTGTCATCATAAACACATTGAGATATTGTTTAATGTGCTACAATTAGTTATATCTTGAATTTTTTTTTATACCCTTGCAGAGGGTATTATAATTTTGTCAGGAAATGTGTTACGCTTTGAAGGAGACGTCTCATTCATGTCCGTCTGTCCGTCTGCCCGTCTGTCTGTCTGTCCGTCTGTTTACATGCGTTTTTTAAGACTTTTTTCTAGAGCTATCTTGATGAAACTTGGCACAGTTGCTTCTTCTTATTGCAGGTAATACATATAGTTGACTTGGCCAGATCGGACCACTATAACATATAGCTGCCATAGGAACGATCGGTTGAAAATAAGATTTGGTACGAAAAACTTTTGTGTTTTTCAAAATAACTCGACCAAAATCACTTCATCTAAATTATAGATTGATTCATCCTATACGATTGATGATTTATCCTATCGAAAGACAATAGTTTTGTTATATCGAGCATCGATTTTATCGATTATTTCATAATTATTTAAATACATACATGTATAAGAGCTTATCAATATATTTGAGCATTTTTCACATTAAATTAGAATCTATTCGCTGAATTTCTATATGCCATGTCAAAGGAATATATCAAAATCTAATGCAAATTTTTAAATCATCAAAATATTTAATCCACAAATATAAACTTTAAACATGGCATTTGCATTTCCAAGACTTTTACGCTTCATTCCATTTATTGTTTACGCTTTTGGCACGTTTTATGAGGCTCCTACAATGCTCTTCTAGCTATATAACACCATATATGGCCAATAGCATCTGAAACATCTTAGAGAACGCAATTTGACACTTTTGCTAAATTACAACTCCAGACCATATATTAAAAGCTGACACAAAAGCATGACAAATTATAAATTGATGTACAACTTTCCCAAAAAAAAAAAAACATCAACAAAATCAGTCAGCGGCAAAAAAACGCTTTTGAAATGGAAATAACAGATGAAGATAGATTTAAGAAAAGCCCACGCGTTTAAGAAATGCGAATTAATTAGCTTAGGCTACGCCCACAAATGTCACCTGTATAAGTGGGGGAAACCAAGCTTATAATCTTGTAAAAATAATAATCATAATGTTTATAATGATGATGAGGATGTTAAAGTTTTATTGAGTCATGGGCCACTTCTTTGCAACTGTTTTCTGTTTTTTTTTTCTTTGCAGCCTGCACAATTGCAGTTGCTTATCAGAGAGTGAGAGAGAGAGGGGAGGGTGCTGGGGGTGTAACAGCCTGCCCCTTGCCGCTTGCCTTATGCTGTTCAGGCAGCCATATAAGCTCTGGGTGTTTAACTTTTTATCTAATCGCATTTATTGATAGCAACAGTCGAAGCCGCATCGAGTTGGGTCGCCCTTTCCACTTGGGGCTTCATTGTTTGAGCTTTTTGCTTTTTGCTTATTTTCTTTCACTTTTTGTTGTTGTTTTTTCCTGTAGTTTTTATGGGCGCTTCGTTTAATATATGTGTCATAGCAGGGTGGTTCGTCGGGTGTGTTTATTCAGTTAGTCGCAGCTTATGTTGTATAATGTTGCAACAGAGCGGTTACTGACCGTTGCAAACCAAAACTGAACCTTGCTACGGCTTCATTCAGCGTCAAAAGTTAAGAAAAATAGAGTGTTGCATGTTTCCATTTTCATTTAAGGCACATTTCCCTTGTGGCTTTCCTATTTCTGTTGCGGCCCTCGCTTACATATGAGGGCTTTAAAAATAGCCCAAAACTCATATACGGGCTACATTTGGAAAATTGCATGGCAATTGTTAGTCAGCTGTATGTTTTTATTATTATTTTCGATCAGGAGCCTCAACTCGCCTGCTAATCATTTGCCAATATGCTGCGCTGTTCGCGAGAACCTATAACAAAAAAAAAAATAAAAATATTAAACAATATATATATGAGTACGTTCCATGAGTCGCATATCTAAAAAAACTACAAATATACTTGCATTTGAAGTACAAATGTATATACACAATGACTTTTCACAACAAGCTGTGAACTGTTGTTGGTGACAGCGACAGCGACAGCGACGTCGACGTCAACGTCAACTTCAACGACGACGTCGTCATCAGTTGTGAGTTCTTCTTATCAGCAAAGCGCTCTCAATTTCATGTGCCCTATAAAAAGTGGGGCATGTTAGTTTATCGGCAACAAATTACAAAATATTTGGTTTGAAAAAGAAACTTGTTTTAAATGCAAAGCATATTTATTTGAAATGTTATCGATTATCGTTTACAGTTTATCGATATATATATTTTTTTTAAACGTTTCCTTTTTAAAGATTGATTGTTGTATTTCTTATTTCACTATCTCAAAAGCAATATTTTAAAATCGAATTTTCTATTGATTTTCGGAATTCAGAACTGTTCATTACTTCAATTCCACCTTTTTTGAACGAAATCGGAAATAGCAACTGGTGTCGTCAGAAGAAATAATGAATTTATAAAGTATTTATTAAACTTCTAATTGATTTATTGAACTATTTTTGAATGACTCATCGTTTATTTATATCTTTTGCATTGTGTTAAAAGATAAATCGACTTATTTATCGATCAATTGATTTAAGTTTAAACAATTACTTAACTCTTCATAAAAGGAAACTAGTCAGAATTAGTAAATCACTTGTCTGTTCAAATATGCTATTTAAAAAACTAAAAGATTGAAACTATATCAGGAAGTTGACCTTATATTTCAAGATTTTTAAGTACATTTTAGTGTAATCTGTAGATACAGTTTCAATCTTTTAGTATTTTTAATTATTCATCGTGTTAATTTCAACTATTGTTTTTGTTATTTTGTTTACTTTAGCTGATGAAGAGCACTTGAAGACTCATGTGCGCTATAATTAGAAAAACATAAAATGGAAAGCAAACCCAAAATACTTTTACAACATTCTAAAGATTTATTTTTGAATTTTTCTTATCAATAAGTTGATTTGATTTCAATAAGTATCTTAATCTTTTGCCAACCTTTAAAGGGGCTTGTTGGCATTTTTTGAGTATGGCAATTTTTTGAACTCTAATCAAATTGAAGTACCATTTGCAAAAACCCATTTGCAATTATTGCCAGTTAATAATAATCCGGGCATGTGGAACACAATTTTTCGATTCATTTCAAATAGCAGCTGGCTGGTATTGTTTTTGTTGGAACAGCTTACATAAAGACGAGTACTTAAATGAATACAACAACGAATACAAAACGAATATGAATACAATGAATGCAAATATTTAGAGAGATTGTGTTAAAAACTATATGAAAATTGACAGTTTTCGATTTCAGTTTCAGCTGCTGATCTAACTGATCTTCCACTCTCTCACACTCTCGATCTCTCTCTCTCTCTCTCTCTCTTTGTTTCTCTCTTCGTTTCTGAGCTTAACCTTCAAAAAAATGAAGAAAAGCAAAAGCAAAAAAAAAAAAGCGTTTCCAAAAATTTGATACCAGACCAACAAAAACTTGTTGAACTTGTTTGGTCTGCTTTTTTGTAGTCGCAGCGTCTAAAGTAATTTGCATCTTCTCGTTTCGTTTCGTTTTTACTTTTATTTCTTTGTTTTTTAGTTTTGTTTTTAATGTGCCTTGGGTTGTATTAATGTATTAATCTGTTTTTTTAATAACAGTTGCAGTTGTCATTAGCAACAAAATTAATATCCTTATAAAAACGTGTCTGAAGGTTGCTTGTAGGTCAGCGGATGTATGTATATCGATATTGTTTTGCTAACGATTTCGATTATTCTTGGCCCACATTTTTCTATAAAAACGTCAGGCCATAATACTTAGTTTGTAGGCAAGTTTATTTTTGTAAGCATTTTCCACACTCGCCGGCCCATAAATTTGTTGCCATCATCATCGTAGCCCATGTATCCAAAACTGCGTCAATGTTTGTATCTGTGTATCTGTAGCTGTATCTGTATTTATATTAGAGTTGTACAATGTAGTTCAATTGAAGAAATAAGTTCAGAAAATGAACTCTAATCGGAATCAAATGATCAAAACGAACTAAAGTCAGTCTAAAATGATCGAATGTGATCGAAAGTGATCGAAAATGATTGAAAATGATCGGAAATGATCAAAAATGATTAAAAATGATCAACAAGTTGGAACTAATTGAATTATAATCACAGAATTATGTAGTTCGTTCGTTCAATCGAACTTGTTCTGAACGATATGATACAACACTAGTCTATATCTATATATACATACATATATACACATCTAAACTTACATTATATCCACATTTGATGATCGAAAATGATCGAAATTGATCGAAAATGATCGAAAATTATCGAAAATAATCGAAGATGATCGGAAATGATCAACAAGTTGGAACTAGATGAATTATAATCATAGAAATATGTAGTTCGTTCATTCAATCTAACTTGTTCTGAACGATATGATACAGCACTAGTCTATATCTATATATGCATACATATATACACATCTAAACTTACATTATATCCACATTTGATGCTCAACACGTCCGCTTTGGTGGTTCTTATTGTGTGGGCGAGCGGCTGCTGCGTTGTTTTAAAACTTTTTGCTGTGTCAGTGCAAAGCAGAAAAAGTTTTCAGTTTTTCAAAAAAAAAAAAAAAGTAGAAGACGCTGCAAGAATTATTTAAATAAACGCTATAAACATTAACTACAACCCACACACACACACACACATTAGCAGCAGACGCGTTTCGGTCTAAAATTTAAATCATAAATTAAGTTAGAATCATAGTTTTTTTCTTTTTTCTTTTTCATTTATTTATTTATTTTGGATATCAACTTGAAAATACGGAAAAGCAATTTGCAGCTGACATCATGCACAAGCTCAACACAGAATATAATCACAGCATTTGAATCAGACAAGTTGTATTTCTATATCATCATCAACTGACCGACTAAATGCTTAAGCAACAAATTGAGAAATATACAGAAATGATTTTTTTTTCATTTTTTTATTAGCTTTTGCTTTTGTTTTTATCTTTTCAAAAAATAACCATAGATAATGTGCTGCTAATGTATTGGCAAATGTATCTGTGTGTGTGTGTGTTTGTGATATCTTTAAAAGGCCAAAGATAGCGATATTTAGAATTTGGTAGCTAACCAAAAATCTATTTTAGATATTGAACTTGTTGTTCAGGGTTTGTGTGTGGGCAAGTAAAATATAAATATTCCAAACGGAAATGTGCATTTATTGATATAAAAACATTTAAAGTTCTGATTTTAAAAACAATCAAGATCGTTGCAGACGAAACAGATTTCCTAAAGAGCATTACGTCGTTTTATAGACTTGCAACTTTTCTTTCTTATTTTCATATCAAGTTACCAACTCAACTTAAGAAAAACTCAAATACAAACAAACGTACATATATATTTCAAATATATTAAAAAATGGTATAATTTTATATTTTCAAGCCTTTATTATCATATTAATTTTTTTAAATAAATATTACATTTTTTAATATTTTTATTTAAAAATAATCATTATTTTAAATTTTTATTTAAAAAGTCTTTAATAACGTTTATCAAAGAATTTTATTTTAAAAGTCTTTCAAAGACTTTTATTTAATAAAAATTATTGTAAAAATCACTCAAACACTTTTATGTAAAAGACTTTTTATTATTATTTTTCAAATAATTATTATTTTTATAAAAATCAAAAATTATTATTATTTTTATAAAAATAAAAAATAATAATTATTTTTATAAAAATTAAAAATAATTATTATTTGTTTATTTTTTTCATAAAAGTCGTAAAATAAAAGTTTATTACATAATTGAGTATATATGTGACCTTCATGAACTATTTGGTGTCCTCGAAAATTTTTAAGGCCGATCCTTTCATAAGGATCTTCACTGTACCCATAACAGTTATATACGGTTCCTGATCATAGCTATGCAGCTGACTTTTTGTTTAATTGATGAATTAGTTCAAACAATTCCTAAGCTGTTCTAAGAAAAGTTATTAATTACCATGAACATCAGAAACTAAAAAAGAACTCACTTTTTATAGGTCAAACTTGAATGCCAATTAAAAAAATATGAGCTATAAATATTTGTAGCCTTAAAGTTTGATATTACGCAGACTTACAGCAAGTCTTTGACATGATTAAGTTACTTTCGATTGGGTTTGAATGAAAATTTTGATTCATGTGGCAGGCGGCGGCATTAGATAAGATTAGATGGTGTGCGTTTATAAACAACAAGAAAGTAAAATGACAAAAGCAAAGAGCTAAAACAATCAAACGAGACAATAAAGCAGGCGACAACAACAAATGATATATTTTTGTGTGGCGTCATCGATGATTAAATCGTTTTTAGTTTTGCAATTTATATATATATATATAAATATTTAAGAGCTTCTCTCAGTTTGACGTAATTTTATAAACATTACGCGCAGCATTTGCTAAATTAAGCTAAATATATATGACAAATAGTTATTACATTTTCTTACAGTAATATTTATAGAGATTTTGTAATACTTGTAAACATATATAATAAAAATATAGTGTTTATATATATATATATGTTAACAAATTGAGCGGTAAGTGCGTTTAATTTCTTAAATCGCTTTTTTGCTAAGAACGCGTTGCAAACACAATAAAGAATATTATGCTCTATAGAGAAGTTTTTACCGCGCAATCAATCAAAACTATTATATCACTTGCCATAGATAATATATAAGTACCTAAAAACTCTCTCTCTCTCTCTCTCTCTCTCTCTCTCTCTCTCTGTATTTATATCTCTGTCTCTGTCTCTGTACATGTATATTGCTTTTGCTATCATGATATAAGATATTATTTTTAGTTTATATTAAATACTTTATGCTGAACGCTAAAAATTCAAATGCCCGCTGGCAAAATGTTAGCAAATATATTAAACTTTAGTATGTATTATATACACACGTATATACATATATATAAGTATTTGATAATATCTTGGATATGGACAAGACTTGGCGCACTTTATTTGTAGTAGTTTTTTGTCAATGTGCATTGCAGCTGTTATGGGCCATGCTTGGTTTGGTTTTACCCGCTATATACATACATACATATACCTATATATATATATAATAACAGAGCACAACGCGTCTTGAACACAGTGCAACAATTTGTGGCAACTCTGTGGCTGTGGCTATGGCTATGTCTCTGCCTGTGGCTGCCTGGCATATTTGGCTGCAATATGTGATGATATGCTGTTTGCTGCTCCACGCTCTATATCTAGACATACATACTGTTTATACAAATATATTGCCATATATATACTTGTGATTATACAATAAGCCATCCTTATATATTATACCAAACATTTAAAACAACAACTCATTATTAATTTTTTGGTTTAAATGCACTTCAAATCATTGCACACATTTTTAAAAATTTCATTTTACTTTTGTAGTTTTTGCATTTGTTCGATTCGATTTATTAATTTATAAATTTGGAACATAAGATAGTTAGATTGTCTTTAAAATGAAATAAATTCAAAAGTAGTTAAACGTTTTAAACTCTTTTATAAATAGATAATATATATATGAAGTTTTGCTTAGACATCTGTTATGGAAATAAAATAAAAATAAAATTTGTTAATGGATAAGGAATTTCATTATTTAGAACTGTCATATTTTTAGTGCTACAAATTTGTAAGATCTTACAAAGAATTTGAGAACACATTTTGGTCAAATCAAACTTACAGACATGTTTCAGTTTCCACTTTCAGCAAAATATTTCGAACATGATTTTGCCTTAAATGTTCCCGTTTTCAATTTTATTAAGATTCTGCGGTTTGAAATCACTTTTAGTTTGTAATTAAGAGAGTGTTAAATTCACAAAATGAACAACAATAAGAAAATTTTGAATCTTTAGGGAAATTTCAATTGTGATACATGTTGCTGTAGTTGGAAACCAGCACAGGCATGATAGTTCGAGCTTATATTCAGAATAGATATCATTCTACCTTTACATTTGAACAATATTTAATTTGATTTTTAATGCATTTAACAGTCATACTTTGCATACCACATAAAAAATAACAATAGCTCTACAAAATTGCGCGCTACTAAACCAAAAATATCGATCATGTATTTCCTAAACACACACAACTAAACTCATACACACACACACACATTTACATACACTGACTGCGCTGTCTTTCTTTGTCTCTGTCATACTCTATCTATTTATATATTTGTCTGTTTCTGTCTTGCCCAGCGCTGATGTGCTGGTCAATTTCTAAAAAACTATCGAAAAAAAATGTAAAAAAAAAATCATAGCGTTAACCAAATGTTTGGTATAAACCTAAACGTCTATTTCTCTTTTTATTCTCATTTCAGATAATGTAAAATCAGCGTATGCTCAATAAAGAAAAAGCTTACACAAAAACCGCTAAACTTACAAATCTTAAAAAATAAAGAACTAAATAAAAGTTACAGCAGCGTCTCCTATGCCTATGTATAATACATAATAAGTATTTATATATACTCTATATATATGAAAAAACGTTCGTTCGAATCAAAATTAAAAAAAAACTGTACAACTCTTAGCCAAGAAAGGCTTCTGTTACCCAAGCTATTAGGCTATACCCAAGCTTTGTAATCCACAAATAAAAAACAAAAAGCAAGTGTAAACGCTAAAAGCACAAAAACAAGAACTCATACAAAACGCTATCCATCTATGCTATATGTATAACTTATATATATATATATATAGGTGCTGATCTGTGCTAAGAGCTGTTTCATATTTATTTGTGAAAAGTAATAATATTTGAAAGTCAAAACGTCATACAAAAGTAAAAAACGCGCAACATTTTCTAGTCGCCAGCTAAGCTAAAGTCTCCCCAGCTATATATATTATAATACTATATACCTATATATATATATATATAATACTGAAGAATTGCCGCTGCGATGGCCAACGTTGTTAATATGAACAGCCTGCTTAATGGCAAGGACTCGCGCTGGCTGCAACTGGAGGTATGCCGCGAGTTTCAGCGCAATAAATGCTCGCGCCAGGACACGGAGTGCAAGTTCGCCCACCCGCCGGCAAATGTTGAGGTGCAGAACGGCAAGGTTACCGCTTGCTATGACAGTATCAAGGTCAGTATTTTATATATATCCCGAAAACGTAACAAAACCCAATCCAACAAATCCACTCAAACCAAATCTCCCCTCACATAAAAACCCATTTACCACTTTGCTTCTATCGTGTACATGTATGGAATGTAGCTTGTAAGCTTTTACTTTTTTTTTACTTTAATCCATCATGGCTTAAGTACTTTACCCCAACCACCAAACCAAAACAACCACAACTATAAAATGACACAACCCCAATGCATTTAAGGGCAAGTCAACAAAAAAAAACAAAAATGTTAAAAAAGGAAAACTGATCTTGTCGCGCTTTTGTTGTTTGTGCTTTTGTGCTTTTTATTATTTTGATATATACTATGTGCTTATTATCTTAAAATAGTTAAAGCTTAGTGGCTGTCTCTCTCCATATCTGTCTGTCATACTCTTCCCCTCTCTCTCTTGCCAACGCCAATGCCAACTGCCTATCGTCACTGCATTGTGAGCTTTTGAGCCTTTATGTGAGCGAGCTTTTGAAAGCTTGCGCCTGAGTCCTTAAGCAGTCTGTCTGTGCGCTTCAAAGCTAAACAGCTATCGATAGTTATAATCGTAGTATTGGTAAAACTGGACATCGCTACTTTCGATAGTCAGAACGATTGTTTTACAGCTTTAATGCGCTTTTCTATGTGCCTGTAAATGTGAATCTTACGCTAGTCAAGTTGTAGCCTGAGTTGAGAGTACCTTTTTTAGCGCCAGAGAGTTTAAGAGGTCAAATGATAATAATACAAAATAAAAGAATAAATCGAAAGCTAAAGACTTAATCGAGTAGTGATCATAATTATTGACTAAGTGAACAAAGTGCATAAAATGTCAAATGAATAATATAATTTACTATCATATTTGAGTGGTTTTAGGCGACGCAACTTTTAGACATGGATAACTTCAAGGTAAACAACATATTATATAATATTATAATTATTACATAAATATATATAAACATTGTCTTATTATTTTATTATAATTTAGCCGAAAACAATTGAAGTAAAATAATATAAGATTCTTAAATTTAATCCTTGAAAGTTTTGTTTTTCTGTCTACATCAAACTTTTCAACATTTAAGCTATTGATCTGTTCCCTTCAATATTTCTTTCTATCTATTTTCTAAGCTCCCTTGGCGTTATCAAACACAAAATCAAAGCATATTTTCAAATGTGCCTTTTGGTTGTCCCTTTTTGCTAAACAATATTGAATTTTCGCCTCTGACAGCAGCCAAAGAAAAAAACATTGTGAAACGCGGAAAATTAGCCTTACAGTCAAAACAACAACAACAACAACAACAACAACAACAACAAAAAGAACAACGCACAAAAAAAAATTGAGTTAAAAACAAAAGCCTGAAAGCTTTTGAAGAGTGCGGCGCAGTTTTTCTGTTGTTTTTTTTTTGTTTTTTAAAGCATTTTTCAGTTTTCTCTCACAGCTTGACGTCAACAACAACAACAAAAAGAATGGAAATACAAAAAGCGACAATACCTTGACAATGTCCTGGGCAATGCGGAAAAATTAAGTTGCCCGGTTTTGTTGTTGTTTGCTTTATTAAGCTTTTTGTTTCGGTGTATGTATGTATGTATGTGTGTGTCTGACAACACAACAACTATGTATAAAATGGCAACATAAAGTAAAGTATTTTATATATACAGCCATAATGTTGACAAAATGCTGCCGCCATCATCATTATGATCATCATCAGCAGCATCATTATCATCGTCAAATTTGTGACAGCATAAAAAATTACGTTTGAAAATTTTTGTTGCCGCTTTTTAGGCGTCAGCCATTGCCACTTGTTTGGTTAACGGCTGCGGCGTGTGGCGGCTGCTGTTGCTGCCGCTTTTGTTATTTTAACAAAACCCCAAAGCGTGGAGTCGAGCCTTAAAGTTGGCCATCTCACAACTTAGCCAGCACTGTCCCTGCTCCTGCTCTCGCTCCTGCTCTTGCTCCTGCTCCTGCTCTTCTAGCCCGACTCGAGTGTGCAAACAATAGTTAAAACTGATGTTTGTAAGTAGCTCTTTGTTGTTGTTGTTGTTGTTGCTGTTGTTGCTGTTGTTCGGGTTTCGCTTTTGTTTTTGTACTTTTCACGCCTGTCCTCACGAGCACTGCCCTTAATTGAGCCACTGCCAGGGACGCCCAGATCCTGCCAGCAGTCCTTATTCTGTTTCCCTACAGCTTTACTCCTCTTTTGGCGGCTGTTTGTTTTGACGAACGCTTTAATAAAAGCATTTTCAGTGCCCTTAAAATGATAATTACTTGCTTTACATACATGTCCGTTGGCCTTATTTAAATATATTGCATTATCCTGTTGCTATTCAGATTCAAAGTTTTTCATGCTTTCTTATGATTGGAATCTAAGATAATTTGATCTATTCAAATACTATTCAAACTTATGCGTTATTGGCCAGCTTTACGCTAGGAAGTTAAAGGACTTTACAAATGTTGCGTTTATATAAAAGTTTAAAAATTAGTTTGCTTTATATTATACACCAATGTCGATTACATAGGCTTATCCACAAGGATCATGTATCTCTTTGAATTTATCGCGAGCTCGTTTTCGAGCTAAATGGAAAAAGCTAGTTTTTTCGATTTTTCAAAAAGGTACACTCAGAGAATTGTCAATATCTTCGAAACCAGATTTCGGATTCTTTAAAAGTTTACTTTTTTGATTACGTTATATTATGTCTTAAAATCCACCAGTACAGCACTTTTCAAAATTCCTGTTCGCTTAGCCGCTA
Source organism: Hirtodrosophila cameraria (assembly GCA_949708635.1). Taxonomy (NCBI): domain Eukaryota; kingdom Metazoa; phylum Arthropoda; class Insecta; order Diptera; family Drosophilidae; genus Hirtodrosophila; species Hirtodrosophila cameraria. Next base: position 17,477,800 of record OX453089.1, on the reverse strand, counting down.
TTAAGAATTAAACTGAACACTTTGCATCCAAATTTCACGTTTTTTAAAAAAAGCTAGATTTCAAACGCAATTTTCTACTAAAACAAAATATTTGAAAATTTGTTTCTTTTTTTGAGATTATAGCTCAATTCATTTAAAAAAAATAAAGGATATTTCATAAAAATCGATCCACAAATAATGAAGTTATTAGCTCTTTAGTCAAAAATGAGAACCTGCCGGCTGTGAGCTAATCATAAGAGAGAGTAGAATAAAGTTTAAAAAAGCTCGAATTTTGGCAATTTTAGAGTAATTTTTTAAGTAAAGTTGCCCGCTGATTTCGAAAATGAAGTCAAAATTCAAAAAAGTTTGAACGTTTTCGAGATAATCCAAAAATCCATTTAGCTTGAAAACGAGCTCGCAAACATATTATTTTATATTTTTTTTTTGGAATTAGCGACTGATTTTTATAAGAAAAGTGTAGTGGCTGTTCTTGAAACAAATGGCTGTTGCATAGTGTAATCCAACCAAAAATTAGTGTGTGTTGTCAAACAAAAAGCAGCCTCTCTCAGTTTTGTCTACGTCTAGCTAATCTTAAACCGATTTGAAAATATAAGTTCAACTTAAACACTTAAAATACCTTGAAGATTATAATTAATACAAGCACACTGCAGGCTTGCAAAACATTAGTTAAGCTCATCGTCGTCATCGTCTACCCTTGAAATCTCTTAAGCCTTTGGCAATTACTTGGGCCTAGCCACAGCTGTGTGATAAGCAAGTTCTGATTCTGATTCAGTTTCCGTTTCTGTTACTGATACCACCCACATAAACAGGCTCAAAAAATGAGCCAGCTTTGGAGCACAGTGTAACAGCTGCTGCGCACAGTTTGAAAATGAGGAATAAAAAGCGAAAGGCAACGACCACATGAACCTATATAGGACAGGTCCTCAGTTTTTGCTGGGACTCTGGGCTGCTACAACTGCTGCTGCTGCTGGCAAATAAAGCTCAGACATTCATTGCCCACAAATTAATTGTGTTATCCTATTAATTAACTATGCAGTAAAGTTGCCAAGCAATTTGGTTCGCTGAGCGAGTTTTTCTGCCCAGCCGCATGACGTGCACAGTTTTCTTTTTCTTTTTGTTTTATATGTAGTTTTTCTTTTTTTTTTTAATGTTTCCAGGCTTTGAGTGTTGTAATTGTAGCTGAGTGTGTTTGTACTCATTTTCACCTCTTTTTTTCCCTAGAGCGTGCATGTGTGTGTGCTTGTATGTGTGTGTGTGCTTGACACACAAAACGGGAGGCATGCGGCAAGTTGGGTTTTAAATGTATAACGAACTTAAACGTGCAAGTAACCAGCATATAATGGATGCCAACCAGTTTAAGGACAAGAGGCCTACGGGTCGCATGTGTGTTATATGTGTGTAAACCTGTGTGTATATGTGTACATATGTGTGTGTGTGTGTGTGTGTGTACGACAACTTTTCCATGTGGCCACGACACTAATTTATAGTTAAGTTGTCGCATTGTAGACTTTCTAATGGCATTTGCTTGGATTTCCTCACTGAGGGGCAGATTCTGACAGACTCTAGATTTTCAAATAAAAACGTTCATTTCAAATAAAATGTAAGTCTTAAACTGGGTCAATGTCAAATTGTTTGTATTCGAAAACAGTTTTTCAAGCAGAGTTCAACTTGGCTAGTTGGCTGTTTACTAGCATTTATTAAGTCATTTTTATTCTTCACTAACTAAGTTATTCAATTTAACAACTGAAACTTAAAAACTGAATTAGCCACATGAACTTTGTATAATTATATTATGTAAATAGCTCTGAAAACAGAAAGTAGCTTAAAAGATAGCAAATCTTTTAATCTCTCTTTATTCGTCAAAATTGCTTTACAAAGAATTTTTCATATATCTGTGACAATGCACCGCAGCTAATGAACCAAAAATCTAACATCCTTTTTTCAATATTAATCTCTGTTCATCCTGTTGCTGTAAACATTTTGTTTGCTTTTGTAAATGATCAACTCATTCTGAGTAGCATAGAATTTGTCTTTGAACGCTTGACCCTTTTGGAAAATTGGCATCGTTTCACTGCTAATTTCCTCTCAATTTAATTTGACCACAATGAGCCAGCTGAAAATGCACACATACACACAACTTTAAAGAGAAAATAAAAGAAAAGCAAAAGAAAAAGGCACTCGAAAAGAGTAAAAATTGCCATGGCGAAAACATAAAACATTTTCCGGTTTATAATTTTCTTGTCACAACAATTTTCACGCCATGCTCTGGCGCTGGCAATGGGCAACAACGTCCCAGGCTTCCATTCACAGTTTGCAGTTCCAGGCTATATGGTGGTATCGTGGTCCCAATTCTGTCGGAGTCCGTGTCCGAGTTCGAGTTCGAGTCCTTGTTGGTTGGTGCCACTTTATCCGGCTGGCTTGGCCGCATTTTGCGTCCTTTCGCCTTTTGCGCGCTTTTGCTACTTAACCAACTGTAAAGCTCTCGGCCATATTGTGTGGCACCTTATTTTTCTATTATATTTTCAACACTGCCACTGCAACATATTTTGCCACGCTTTCTTTACCCTTTTTGCCTCATGCCGCGACACTTCTCTCCCTTGGGCAACAAAAGTCAAGTTCCCTGCCATGCAAATTATGAGCGAGGGCTCAAAATAAATAATAAAAAAAAGAATGCAAAGAATAGCATTTCATAAAGAAAACAAAAAAAAAACGAATATGGCGAATTGCAAAATGGCAACTCTTCCGCCACAAAGCGTATGAAAGAGTAGAAACTACAAGCGAACATTTGATTGGTGGTCCTGCGGTTGTCCGAAGAAGAAACTCAAATATTGTGCAACACTTTGAAGTTATTTTGTTTTAGTTTCTTGAAAATTGTTTAGTTCCATTTCATTTTATATAGTTGACGCTTGAATTTCCGACTGCTGGCGGCTCTTGTCAGTCGGAAACACTTTGGTAATTAAATTTTAAAGACAACGCTGCCTCTGAAACTCGAATGTCACTCAATTACTTTTAATTATATTTGTTTTTTGATTATTTCTTCAAATTATATTCAAAGCATAGCGAAACCAATTTGCCATAAAAATAGAATTGCTTTGAAATCGATAAAAATAAGCAACAGCAAAACCAAAATCAGCACAAAGCCATACAAATTCATGATATTTATCGTAAAAATAAACAATCAAGAGCCTCAAAAAAATATATATTATACTATATACAATAAGTATCTGGAAGCTGCCAACTAGTCGCGAATAGAGAAATGGAGAAGAGCTCTCTTTGCTTTTCATTGCTTCAATAGTTTGCTTTGAATGACAGCAGTAAAGCTTGAATGAATGACTGAATGAATGCCCAAAATAATAAAGAATAATAAAGAAAGAAAGTATGAAAATTGTCATCAAAACCAAAAGAAATTGCAAATTGCTTGCGCACAACTAACAAATCACTTTTAGAGATAATAAGAAATAAAAAGCATTATTATTATATTTTTAGAATGAGTTCATCAAGGTATTTGTAATGCAACTGTGGAAAGTAATGCCAGACACTTGTGTCAATTTTGACATATTTCAAAGCCAAATGCAACTCTGCGTAGCATCTAAGCTTTCTACGCTTAAAAAGCGCTGTTATATCACGCAGCTTTTGTCCATTGCAAACTTGAACTGACATTTTGAAACTGCTATATGATATGTAATCCTGATCCACTTAAATGTCAATCAGCGTTTTAAATTGCAGCTTGCAAGCAGTTTTTTTTGGGCTGCAGCTTGACACATGTCTGAGTGCTATGAGCACTCCGGATAATCCTTGGCATTGCCAGGCACCTCTTAAGCTCTACACGAAATCTGTGTTCAAGTGTCCGCTTTGCCTTTGCTGCTGCTACTGCTGCTACTGCTGCTGTCTGCCCCTTTTCGCTAATTTGTTATGCCTTACACACGTTGCACTTTGAAATTCCGCAACAAACTTCAAGTCAATAACTCAGCAGCTGGTTGTCAGGAGCCCGCAGGAGCCAGCACTTAATGCATTATGCAGCAGCAAGTTGTGGCATGTCCTTGCTGCGCGCTGGCAATGTGGGTGGCAAGTTTTGTGGGAGTTGTGTGCTGCGGGAAGATTTGCTGTGAGTTGCACACACATGTGCAGTCTGTGCAGTCATTTCGCAGTTGCTGAAACCTACACAATTCATTCGTCCTGGTACTGCATACTGCATACTGCGTCCTACGTTCTACGTCCTACGTCCTGCTGCCAGCCAGCTTCCTGTGGAACGTGACTGCTGCAACACAACGGCAGCGGCAAATCGAGCGGGCATGAGCATGTCTTAAATAAAATAAATGGCACATTATCAATATAAACAAGAGGAGAGGATGTCGTGTACGCGAGCTGCAAGCGTAAAGTTGTTAAGTTACTTAAGCCAACAAATGAAGCAACTGATGACGAGGGTAAGCAAGGGGGGGGGAAAACAGAGTGAGACAGAGCAGGGACACCGACTAGGAATAACAACAGTCACGAGCCTGACAAATTGCCGTCTGACTTCAGACTACCATCTCTAACTCGAACTCTAACTCCAACTCCAACTTTAACTTTCTCGAAACGTTGCTGCATGCCCCTTGTCCTGACCAACAAACAAATTTGGTCCCATTCCCATTTCTTTTCATATCCGTACACTACTCTCTTCGTATTATATGGGTGCAAAAAACTTGCCAAGCAAATAAAAACTAATGCCCGGCCACGATGAATATAAATGCCTTGGCTTCAGCTGCAGCTCTCTTCAGAACTTGCAGAACTTATCTAAGAAAAATGTCACAAGCTGCAGTCGTTTTTTTTCTCTTCTTTTACGTACCGAAAGTTTTTATTTGTTGCCACGCCTTGTGGGCGTATAATGCACTAGCTTGATCAAAATACAAAAAAAAAGAAGGTGTCAAAAGTGCATATGAAAATAAGTCAAAGCAAACGACTGTGAGAACTTTTCACTTGTCAGCAATTTTGATTTGCATTTGATTGGCCAAAATTCATTTCATTTCACTTATTATATATTCATATGATTGTCAATCAAACAGACATGTGATTGAAACACGGCATAAGAACGTAAAATAGCAAAAAGGAGAATGTCAAATTTTTGGGATGCTGCTCTAATCAAGTTGTTAGTCTCTTTTTGTATGCGACTGTCTAATGGATTATTCGAATAATGTTCTTGATTGAAATTGGTTTAGTGTGACAACGAAATAGGGAATTGAATTGGCTATGAAGCAAAGAAGTAAGTCTATTGCTGAAATCGATAGCAAAATAAGTCTAATAAATAAAGCTGAGACAGTCAGAAGAGAGCTAACAGCTGGAATATGTGTTGTTAAATTGATTTGATCAATTTATTCGGTAAATAATATCAAAACAAGTAAGAATGGTGGGGTGTGTCCGACTACGAGACTCTGCTACTAACACTTAACGTGTGCAGTGCCTGTAAAACTGTAGTTTCTGCCTTCTGAGACGGAGGGAGAAAGATTGGTTAATAACTTTGATGTTTAAAACCCGATCGCAATGAAATTTACGCAACTGATTAACATCGATATAACATAAATGTGTACAAAAATCAAAGCTGTATCTTTAAAATTGTGGCTGTGGGAGTTTTATTTTTTTTTGATTTGCAGGGGGTGTGGGGTGGCTCTATACGAAAATTGAAATAAACTAGATCTGCGTATGGTATACAGGAAAATGCATGCCAAGTTTGGTGTCTCTAGCTCGTATAGTCTCTGAGATCGACGCGTTCATACGGACAGACAGACGGACGGCCAGACAGACGCACATGGCTAGTTCGACTCGGCTTTTGATGCTGATCAAGAATATTTATACTTTATATATTCGGAAATGCCTCCTTCTGTCTGTACTTTATAGCTCCCTTTTTCCCATTTGTAATAGGAACAGGGAGCAAAAAAGTAATTGAACTTCTGGTAAAACTCTTCTAGTTCAATAATATCAATTAGGTTTGAAAAATTAATGTGTACAAGATGTTATGCAACAAATATTTAAGAAACAAAGTCTAAGATTTTGTTCCAAGAAAAAAAAAAAACTCCAAAAATGCAATGTTGCAATATTTTCTGATTTTCTTAAATATGCACAACCTTAAAGCTGCCTTCCAACCACAACAACTCATTGTCAGACAGTCTTCCTTTCAACCAATCCTTCTTCTTACGCCCTTCCACGAGCCACTGTGACTGTCTGTGAGCCTCTAACGACAGCTAAGCGTCAAAATGGGTAACTTTAGTGGTAGAAAAGAAGGAAAATCGCTTGCAGCGATGAGCGAAAATCGGGATCAATAAAAACGTCATTCAATTTATTTTCAATTTTGTGGAAAACGCGCGCGAACTGAATGGAATGGATTGAAATGGATTGGAATGGAATGAAATGGAATGAAACGTGGTATTGAGGCAACAAGGAGTGCCTAACAAATAATGGCTGACAGAAAACCCAATAAATTTAAAGAAGAAAAGCAAGCGTAAGAATTGTGTGTCTCTCTGTGTGTCTGTGTGTGTGTGTGATAAAGTGCCAACGAGAAGAAAGCCAGGACATATGTGTGCGCTTGTGTGTGCGCTTGTGTGTGTGCTTTGTGTGTGTGTGTGTGTTTGGGTATATCAAATAACTTTGACTTTACACATTATTAAACCGCAATGTCGACGTCTATGGCGAGCGGAGCGAGAGAAAGAGAAATAAAGCGAGACAAACAAACAAAGCAGCAGCGGCACATTTGTAAGGATATAAGCAGCAGGAGCAAAGCTTGCCACAGTCAAAGGACGAGAACAAAACGTAGCTGCTCCTGTTGCATTTGCCGTTGCATTCAGCCGTCGCGTCGCGTCGTCGACTTTTTTACACTTGACAAACTCGACAAACAATTGTCAGCCTTGTCGTCCTTGTTGCAGTGTTGCAAGGAGCAAGCAGCAAGCAGCAAGGAGCTGGCAGCCTATTCAGGCTTTCATTGTCTTGACTGTTAAATTTTTGAGCAGAAATTGATTAAAGTGCCGCAAATTGTTTGCCAAAAGTGCTTTAAGTTCATGCCACACGCGCTTGTAGCTTGTCCTGTTATTTTCTCTCACTCTGCACCCACAACGCTCTCTCTTTCTTACACTCTGTGTATCTCTGGCTGCAGCATTTTCTTGCGCCGCTGGCGTTGCGGCAAAGTCATTGAGTGGCAATATGCCACCAATAATTCAGGTCACGCGAGTTGTCGTCGGCATCTTGGCCCTGGCACAGTGGTCAACATTTGCAATTGTGTGCTTAAATTCTATTGCATATGAGACAGTATACCTGGTGCTTCAAAACATTTTATGAAACAGAAAGTAGCTGACAAAATTGTTTCCAAATTTTTATAAGTTTATAACAGAAATCGTTTATTAAAGAAATTCGTAAAATAAAAATCATTTGGAAGGAATGGCTTTACACATTTTTCAAATATCTGAAACTCTTTATTTTTTAATCGACTTTATGAAAATGCCGTAAATAACTTTGAAATAACTCTATTTGCTCATAAATGTTGAGTTGTAGTAAAAAAGGGGCAAAAATTTTGATTGAAAAAGAAAAAAATTATTTTTTCTTAAAAAAATTTTAAAATTTCTTTGTTTAGAAAAAGATTTCACGAAAACTATTCAATATATTGAAAAACGTTCTAGGTATCATTTATAGCATGTTGAATTATATTTATTTGAAATTCTTTTGTTGTTTGATCAGATGGCTATAGCTGAAGATATCTGTAAAAATACAGTCTTAAATTAAAAAAAAAAAAATCAAAAAGCGCAATTATTTCAAAAACGGCACCTGGTTTTTGAAAACGGTGAATGAAGTTTTACTTGTGGGTATTCTCTCTACCGAATGGCAAGAAAAATTGTTAGAAAAAAAGTGTTCGAGTTAAGGAAAACTTCGTTCGTTCAAGTAGGATAATATTTTCTAAAATTAATTACCCTTTCAATTGTGTTTTCCTTCGTTTATTTTTTTAAAGAAGTTTTGCAATTTTTTTTTGCTATTTTAACCACTGTAGAGGAACGTCTTGGACGCTGCGAGGACTGCCGCCTGTTTGACTGCCTCTTTCTACCGCAGTTTGCTCACTCGCTCTATGGCTAGCTATCCTGCTCGATCCTTTTGCTTTGCTGCGGGTATATTGTGGAATTTTCAATTGCCTTTTTCTGCATTGAAGCTGCTGCCTCCTACACAATCAACATCACATACACAAAAAAACACATTCAAACATTCACATGCACGTATTTTGTGTGCTCTGCATTGTGTGCTGACATCGTTAGGCCATTCTAGAACGTCTCCCACAGCTCCCTGCGCTGCTCTAACTTGCCCCCCACCTCCCACTTTTGGCTCCATTGCTGCTGTGCTGCAATTTTAATGAAGCTGCGGCATGCGGCAGGCGCCTTCTTCAAGTTGCACGCGCCATTGGCGCAACTTGCGCTTTTTATGCTGCCTTCGTTCTTTTTTTGTGTGTGTTTTTTTCTTTTTTCTACTTTTTGTTGTTGTTGACATGCTGAGGCCTTGACTGGCATTGTGAAATGAGGCTTAGATTGTGGCCCGCAGGCTAGTTCTCTATAGTTCTCTCAAATTGCGAATGCTTCCAATGAGAAACTCAATTTTCAAGTGGTCAAAAACTTCAAATGTTGAACTCGAATCTGCCTGTCAATTGAAGGCTAAGTTTGTTGGTGAGCAGGCTGTGGCTAATAAATGAATGTGCGCCCAAACACACAAAACTAGAAACGACTTTGGCAGGACATTCAGCAGACGTCCTGTGATGAGCAAATGCGCTATGTGTGTGTGTGTGTGCGTGTGTGTGTGTTTGCTAACTGACCAGCCAAGTCTGCCTGGGATCTCTGACCGGGTTTGCCTTTGAATAAATGCCATAATTTATGGTCAAAAGTTTGCTTGTGCACACATTTTGTGGCAACACTTGAAGCGCAGCTATTTAGTCTGCTCTCTCTGTCACTCTGTCTCTCTCTCTGCTGTGCTCTCGATGATGATTATGATGATGATGATGAGGATGTTGTCATGCTTGGATCCTTGCTATGTCCAATCCCCAATGCAGTTCATTTGAAAACTTTGCTTGGTTACATTTCGGTGTCCATTAGTGTAATTTAGAACTCAACTTAAACTTCACTCCAGTTGCCAAAAATTTGACTAAAAAAATAAAAGAATAAAAACGATAGAGAGAGAGAGAGCGAGGGATTTTCAATTTACTTAATAGTTGTGTGGGACAAAGATGGCACAAGCGCATCAAATTACAGATCCCAACAGGGCAGGTGGAGTATTCACAAATTTCTCATAGACGGCGTTGATTCTTCTTGTCTATTGTTTGTTTTTTTTTTGTTCTAATGCTTACACACACACAAACACACACACACACAGTCACACATACACAAAAATGCTAATCAAGAATCGAAATCGATAAATGTTTGCATAAGTGTTTGAATTTTTGTTTTTGCCGGGCGACAATGCACACACAAATGTTAACTAAAAGGCTGCCAGCTAGGGAAATTGTCGCTTTTCATTCAATTTGCATATTATGGCAAAAGTAGACAAAAGCTGACATGAAAACTGAGGTTACGACTTGTATGTTGTTGTTGTTATTCTGCTTGATGAGCTCATCGACAAGTGAAATTGTGAGTTGAAAAAGTAGTTTGCCTATCAAATTGTAATTTGAATACTATTTTTGCAAAATTATTAAATCAAATGAGAATTTGTAATTTCGATAGTTCTTGAAGAAGCTAACAATATATTTTATCTACTGAAATAATATAAGAAATTGCTAAGAAAACCCTATCAAATTCTAGAAGCTTTGTACATTTTAATAGTTAGTTTTGCAACACAACATAATTGTAATATATGTATATATAAAATTCTATAAGAACCACAAACAACCTATGTAATTACCTCAATCAAACACTATACAAAACACAAAACCTTCCCATTCATATCCATATCAATAACATTTTAAGCACACTCATCTGGCCAATGACAAACAATTTCTACACGTGCCATAGAGCAGCAATCCAATATGATAACACATAGATACACCCACACATGCACAACACACACACACACACACATGTGTGTATAGGACAAGGCTCTGGCAAAGATGCGCAATCAATGGATTACTTCCGCTATGGTTGCTTAGAGGCCCAGCCCACGAAATAGAAACAACAATTTCAACTAGACAAACAGGCAACAAAAAAAGGACGAAAGCAAGAGGAGAGGAGTGTATGTGTGTGTGTTGAGAGTGGGTGGAGTGGGGAGAGGGGGAGGGTGGAAATCAATATTGTAGTAAACAAAAGCAGTGACAGCACAATTTAAGTTAGCTAGCTAAAAGCAACAAATGAATACTTATATACAAATAAGTCTACGGATAAAGATACAAATACATATATGTACACTGAGACAAATATGCTCAGTAAAAATAAAAAAGTTGAGGTTTTTTTTAAATTGAACATTAAGTTTAAAATCAATCGAAGCCAAATCTCTAAAATCTACGAATTGCTTAAAGATTAAAGCTAATTCGCTTAATTCTAATTATAACTAAAATATTACAAAGATTTCAGGAAAAAATTCTTTTAGAATTTTCAAAATTTGAATGTTGTTTTGATAAAAATCAAATAAATTTATTTTTCAACTTGAGTTTGTTTAAGAAATATAAAAGCTAAGTTTCGATTAGATTGATCAATTTGTTAATGTCCTTAAAAATATGTATATTTTTTATTTTGTTTTTTTTTCTACAGATTTGCTTTAAAATAAATATGCTTTGTATTATAATTTATTTTTTCTTGCTCAGTGTAACCTTCATTATTTAACTATAAATATATATATTTTATATATATACTTGTGAAGTATTTTTTTTTTTCTTCTGCTGCAAATTGAAAATGCGCAAAACGACTGTTTAAGCAATTCAATTGATATCCATCAGCAAAGTGGCGCAACAAAAAAAAAAAAAAAATAAAAAAAGTAAAAAGCAAATACGACAACAAAAAAAGAAATTTATATATATATATAGAGTATATAGAGAAATAGAAAATCAATTCAATCACGCTTATCAGAGGCAACGAGCTGGGAGCTTTGCAGAAATGAGAGGAGGAGTAGGTTGAAAGGAGCTACAAAAACGACAAACGTCAGCAGCAGCAGCTGAGTGGAAAAAATTACAATTCAAAAAGCATTTTTGGTATGTTTACTGCCGCAGCAAAGTAGGCAAAAAGTGAAGCAGCAGTCGCTAAAAGGAAGGGTGGTGGCGGGGCGGGGGAGTAGCAGAAGAGTGACGACAACAATAAAAATTGAAATGGAAGTCGAGTCAACGTTTTCATGATTTACGGCTGTCTCGCTGTGCGAGATTTTTATCCTTTTTGAATTGTGGCAGCAGTTTTTCGACAGTTTTTACTGTTTATAACTATGCCAGGCTTTATATCTATTGCCCATCCACAATTGCTAGCCATGAAAGTGGCGCCATACAGTCGCAGGACTAAAACCAGCTAACTTGGCCGCATATTTATATCACTCACTGTTGTGTTATTGTGCTGTGGATCGAAAGCAGCAGAGTCGCATTAACTTGGCATTGTTATGACAGCGGCTTACTTAAATGTTGGCTTATCGATTTTGATTCCTTTAGTTTGATTTTTTTGTTTTCTATTTTGCATTTTTCTATAGTCTACAAGTGCGTCATGAGCTGCACTTTTGCAATGATTGTTCAAGTGTGCGCTTTTGTAGCAGGCAGCTTTGTTATGCAGCCGACAGCTAAGCTGCTTGCTAAGTAACTGCACAAACAGAGCTGCATTTTGCATTGTATTATCGAAAAAGGAAGTGAATGGGTCTACTACTACTACTATTACAAAAAGAATACATTTCGAGAGCTGCAACAATTTTTGGAATTGCATAATTTTTATATATTTGGCTTTAATTTTTTCAAGCTTTTTCTTTTGACTTGAACCATTGTTTTCATTTTTGAATTTCGTTTACATTTATTATAATTTTTGTCAAACTTAAAGCTATTTTGAACACTTAAAAGTTGTGTAATGCTTTAGTGTATATTTGAATATTTGAAATTTACTTGAATTCTTACGAAATCACAAGTCTGCCAAGCACTTGTAGTACTTGCTTTGTAAGCAACGCTTTCAAGTTGAAAGCATATGGTAAATGTTAACTGCTTTGCCAGCTGGTCACACTTGACTGACTCACCCACACACAAACACACACACACACACACACACACACACACACACACACACACACACACACACACACACACACACTTAACCTATCTTTTCATTTTCTACATTTCTCCCACTCAAAACTCTGTGATGTCGACTTATAGCCAACTTTTCAATCACTTTCCAAGCGATTAAACAATCAGCAGCATTATAATCTCTGCGCAAAGAGTCATGTATCAAAGATACAGAGTTGCATCCCAGTGTATCTCTGGGTAACTGTAACTGTATCTGTGTGTGTGTGTCTATCTGTGTGGCTGTTTGACTGCTTTTGCGCTTTGGCGCGTTTTTTTTTTGCTATTTTGCGCTGTCAAACATGATTTGCATATGCTGCTTGTGGTTTTAGCTTTTTTCTTTTGCTTTTGGCTAGAGATTATAGATTAGCTACTCCTCAATTTTGATTTCTTGCAGTAGCTTACAGATACATGCATATACATATATATATCTGTTTACTTGCCTGATCCGCTTGTAAGCTTTGTTCGGCAATTAAAAACAGGCTAGCAATTTGTTATGTTGGCATTGTGCATTCCTATTAAATATCGAGCTTTTAGTTTTTTATGACAACTTGCGTAAATTATGCAGCCAGCTGTTAATTGATGTTAGTTACAAAACGATTTCCTGTGTTATCTAAGAAATATACTTCAAAGTGAGAGTTTTTAATTCAAGTGACTTATTATGCATACATTTAAATGACATTTATTGTTAGAATGGCACACACACACACGTACGCCCACACTTGGTTCTGGAAATGGGCTTAAAAAGCCATTATTGTCAACATTTATAATAGTTTCAAGAGCCCAAGCAAAGCGAGGCAGGCAAATGTGTCCTTTGCTTACATTTGCCTTACCTGTCCTTTGCCATGTGTGTCTCGGTATTGTGTCTGTGTTTGTTTACCTTACACTTGAGTGGCATAAAAACACACACACAATCGCATTCACACCAACACCTTTACACACACACTCACACACACATACACCTGCTCATAGCCCAGACAGCCTCAAGTGTCAAGTTCTCTTGCGGGTTGAGCTCCTTCATTGAAAACAATTTGGCCTATGCTGCGTATGAGTAATATATGAAGTGTGTGTGTGTGTGTGCCTTTGGTTGACTTGGAGTGGGTTATTCCATAGCAACTCAGCCAACGTAGCTGGCATCATAAATGTCAACAGCTGCGTGTGTATGTTTCGAACTCATTAAGTCACAGATGGTAACTATGGCTATGAGAACACTTTAAGAATTATGTTAAGTCATTTGATTAAAACTGCCTTTTGAAAGTTCTGGCATCCCTGTGGTATGCTTAATATGCCAATTCATTGATCTTTTGCTCAACTTAATTGCGTATTTATGCTTAACTGAAGCACTTTTAACTGAAGTGCTTTGCTTTCTTTTTCTTGATCGATTTTCTGAACATGTTTTTTAGACTTTATTTCCACCCAGAAGTGTTCTATGATGTTTTTCTTAGATTTACTGTTAATACATTACATACAATTTTATTAAACTTTATTTTTTTTTGGTGTACTTATTTTGTACCTTCTTTATATTCACTTCACTTACCGTCTATTATCCTTACCTACACAATATAAAATTCTTTGCAGTCGGTTTTTTTTTTCTGTTCATTCTTTGCAAATTCCTTTCTCTTTTCCTCAATTAAACATAAACATTCTTTATTTCATTTAATTATGCATTCTTTACATATTCTCTCTATTTGCGCTTTCATTTATAACCAAGCCACAATTTCAACTATTTTCTTTTGCCAGTGCGGCAAGGTCGTTTAGAAATTATGTCATGCCACAACACTTTTACACATTTTGCTACCCGCGGCGCTTTGTGCAAATTGTTTAACAATCTGCGGGCAGTTTCTTTTACAGGAACAACAACAACAACAACAACAACAACATAAAAACCATCTAACAACATTCCCATTTCAGTTTAACGCCCCGCTCTTTTTCCACCCCTCCTGCTTATTACGCCTTGCACATTAACTTTGACAACTTGTGACAATCTGTCTCTCACTCATAATAATAATAATTATTATTATTATCATTATTTTTGGCTTAAATCCTTTCGTCGACTTCATAGCTATATAGCAGCAGAGAGCGCTGACAGCGCACAGCTTTGAGCTTTAATCTTAATGGCAAGCGTCAACAATTTGCGCAAGTTCGTTTCATTTTAATTTTCACTTCATCTCCTTCCTTTTATCTTTTTCTACTTCTTCTGCTTTTAATCGCACTTTTTAATTACTTTCCTTTAATTTCGGCAACTTTTGCTGCTGCTATTTGTCTTGTCACAATTTTTGTTATTTTTTCCAGCACATCTTTCTTTTTTTCATAATTTCTCATTGCACACCAAAAAACAACAGTGAAATTTATCGTTTTCCACTCTGATGACATGTCGCAAGTGTCAAGCTGCAAAGAGACAGAAAATGAACTAAGCTTTCTAGGTTAACATATGAGAAATATTATCGTTTTTGATTAATGTGAGCTTTCAAATAAGTAATTAGTTTTAAAGTTTAATTTTCTTGAAACTTACCTTGCTAGTTCTTTACTATTTGATTAGCCTATCGATTTTAATGACTGTTTACTCCCTGTTCCCATTAAAAACGGGAAAAAGGGAGATATAAAGTACTGCAAATGTGTGCATGTCCGTCTGTCTGTCCATCTGTCCGTATGAATACACAGATCTCGGAGACTATAAGAGCTAGGGACACCAAACTTGGCATGCAGGTTCCTGTATACCAAGTTTATTCAAATTTCGGATACACCCCCCCGCACCCTCGCAAAACGAAAAAAAGTACAACAGCCAGAATTTTGAAGACATATTTGATTCTTGGTACACATATACGTGTTATCAATGTTTATCAGCTTGGTAAATTTCATTACGATCGGATAATACACACCAAAGTTATGGAAGAATCTATTACTCCCGTCACAGCAGGCAGAAACAACAGTTTGACAGGCACTGGACAAGTTAAGTACGCTGCTCGCTTGCATTGCCACTGAACTGCTTGAAGTGCAATCAGGGAATCTTGCAGTCGGGCACACTCGACTAGAGCATTCTAACTTGTTTTCTGAGGATTTTCCTTTCACAAAACTATCAGAACTCCAGTTTTATCCATACATTTCTACATTTTGTTTAGCTGCCCTCACGATGCTTCAACATGTATTTTTTAAGCCCACTTAAAGTTAAGTTGATTCCATTCATTTTAATTCTCTGAGATTTGGCTGTTTCGTTACATATCCTTGGGGTCCCCATGTCAGCCTCCACTGCCTACAGCAAAAATAATTCAAGTCTTTGCATAAAATGAAATTTAATTGTCACATTAAACGTCACGGAATTGAAAGACAGGTCCCTTAAGATACCACAGCAGACAAACACACAAGCCAACACATCCACATCCACACACACTCGCACTCACACACACATTCAGAAATTCTAAGAGTAAATTCTCGTATGCAGCTGGCGCCTGTTTTGGGATATTTGGTATCCTGAGGGGGCTGAGGGCTGTTGGGTTGGAGCACATTCCAATGCTCATGCGAGAGAATTTAACCTATTTACACAGTAATTTATTTGCTTATAAACATAAAACCACTTTCGCTGAACAATGGGGCATATGTGTTATAGAAAGTGGGGGGAGGGGGGGAAGGTAGAGGAAAAAGGGCAATGGAAAAGGCAGTTACTTAATTTAATAATTTTCACATTTATTGAAACAAAATGAACATGTGAAGGGAGCGCTGAGATGGTCTCGAGATGGCAACGGGCTCTGAAGACTTTTAGCACTCATATCTTTTTGCTTCATTTGTGTCGGTTTTTAATTTTGCTCAGTATATGTGCATGAGTGTGAGTATGTGTGAGTGTGTGTGAGTGTGAATGCGAGTGTGTGAGTTGCAAACACACTTAAAACTCAAATATTTGCATACACTCGAGCATTGTTTGCATAAAAATACCAAAAAAAAAAAGAAAAAAGAAAAAAAGAAGAAAGAAATAAGAAAAAAGGCAAAGGCACAAAATGAAAGGCAGCAAAAGGCAGCAGACAAATGAAGTTAGGGCAAAAGGAGTGGAGGTTCAAAGGAGTGTGGAACGAAACTGAAGCTGTAGCTGCAATCCCCCAGTTGTTGCCTTAGACCAAAGCAAATTTATTATCACACAAAAGGCAAAAGACGTTTGCAAAACGGGCCAAGCAACTGGCGGTGGCAATCTATAAAAAGTAGCAGCCTGCCTGGCACCGATGTGTGGCACCAGGAGTATCAGCAGAAGCTGCAGAGTTAGGTTAGAGGGTGAGGAAGGGGCAGCGGCTGTTGAAGAGGCAGCAGCAGGCGCAGAGCACAAAATCAAACGAAATGAGGCAAACACACACGAGCCGCCATCGAAAGGACGCTGCACAGTGGAGTCTTTTGATTTATTTTGTGGCAAAATGCTAACAGAATGTTCTTAATTTTTACAATTTAGTCTGATCTGTTTGTGCTTTGAGTGAAGATTTTAGAGCCCCTTAGAAATAATGTTAAGATTCTTTTCACCCCTCATCTTCACAATTCGAAATAATCGATAAATAATCGCATTGTTATAGATACAACATGTTAACTTTTCACTTATAACGAACCCATTTAAATCGAAAGACTGAAAAGAAGCGCCCAAAAATAACCAATTTCAATTGTATTTTTCAAGTCTTCATTAACTTTAAGCGAACTAGCGTTTTTCTAAGTGCCTTCAAGTTCGATTTTAATTAAAATTTTTAAAAATAAACTCACAATACACAAAAATTAAGTTTTTCATAAAATTTTAATAGCTTTTTAAACATGTACCTATACACCTGACGTCATTTTTTGAGTTCTTCACTTACACATTATTTATTTTTGTAACGTTTTTCGGTTCGCGGCCCCATAGTGCATCGTAGGATGTAAATCCTGGCGCGCACGCTTTCTGCAAATAAAGCATTTTACAGGGGGCTTTTGCCAAGATTCATAGAATTCGGAATGGGTCGCCAAGGGAGCTACGGACACACAGAGAACCAAGTAGATTGTAACATTTACCAGAGGGTAATATATGCCAATGCACATGAGACCCCAACGCGTTTGCTGCCTCGGCAGGTGTGCCACAATTTGCATAGCTCTAACGAAAGTTGGGTGGGTTTTCGAGATACCGAAACTGCTGAATTGGGGGCAGATAAACAAACACCTATACACACACTCACATAGAACGTGCCACGGCAGCAAAATAACAGCAAACAGCTGAGAAAGACGACAACAAAGCTGCCAAAAAAAATAAAAAAATATAAAAGAAAAGAAGAATGCAAAGAAAGCGTTAAGTTTAGCGCAAAATTAAACAATCTTATTGCCCGGATTAGTGACAAAATTATGTAACAGACGACAGCAGCAGGATACCATGGCCAGGATAAATATGCGAGGGTGCAAATGTGTGTCCTAAATGCTGCTCAGCAGGTGACTCTGACTCTGGCTCACAGCAGACTTATCAAGACGTTAACTGTAACTGTAATTCTAACTGTAACTGTAGCTATGACTATGACATAGACATGACAATTGGGCAGGACTATAATTGGGGTGGTGCTGTGCGGAGTGAAGTTTTAAGATACAGATCAGTTAATTGACAATTTATATAAATTAGGAAAGGCGTTTTTCAATTTAAAGTCCTACATAGCTATGGCTCACATTAGATTATGTTTTAGATTATATGGCACATAAGAAATTTCCATTTTTCAATCGACTTTTAAATGTCATGTTAAATACATATTGGAAAGCTTAATTTACATTGCATACTGCCTGGACATTGATCGAAAAGTATCCCTCTCTGTTCCGGCATATATCAGCATTGTCACCGTCTGGTGTTTTTATCCAGATGAGTGCAGTCAATAGCTCCCATTATCTAAAATGACATCATTGGACTCTCCAAACTTAATGTAGCCCTTGAACATAATGTAAAGGCATTAGAAACCTCTTTTTCTATCCCAAATTCTCACAATGAAAATATGGCATAGTTCCTAAATAGGTTCAACTAACCAATTTGTACTCGACTCGATTTGCCTTTTGATTTTAGCATTCAAAATAATGAATGGCAATTTTGAAATTCGGAATCTCTTAATTAAAGCTGTTTCATCCAAATTCTCAAAAAAGTTTGGCCTGAAATGATATACTCGGGTAGTGTAACTCGAAGTCATATCTTCATCCGAATCTTCCAGAGAATGAAGCGCCAATTTAAAATTTTCTTAGTGAATGACAAAATTTCATCAGCTGATTTTATTTATTTATTTTATTATTACATAGCAAGCCAATATGGGAGTTGAAGTTCCCCTTAGCACTTATGTGACACTTATTGTTTTTAGGTCCTAAGTGTACATTGAATAAACGAAATTTTCTTATTATTTAGTTTATCTGACACATAGTGTTTATTGGGACATTACAAAATCGGTCCTTAAACTTATAATTTTAAAATGTGGCTAGTTGGCAAACATTTAAAAAAGTTTTTATGCAAAATATGAATTAGCCATTAGAAGTTAATGTTTCAAGAAATGTTAAAAACTCAAATATATCAACATCTCAGAACACAAAGCCTCTGGGTATATTCTTATATTTTTAGCTACCCGAGAATATTTTTTTGTGCGACCGCTAATTAAGTTTGACTCAAATATTTAAGCAACAAATTTAACGCTCAATTTAACAGGACACAGCACACACACATATACACACACACATACATACATACACTCGCAGACTACAGCAAAAGCAGAGGCAACAATAATTATGCAAATTACTTGAAAGAAGGCAAAAAAAGAATATGAAAATAACAGAACAGAAAACATTAGCGTGCCGATAGCATCAAGGAAATGTGCATCAGAGTTTCCCCCCACTTGACAGCTGCAGCTGTCGGAATATGCGTGTTGGTGGCCAGAAAAGCGGAAAAGCGCATAAGCTGCACGTTGACGTTGCGTATACGCCGCGTGTTGCAGCCACAGCAGAGACAACAGCCAACTGAGCACATAACTTGCGGCAACAACAAAAAAAAAACAGCAAAAAACAACCTAAGAAGAAGAAGAAAAAAAAGTGTCAGCCAACTAAAAAGACGCTGTGAAAGTGGACGACAACATTGGAGGCCATGGAGGAGTTGTCCTCGTCGTCGTCGTCGGCGTCGTCAGAGCTGCCTGCGGTTCTCATTTCCTTTGCTGCCATGATACGAACGCACACTCGACTGGGCAACCTTTGGCCCTGTCTTTGCCTACCTCACACTTATGCTCCTCCTCATCCTGCTGTGTGTGTGTGTGTGTGTGTGTGTGTCCCTGTACCGCTGCTGATTTAGTGCAAAACATTTTTCTTGATTATTTTAGTTGTATGTACAGCATTTCTTGCGTGTCTGCTGCTTCTGCTCCTGCTCTTGCCGTCTCAGGATGCCTCAGGCTGCCATCTTTCCTGGCCAGCTGCTGTTGGTTTCCATATCAGCGTGGCGCCATCCTTGTCTGTTGTGGACTCTGACTCTGACTCTGACTCTGACTCGCTGCTCTCTGCTCTCTGCGTGAGAAGTCATAAAGCGATTTGTCATATTTATACAAGTTGATAAAATTATAAACAGCGACGTCATACCAAGCCAGCAGCCAGTATCTGTATCTGTATTTGTATCTGTATTTGTATCTGTATCTGTATTTGTATCTGTAGCTGTAGCTGTATCCCCGTATACGTATACGTTTAGCTTAAGTATCTGTTTGCTTCTCACAGCATCTCGGTGTATCTCAAATTGCGTGTCGAGACTGTGCAAACAATATTTGTATTACTCTGTAATTGAGCAGCTTAAAAGAAACTGATGTTTAGTTATGTTTACATTTTGATGATTTTTTTTAAATGTTTTAAATAAAAAACACTTTTAATTGTTAGATATTTATTACAAAATGTATTAAGCAGTGCTGTAAACTAACAAAATGTTTGTCTTTGGTTCGGTTTATGGTTCGAAACAAATTTTGACTTTTGTAAAGTTGGTTTTTGAGTTAGGTTTTGGTTCGAACCTTGTTTTGTCATACTTTCTATAACATTTTATTTGATAAAATGCATGCTTTTTCGACTTTCTGTGAAAAATTGATCGAAAAATTAAGCACGAAATTTGTTTAAGAAACTATTTTTGCATTTGAAGCTCATGTGCATAATAATCGAACTCGATGTGGTTGGACGAACTCTTGCAGTTGCTGTTGCTATATATGTGGTTTCTAATTGAATTCTAATTAAATTGCTATTGGCCAAGTCAGTTTTGCCTCGAGCAAATGTGATAAAATAAGCAATTGGACATCATAATTTGGCCCGAAATTTTAAACTTACCACAATACAATTCGAAATATGCAAAGTTATTGCAATGCCAATGCAATTCTTTAATGATAAAACACCCAAAAGAGTATGCTTTAAACCTACTTGAATGCCAGTTATGATCATTGTGCTTTATAGTATCCACTTTGTTAAGGTTTCAAAGGACATCAATTTGAGTTTTAGCAAATGCCTATAATAAAAGTCTTTACAGCATATTTGATAGTTTATTGCCGCTCTAAGTAACTGAACAAATAAAATCTTTTAACAATTTTAATGTCCTTGTTGCCGCCATTCAAAACTCCTCCTTCAAACTGCGCTGCCGCCCACCTTCAACCTGAGCAGCATTCAAATTACATGTAAAATTACTGTCAGTCCGCTTAAAGCGTTTACCAGAAAAAGGACCCAGCGACATTTGCTCTGCCTTCCCCCCGTCTGTCTCCACCTTACTTCAGCTGGCGTGTCTGCTTGTCTCGCATAACAAATTTTATTTTAATATTTATTGTTTTTCACGGAAAGCCGAGAAAAGCGCATCGCATCTGTCCCTCGTATCAGACCATACATCCGCTGTCCTCCTTTTGCCCCTAACTCTAAGTTAGTTACTCGCTTTTCGCCAAGCAGCCGAAGAGCCGCCGGGCAAAGACAAAGATGCTGACAATGATGATGATGCGGAGTAGAGGTAACGCGGAAAAACCGGCGGCAGCCAAATTGAAAACGAAAGCAATGCCAAATAGAAAATGTTATTCGCGCCCAATGCTTACCGCTCACTTCACCCTGAGGGTAGCTTTTCCTTATTTTATTTTATTTTATATTTTTTTTTTTGGTACAAACGACATTGTCAGCATTGTCGGCATTATGTGCCAGCCAAATTGGAGTTAACCTGCGCCCTGTGCGCCTCCTGTGGCATGCGGCTGTTGCCCTGTTTGTCTCTTGTCTTTTGGCTGTTGTCTGTTGTCTTACTCGGCGCATAATCATTGCCGTTTGTCGCACGTTTGTTGCCTTCTTTCCACTCAGCCCCCCCTCCTCGAAATGGTGTAGTCAGCCACATGGAACTTATTACTTTCATTTGCCTGCCACGCCTTCATCTAACGCTACATAAATTCATAACAAATTCATTGCGCGCAGCGAGGCATTTAAGAGGAGGCTGCTGTGGCAAGTACAAAAAAATTTAAGTTGAAATGTTGAAATCGAAAATGTTTGACTGCCAGATACTCTGTATTCAAAACTAAAGTCAAGAAAAACTTTTAAAGAATACCAAAATGAGAGATATTAGAGTATATCTGATATCTGGTTCAAACATAAACTTGAAACAAATATACAAAAATAGATTCAAGAACATTGTATATTCTTTTCTATTTGGATGCTGATATGCCACTTTCGCGACTTCACAGCAGCCTGTATACCCTTTTTGTAAAAGATACAGGGTATAACAACGGAAAGCGACAAAAGTGCCATTCAAATGAAACCATCGCCTTGTTGTCAGCTGCGACCTGCTTCTAATTTTGTATTTGTTTAGTCCTCGTTCAGCTGCTCTTCCGTTTCCGCGTATCACAAACACACTCACACACAGACACACACACACAGACGCAGGCAAACACACGGCGTATGCGTAATCTGCTCGCATTGCGAACTGCTGCTTAGCTTCCCGGGCAATATTTGCTCGCGGCTCACACGCTTGAACCAATACCCCCGCTTAACCCCCGCTCCTCCCCACCAACCCCTCTCTCCAACTAGTCTATTGGTGCCTCGCGGGAATTGTCAACGCATCTTTATGGGCACGCCGAAGTTTATTAGGCGCCTCCTTCATCCTCTTTTCCTTATTTTGTTGTTTTTGTGCTGTAATGCTATTGAAAAGTTGGCCAAATCTGCGAGGCAACGTTTCCCATTTCGGTTTTATTTACATAATGTCATTTAATGATGATGATTACGTGTATAAGTATGTGTGTGTGTGTTTGGTGTGTGTGTTTGGTGTGCATCAACTTTAAGCAGAGTTAGGCAGCTGCTAAGCTTCATAGAGAACCTCTGTATGGCATATGTACATACAACACATACATAAAAATATAAAAAAACAAAGTCTGCCTGTTTGAAAAAACACTTGAGAAATGTTTACCTGTAATATTTAAAAGCTGTTTAAGTTCTTTTTAATACTAAAATGCACAAATTAGTTCAAGAATGTAAATACAAATTTAGAGCTAGTGAAATATATTTGATTGCAAATTAACTTAATTCTTATTTTGCAATTATTTTCTTAGAAACTATACTTTTTCATATTCGAAATTATTGAAGTTTTCTTTGATAAGAGATTTGAAACAGATGTAAATCTAAGTTGACTTTGTTCGTTTTTCTTCTTTATATTAAAATTTCATTCAAAGCTTTTATTCAGGCCTGTTCCGAATTCGTATTCCGTTCGAAGTATGCGGAAACGGAATTGCTTGCTGTTCTGAAGTACTCAAAACGTCCAACGTTTACGTTTTTGACTGCGGATTGAAAAGTAATTGTCAGATTATACGAGAAATTCAAAAAAACAAATTCTTCAACTCAATTTTCTTATATTCTTCATCATATTTGGAACAGACTTAGTCAATTTATTCATTAGATTAAAGTCAAATAACATTTTTGATATTAAATTGAAAAACTATCTGTAAAACAGAAGCGAAAACGTGCAAGAAAACGTAGCTGTTCTCGATTCCGCAATGCCTACTAGAAGGACAACTAAATAGACTTTTTACTATGAAAACTCGGTTTCGAACTCGGTTTCGAAAAGGAGAAAACGAAACCATATCGATCGGAAATCAGAACAGTAATTCGTAAATCGTTCCGAGTTCTTTCGTTTTTACTTCTCAAAAACGTTCTGAATTCGGAACAGGCCTCATTAACTTTTTTCTTACTAGCAACAATTGTTCAGCGTATTATAATAATAATTTTAATTTTGTATATTTTACAGACAATTCTGTTTTTTTGTCGCTTTGCAACACTAGTTATCTTTTTTCTCTGCATCAGACAGCCCCCTTATAAGTAGGCAACACTTTCTGTCATTAAGCGTAACTTTAAAACGCCGAAATTCATTAATATTATCCAAAAGCTCAAAAAGCGAACAGACTTAACGAAATTGCTGAACGCACATTTTGTAAATGGCCAACCCCAAAAAAGCAACTAAGCTGTCCATCCAGCTACTTGCTACAAACCCCAACCCCCAACTTGTTCCCTTAAGTCGCAATTCCACGCAATTTATTTACAGAGTGGCCATTGCTTCGACGTCACCCGCTGTTGTTTATTATTATCTCTGGCGCTAATTTCAAATTTGAGAATATTCCATTTACTATTTTGAAAAATGATTGCAAGCAATTTCATTTCCGCTTTTTTTTTTTTGGCGCACACGCCCGCCCAGCGTTCAAAAACTAATTACAAACCCATAAAACTCAACGGGGAAACTCCAACTCGCAGCACGAAAGTCGAACATAATCCTCAACTAGCTGCGAACTTTTGCGCTGGCCAATAAATGTATAAAAAGAGGATATTACGTGGGAGTAAAATTCAAAAGGAAGCCAGTTGAAATGTTCAATGTTGAATGCCAAATGCAACATGTGACGCGCAGTTTTGTTATTGCCAATGGGCGGCGTCTGTGACACGCCCATCAAACTAAATTACTCTGACAACGGAAAACAGGGCGCATAAAAACCAAATGCAGCCACGTCCAAACTGAGATTTCCCCACCCCAAAAGCAGTTCCCTTACGTCCTCTTTAGTTGCCATCAAGTTGCTCGTTTCGCTTGAATTTCAAGTACTTTTTTTTTTTTTTTGGGTTTTGAAGTTTGTTTTTTTTATTTCTTATTATGTTTTGGTTTTTTTTTCTGTTTTTTTGTTAGTGCCTGGCGGGCACATTAAGACAATGCCGCACTTCTTTCAGTTGCCCATTTTGTGGCCTTTCAAATGTGTTTTAAAGTGTGCCCAAAACTTTTTCTGTTGAATCTTTTCGCACTCATTGTGTTTTTTTGAGTTGCCCAGCAGCTGATTTTTAAACGGAGTATTAGCTTATAGCAAGACTTGGAAACAGTTCTGGTCTAAATAATAATATATTTAAAGCAAATCTTTTCGGAACTTTAATTTTTTCTAAATACTATTTATATACATTCTAAATACAAAATATATATATCAAAAATTCTAAAAGAATCCGTTGTCGCTGAACAAAGGATTTGTAAAAATTTTGATTTAATAAGAAATTTGGAGGTGGTTTAGTTCTTTTACTAGCTCAAACTATAGTCTTTTTGCTTATTCTAGCAGCATTTATAATCCTTAACTCTAATAACCATTTCATTTCTGAGAACTTCTGATGCCGAATCGTTTTCGATTGCGTATTAGGTACTGTTTTGCGAAAAAATAGTAATCTTTCTACCTTTTTAAAGATACGTTCCAACACTTCTCATTAAACTGTCTCAAAAGCAAAACTTGGAATTCAGAATAGCTTATAATTCCAGTTCCAAACATTTTGATTTGAGTCGAAAGTGGAAACAGGTCAGATTAAGCGAGTAACTCACAGTATCACAGCCATTCCTTCTACTCGCTACAGAGTATCCTGCTATTCGTACAACATAATCCTTGCTGTTTGTTTGAAGCAATTTGATTTTTTATTTTATTTTATGACAGTTGTTGGAAGTTGTGCAAGTTTTGCTCAAGTGCCTGTTGTGATTTGAATTGGCGCATTATTGACGTGGCAGCGTTGTGGCAGTTAGGGGCATATCAAATTTGATGATTGACACCTGGTCGTGGTCGGGTAAGAGGTGGCTGCAAAAGTTGAGCAAGTTTAAAGTGCGCCCCCCCTACCAAATAAGTATATACGCAATGCGAAAGCTGAATTCAAACTGAACTGACATTAATGTAACTTGCGCAGCTAAAGTTGTTGCTGCTGCTGCTGCTGCTGCTGTTAATGGCCCCAAAGATGTTGTTGCGGCTGCTGCGGTCCTTTTATATATGTAGCTGTGTCTGTGTGAGTGTGTATTAGGGGCGTTTGTGGGCGTGCCGCAAGTCGTTGTTGGCAGCAGCGGCGTGTGACCTGCTGCAATTACCAATTTTCTTGTTACATTTTAAAGTGCGCGGCTGTGCTGGCCCAGTTTGTCTAACAGAGAGAAAGAGATAGAGACTGAGTGTATATATGTGTGTGTGTGTGTGTATGTACTATATAAGGTGCACATTAAGTGCGCTTGAAGCTCAACGCTGGCTCTTAAGCCCAAATGCAAAAGGCAACCAAGAAGAGTTGATGCTGATGACAGCTGCAAAGAAGCCAATGCTGCAATAGGAAGTTGCTGAAAGTGGGGCGGGGGGCAGTATGAAGAGTTTGCTGCATAAGCTGTCTTGTCATTTGGGCCAAGAATGAGGTTGGCCATTACCGTGCAAGTGGCATAAGTAAATGAGAAATTGTGTGAACATTGAGAGAGCTGTGTGTGTGTGTGTGTGTGTGTGCCTGTAAATTAAGTCGAGATTGCAGCTAGATGAAATGTTGTTGCTGTTTATCCAAATGCAGTTGTAAGCGGATCATTTTTCACTCTGTCATTAGGGATGTAAGCTGATGTAACTTGCTGTTGGTCATATTACCAATTACATTAATTAATAAATGTTTTGCAATCCGGTTTGAGTTTTGTTACTCCAACTCTAACAATGAGAAATTTAAGAATTTTAACAAAGTTTCAGTTTTAGTTTTTGATGAAAAGCAACTATCTCTATCTATTTTCCAAATACCTTTTAAGTTTCATTTCCAACAATTCATTGAGATCAACTAATTTAAAATCAACTAATTTTAAACACTTTATTAATGTGACTTTCTCTTTCTTGTGCTTGCAGGTATGTAAACTTCACTTCAACAATTTACACAACATGTAATTCGTAAGTAGCATGCCACAAGTGCCTTGCAACATGCCACCTTTGACAATATACATATATTACGTATACGACATATTGGTCGCAGCGGGCCTGCGAAAGTAGAAGGTTTAACAACTAGCAAAGATGCTTCATTAAAATAATCAGCTAAAAAAGAAGTTGAAACGAGTCTGTAGAAGTTTTTTGGGGGAGTTGAGGTTGCTAGGGTCGAAAGTGTGAACAACAAAATGGATGCTGGAGAAGGCCAAAAGGGCAAAGCAAAATAAAACAGTGTGTGTTTGTGTGTGTGTGAGTGTGCGCGTGTGTGTGTGTGTGTGTGTGTGTCTGTGTGTGTGTAAAGAGGCAGTGCAACACTTTGCAGCACTTGGAACACTCGTCAAAAGCTGTCAAGTTTTGGTTTCTTTGGCTTGTTTCGCATCTTTGCTTCAGTTTTATTTTTGCTTTGCTATTTTCACTAATTAATTATGCAGTAACAGCAAACAACTTGAAATGTAAGGAGATTAAAGCGACTTAAAAGGCATTTATGCAATGCCAACAACAACAACAATAACAAACAGAACAAACACAGGACAAGCACAGACAAGTGTCAGCCTGCCTTTCTCTGAGCATGTTTGTCAGCCTGTCTGTGTGAGACAGCAATTTTGTATGCCCTGCTCTATGTGTGTGTGTGTGTGTGTGTGTGTGTGTGTGTGTGTACATGAGTCTATATTCCTAAGTGTATGTGTATGTGTCTTGTCAAGTCGTGTTAACAAGCTTCAAATTTGTGGCGCAAGCAGCTTAAATTTTTATTAAAATTATTTATTAAATTGCACACAATTCGTTTTTGGAAATTCTAATAAAATTTATGCAGACATTTATTTAAAACTGTGGCTTTTAAGTGACATTTAAAAATAACACTTGATAATAAATTTTGAAAAGTGAGCTTAAAATATTTGAATAGTATTTTATAATAATTCATAAATTGTCATGTCAGTACAAAAATATTTCATTATTATTTATTTCATTTATTAATTTCATTGAAGAGTTATGTTTTTATAGTACAAGTTGATTGCATATGAGCATTTCCGCCAGAAAGTCCGCCAGCTATAACTATTATTTCCCAATTATATGCTTTAATCTTTCAACGGAAATTTACGTAGCGTTACGCCTTGTAACGTAACGCCACATACTAAGAGTAATAAAATACAAATTTTTTTTTTAAATTTTATAACTTGCAAAACAGACTTGTACTATTTTAAATTGTGATAAAAAAAGTGTTGTACGAAAAGTCTTGTCCAATTCGCAGTTTTGCAATTTTGTAATCCAAGCCAAAACCCACTTCCGTTTTTTGTAACGTTACGCCACACTCATTTTTGCTTGTATCATCAAATTCTTGTGGTCTCTTGGTGAAATTTCTTTTACTGAATATTATGCTACTAAAGCACATCGCAAAAAAGAAAAATAAAGTTTTAAAATATGACTTCTTCAATTTTTTTTTTATATTTTGGCGCACAAATGTCACGTTACGCCATTACGGAATTGCTAAAGACAAAGAAGTATGGCATAGTTTTCAAAAACATTTCTAATAAGGTTGCTTTTGAAAGTTAGAAATGTTTTAAATTAAACTTAAGACTACTTTTAGCTTTTTTGTTATTTGTGTTTATTTCAAAAATATACTTAATATTTGCTTTTTCTGCTTACGTTTTCAAGCGTAGCTTTAGCTAAAGAAATTTCTTAAATTGTACAAATTTTAAATGTTTTAATTTACAAAAATTGGCTGACTTCTCATACTCAAATACGCATTGTGTGTTTTCCTTTATGCTTATAATTAAACCGCCCTCGTTGCTCATATTAATTTACACTTAATTAAATGCTGCAGCAACAACAACAACAACAACAATTGAAAGCTGACACTTTCTGACAGCGACAGCAGACGCTTCAAAAAAAAAAAAAAAAAAAAAAAAAAAACAACACTTCCACAAAAAAGTCAAATTGTTAAACAGAAAAAAAAAAATGTATTTATAAAAATGCTAATTAAGTTATAAAATGCGCTGACAAAGTAAAAATTATAGACAAAGGATTGTTGTGTGAGTGTGTGTGAATGAGTGAGTGTGTGTGAGAATGTAAGTGTGAGTTCGTAGATGTGCGGCGTAAGTGCGCTTGAAATGACACAACGACAACCACAGCAGCAACAGCAGCAGCAGCAACAGCAGCAGCAGCAGCAGCAGCAACAACAACAACAACAACAACAACAACAACAGCAGCAACAACAAGAACAACAACAACAACTGCAAACAACAACAGCAACAACGCCACCTCGTTTGCCTCACCCTTTCCGCACTTATTCTGCATGTTTCTCTACACTTTGCCACACGTTGCGACAGGTGGCAAGGCAGAAGACAATTGAGCGACGCGTTTAAAAACGCGCCTTGCTTTCGTCCTGCCTTGCTTTCGTCCTGCCTTTCCTTAGCTCCTTGCCACTCAGCTCCTTTCGTCTGTGTGTTTTAAAGGCTTGCAGCAAGTTTGAAATATACCCTTTAGTTAAGATGGACAATCAAGTTATTTGCTTGCATATTTTATATATCAAGTTGAATTTTGAAATAGACTCGTAACTATATAAATATTGTTAGTATATTAGTTGTAAATAAATATTTTTGAAATATTTTATTTATTTTTGAGAAATGCGTTAATGGGTATGTCTTGTTTCAGCACATGTGACTTTATCTGTTTCATGTTGTGCCTGTCACATTTGTGTACAAAGTTGCTGTGTCTACCTGTGCAAGCAAGTAGGATACTTAGTCTCACACACACACACACACACACACACACACTTATACACACACACAGTTAGCTTTATGTCTATGTCAACGAATCTGCGCTGCCAGCGGCGCCATTTTTAGAGTTTTTAATGTTATAACCAAGGCAGAGTTTTGCCTTTTCAACTCAAAAAAAAAGAAAGAAAAATGTTGCCATGCCACAAAAAAAATGTGGAAGGAAAAATAAAACTTGGCAACATTTCTACATTTCTTTTATTTATTTCTTTTTTTTTGTCGGCTGTCAGGCAACAGCAGCGGCAGCAGCAGCAGCAGCGGCAATAACAACGACAACGATTCGCAAATGTTCTTCAGGCTGACAGACAGTTGCAACAATTAAGCGACATTTGTTGCTACATTTTGTGCATATTGTGTTTGCTAAATAAATGTGAATGGCATTTTCATGGCCATGAAGAGTGAGCAATGCCTGCAGTTGCAATTGGATACTACTTTGATATTGTTTAGAGTTTAAGCAGTTTATGCAAATCACTTTAATGCCACTTAATTACAACTTTAATTAAATGTTCATCTAAACAACTATTTCAGCTGCTCAACTCAACTTGAAGTCATTTTAATTAGCAAGTCCTTTTGCCAGCAAATATTAAGCGTAATTGTCCTGTTCATTTATTTTATTAAATTTTTAAAATATACATTTATGCAGCACACTTTAACTGTTGAACAATCCCATACCTATACAAAGCAACCCACTATGGACCCAGCGACATCTTTTGTTGGTCAAAAATCTTCTTTTTAAAAGTTGCGTTCCAGAAATTCCGATAGATGGCGCCTCATTTGCAAAATCAGCTGTTCAACCCAGCTTTTGTTTTTGAAAAAGTGCCAATTTTATGCAATTTGAAATCTCTTATAAGATGAAAAATATGGTCAAACTTTTTTTTATGAGTTTTAGTCATTTGCGTTTTAAAGACGTGTTTTCTAATGTAAACTGTATCTAGTAGTTGTGATGCTTTCATAATTGTATGTTAAAGTCAGCTTTTCAAAATGTGCCAATTTGTAATGAAAACTAAGTTTTGAAAAGGTATACTAAGTAAGTTCCACCTAGTCCCAATCAGAAACCTATCGTAGAGTAATTTATTCTTGTTGGAATGTGTATAGTAGGATATTCCACTTTTGACCACATTTCTTGAAATTTGCATTAATCAATCATAACCTCAAAAAAAATTTGTTCGCATTGTCTTAATATATTCAAAACCTTTAGATATATGTGTAAAATGTAAGAATCTGATTTGTAGACCTATGCATAAATTTTCATTTGGCATATCGTTTTTAAAAATCGGAAATGCTGTTCGCAAGTTATGGTGAAATATTTGAAGAAAACAAAACCAATATGCATTAGTAAAAAAAAAGACGGCGCCACACCTATTTTTTTTTTTTTGTAAATCGGCTTCTTATTGTTTATACACCTTTTGATCTTGACACTTTGTCTGCCTATGGTACATACCAACATGTATACCGAGTTTGGCTGCTCTAGCTTCAAAACTGTGGAAAACAAGTAAGAACGTTGCAGTCAGGCTCACCCGACTGCGATATACTCTGTTTTCTGTTTACTGGGGCGGGGGTGGGCGTGTCAAAATTTTTTTCTCCAAACTATCGATGAGATCAAAAGTATTCATACTGCAAAATTTGGGGTTTCTAGCTATAAGGGTGTAGGAGATACAGATTTTGCTCATTTGCAGGGGCGGTAGTGGGCGTGGCATTTTTTTTTTTTTACAGATCGGTCGAGAATGTCATCAGTAGTCTTCATGCCAAATTTGGTGACTCTAGCTGCAAATCTGCAGAAGATATAGATTTTTGCGGTTTGTGGGGGAAGGGTTGGGGGTGGGGGGGAAATCTTGACACTTTGTCTGCCTATGGTATATACCAACATGTACACCAAGTTTGGTTGCTCTAGCTTTAAAACTGTGGAAAAAACCTGCGTTCATACGGACAGACGGACAGACGGACAGACGGACAGACGGACAGACGGACATTTCACAAACCCAATATACTCTTTTTTTCCATTTTGGAAAACAGAGTATAAAAACTGCGTAATACGGACAGACAGACGGACGTACGGACGGACACTTCACAAGCCCAATATACTCTTTTTTAATTTTTTTTGAAAATAAATTAAAAAAGAGTATAAAAAATCTTGGTTCGTTCGTCTGTTATTAATTTTGGGCAACAAAAGTGGTCGTTAGGCCCATAGTGCAACCCTTTCACGCTCAGCGCTCTAAAGTATGCAATAATTTAAAGCTCTTTTGCGGTTGCCCCTAAAGCGGCCACAAAGCAACATCAGCAACAACAAAAGTAACAACAACAACAACAACAAAAGTAACAACAACAACAACAACAACAAACAGGCAAAATTGAGGCAACTGCTGTGCGTTTTTATTGCGTTTTTCATGTGTCTCATGTGGTTTACTACAAATTGAATCTATTATTGTAAATTTTGTATTTTTTTTCTCTTGCCACGCCTGCCGCCCCTGCTGCACACGCATTACGCAATTGCTTTGTTGTTGTTGTTGTTTTTGGTTGTTGTTGCTGCTGTTGCATCGTTTGTTGTTCGGTTTTGCCATTGGCGATTTGAAAACTGAAAAACTGATTGCAAACATTCAAATGCCCAAAAACACATGCACAAACTTCCGCCAGTCTATCCATTTATATCCCCTACCCCTTTGAGCCTATGCTGAGTGCAATTTCCGTTGGTTGCAGTGAGAGACAGAGAGAGAGAGAGAGAGAGAGAGAGAGGGGCATATACATATATGTATATATAGACATCTGGCAAATAGAAATTGCAATTACAGTCACATTTGTTGTGCGCTGTGCGGCTCCAATCAATTGTTTAATTAATTTTATAATGAGTTAATTTCGCAAAGCGCAATCATTTAAAATTTTTGTTGTACCATTTAATAGCTGTTGTTGTTGTTGTTGTTGTTGTTGCACAACATGAGTATTTGTGCCACTGATTTTATGCCTACTAAATTATAAGTCGAATAAAACAGAAACAGAAACAGAAACAGCATCCGGCTGTGAAATTCAATTATAAAATGCTTACATTGCATTTACATACATATTTTGCGAGCTGTCTGTCTGTCCGTCTGTCTTTCTGGCTGTCCATCTGTCTGTCTGTTTTTTTTTTTAGTTTATAAACATTTGCCACGCTCAGTTAAATGCTGCCTAATTTCATTTTGAGGTCGCTGCAATTTCAATTCATTTTTTTTTCGATGCTGAAAACTCAGATGAAGATGCATTCGACAAAAAAACAAAAAGCACAAAATACACAAAGAATAATTTAACGAAATAAATTCGTGTCAAATTATAGTTCTCTCAAGTCAAATATCTTGGCTATTTGCCAAGCAAGCAGAGGGGTAAAGAGTGCTGTATTTTGCCACTATTGCTTATTTTGTTTATAAATACATTTGATGTCTACAAATTTTAAATGATTTTCATGTGTAATTGGCAACCAAAATAAAGACATGTATTTGCAATCTGTATTTAAAAACATATATATATGTATATTAAATGACTTTTGGCAATTTATGTTTTTGTTAAACAGCAAAATCTCATCGGGTTAAAAGTGTTGAATTCAATTTGCATACGATTTACTCGTGCGTAATTTATCTATGAAAACAATATGAAGAAGTAGTTCTGAGTATATGACAAAATCCAATTTTTTAAGCCTTATTTAAGGCGTATTTAGATTGCCGAAATTGTAAAGTTAACTTTACAAATTTAAAAGGATCAGAAAGTCGTAAAATCATACTCTTTTTTCAATTTTTTTGTTTTTTTAAATAATTGGGTTTGTGAAACGTCCGTCTATCTGTCTGTCTGTATGAACGCAACTTTACTTGGTATGCATGTTGATATATAGCATGGGCAGACAAAATGTCAAGATCTCACCCCAACCCCCTTCTCCACCCCCGCAAACAGCAAAAAACTGTATCTTCCACAGTTTTATAGCTAGAGTAACCAACACAATTGGCCCGCCTACCTCCGCCCCCACAAATGAACAAAGTCTGTATATCCCTCACCCCCTCATTAGCTATGATCACTTGATGGTAAAACTTGAATGATTATTATAAAAATACAATTGCCACGCCCACTTCTGACTCCGCAAAGAGGTGAAAAAAAAGAGTGTATCGCAGTTGGGTATATCCGACTGGAATGTTCTTACTTGTTTTGTTATCCGATCTTTGAAGAAACAATTAAAGAAAAGATTTATTTTCAAATTTGTTCCTATTTCCGCGTGATCTTTTCATTCCGAATCGAGTTTGATTTCGTGTTTCTGATTTCGAATGGAATAACAAACGTTCTACCCATTTTAAAGAAAACCTTGTAGACTTCTCATAAAACTGTTTCAAAAGCAAAACTTTATAAGCGGAAAGTCCATCAATATTTGGAATTGAGAATAACTATAAACAGGCCTGATTATTTAAAATTAAATACATAAATTAACATGAACCCAAGTCTAGCCAGTTCTGATTTCCGATTATCCTTAAATGTTTTCAATTTTCACTTTGAACAAGATCTGAATTTACTCTCATTTGATTAAGGATTAAATAAAGTTTGCATTCAGATAGAATTCATTTCAGTTGCTTTACTACAATAATGAAATTATAAACATTTCAAAAATGTTAATGATGGTACTTATAAACAAGTTATATCTATGTGAGTGTTATTATGCACAAACCTTCAACTAAATGCTGCTTTAAATCTTATTATCACCGCATATTAAATAACACCATTACTTTAAATGAAAAGCCCTTTCTTTCTTAATATATTATGCCTCGCATTCACATTCCGTTCGTGAAATTGTATCACTTGCTGAAATCTCAAATATTCCCATATAAATGCATTCCAAAAATTCACAACTGCAAAACAAAAATGAAAATGAAATAAAGAACAAGAAATATCGCATTAAGCGCATTACGCTTCAAGATTCCAATTGTCATTAGGCGCTGTTGGCTGTTGTATTTACCACACAGATACAGCCACGCCCACAAAACAAAATGAGGGAGGCTGTTGCTTATTGCAGGCAGAGTGGCCGCTGCAGTTTTTACTTTGGCAAGGACATAGTTGAAAGGAAATGCTAGCTGCTGCTGGAGCGCCTGGAGCGCCTGGAGCTGCTGCTGTCTGCCATTTGCTTTAAGCGCCGTGAAGCATTCTGCAATTTTTCATTTAGCGCTGTTGTAAATTCCAGATGCTCAGTAGCTCTCATTCTGTTGCTACGCCATTCTTTGCGTATTTTTGCCCAGCTAAGCTAGAGAGTGAGAAAAAGAGAGGTGGGAGTAGCAGGAGGTGGTTACAAAACTTGGTCCTTTTGCCGCGTGCGATTAATGCGACAAGCAGCAGCAGGATGAGGATGAGGATGAGGACGAGGAATCGACTCGACTCGACTCGACTCTCAACTTCCAACTTTGAACGCTGGGCTGCCAAATTCGCTGGCATTTCTTGCTGCCAAGTTGTGTGTCGGTGTGGCTAAGTATGTGTGTGTGTGTTTTTTTTACTCGGTGCGAAATGCCACAAGGTGTAAAATTGAATAATTGAAATGAAGCGAGCACTGCGAGGACTCTCGCTGCAGGAGGCAGCGCAACAACAGCAGCCGCAAGGACACAAAATCCAAGAAAATTGTTGCAACAAAGTTTAGTTAATTGTGGTTAATTCTGATGGATTTGTGCGTAATTAGTGAGTAATTTAATTTTGCAATTCTTTATAAAGTTTTTGCTGTGGTGGGCTGTACTGCCAACAACAGAAGTGGGCAACAAAATAGGGCTATGTCTTGAATGACAAGTGGACAGCAGCCTGTCAATTGTCAAATGGAACAGTTTTGCTCAACTTGAGCAAATATGAATAGAAACTCAAAGCAAATTGGGAGCTGAAATTAAGATAATTTAGAAAAAAAAGTACAGTAATGTTCAGTGAAAGGGAAATCAAGGAGTAGCTCTTTCAATCTCACAACACGTTTGCTTATAAAGGTGAAGCAACTAAATTTCAAGCTAAACAATTATTTCAAACTCTAAAACACTTTCCAACACTGGTTGCACTCCAAAGTTTGCAACACATTCCGCACTACACTTTTCAAAAAAAATGCAAATTTCTTCAATCCCTCATTCCACACAATTTTACGCAGTTTTTCTTTTATTATTTTGCTTTGCTTCAATAGCCGCAAGGTATGCAACACATTTTCTTTATTAGCCGCAGAAGCACTTGCAAGCACTTGTTGTTGTTATTGTTGTTGCTGCTGTTGTTTTGCCCAACTTGACAACAACAGCAGCAACAATAAAAGCAATCATGGCAATTCCCATTGGTTGTTGCTTGTTGCTGTTATGCGCCTAATGAAATGTGACATTAAGTGCTGATGTTGTTGCCACGCCCATGCCACCAACAAAAGTGGCACACTGTGGCGCACTTTTAATTGTTGCCACCACAGCAGCAGCAACCGAAACAACAACAACAATTTGCCGCTCTTTGCGGTCGCTCCCAGAGGCAAATGGCTTCAAATGAAAAAGGGAAACCCCCTAAAGACCCAAACAGCAACGTCAGACAAGCGCCAGCCAAAAGACGCATACAAAATAAATACAATAAAGACACAAAAAAAAAGAAAAAATCCAGAAAATTTGTGAAAATAAATACAAAAAAAAAAAAAAAAAAAAAAAAACGCAAGGAATCAGAAAAAACGCGCAAGCAAAACGCAAAAAAAAAGAGTGCAACGGAAGAAAAGTTTTTAATTAAAAAGTTTTGTTTAAATCTATGGATGTGAAATGGGTAAAGCTGACTCGGATTTTTTCTGTTTGCAGCGCTTTTGAATTCAATGTGAGAAGGCAATGGAAAACGACAGCTGCAAATATAATGATTATATAAAATTAGTGCAAATATTTTAATTAAGAAATCATTTTTGAAAGCAAATAAATAAATACAAACAATATGTTCAAATAAAACTGTGCCTAAAATTTTAAAAATTTTATTTTTCTCTAAATACACTTGTGTTGGATGAAAAAATCGAGTTTTTTTATTGCATGTACTATTGAGAATACTCTTACAAAATTTCATAACGATCGGAGCATTAGAACCAAAGGTATAGCTGTTTATAGCGCACTATCTGCACAGCACAAAGAAATAAACTTCAAACTTTAAACGCGATTATCTCAGAATCTTGTTGTTTTCGAATTTACCTTTGCGTTGGACACTATTACTAAAAAACTATTTATCCGATCAACACTTAACTTATACTACTTATTAATAATGATAAAAACTTGTCGCTGAACGAAGGATTTTACATTTTTTTAAAAACTTTTTTTTTAGAGCAAATAATCGAAAATTTTGAACCTAAAAAGTGAATTTTCTGTTGAAACTGCCGCCTTTTATTTGAAATCAAAATTTTAACGAATCTTTTGTTCAGCGACAAGTTAATACAATACACTTACGGAATCTTTTTGAAAATTTGATTTGAGAAGAACCGTTCTGATGTCCACCACAAGGCACTTTGAAAAAAAGGACTTACAGGAATTCGACTATAACTTTTTTATTATATAATTTTTTTTATGAAAAAATTTCAACAAGTACTTTTAAACATGTTCTATTGGACGTTGACAAAAGATTAGGAGAAATATATTTTAAGGTGTCAAAAAAAGGTTGAGAAAATTTCATCTTTTTTCGCGTGCTGGTGCTTTAAGTTTATTTAACATTTTCAAAAGCTTCACATTTTTTTTTTAAATACTTTAAGCTATTCTAAACAAAGACCTTGTACAGCTTTCAGTTTGTGCCAGCTTATTAAACATTGAATATATTTTCAATGATATAAATGCTTGCAACTCCCCCTTGACTTGTCCCTCTCTTCAGTTGCAAGCTTCTCTTTGCATCGAATGAAACGCAAATTGAGTTGTTTGCGTTTTATTTATGGGCCATGGGCAGCGAAATTTGCGCAAACAGCCGAAAAGTCAAACAACGGCATGCAATTTAAATGCAATTGTTTTATGCACAACAGCACGCACACCAATGTGCAATACATACATACACACACGCACACATATGTATATATACAACAACAACAACAACAACAAGAACAGCAGCAACAACAAACATTGCTTTTCACGCAGCGCTGACATGCCAAAGGGCTGCATTGGCCAATGCGGCGTATGCGTAACTTGCAGCCAGCAAGAAGTTGCTGCCACAACAACAACAGCAGCAACAGCAACAAATGCAACTACAGCAACAACAACAACAACAACAAGAATTATGCTCTGCGCACCTCGCACTAATAAATTATTAAATGCATGCAATAAATTTCAAATTAATCGCTGATATTTATCTCTCATTGCAACGTCGACGCTGGCAGCGCCGTTCGCATTATAATTATGTTGGTCAGTGCAATCGCTGATTTTATGCCTGCCTTCAATCCGCAGTTGCCCCACTCCCCCCTGCATCAAAATCCCTGCACCCGTCCCTTAGTTAACGAGCTGCACTTCAAGTGCAATTTTGTGGCGCACATTTAACAATTTATTTTACGCTTTCGAATTTTTTAAATATTTTCTTTGTTTTTGTTTTTGTTTTATTTTACATTTTCGTTTTCAATTTCATTTGTTGCTGTACAAAGTTAATTTCAATTTTATTGTAAACGAGTTTGTTGTTGCTATTGTTGTTGTTGCTGTTGTTGTTGTGTCCATTGCACACACATTTATTATTATGACGCCATTTGGACAACCATAATTTGCTCATTGTTTCAACATTTTTATTTCACTTTTGTTGTTGTCGTTGTTGTCGTAATTCTTTCTGTTAGCTTTGCTATATTGTTAATTAAATTATATTGCCATGAGTTTTTTATTTATTTATTTTTGTATAACTGCTGCTCGTTTCAGTACTTTGTATTATTTACTTAATCATAATTTTATTTGTTGCTGCAAATATGAAATAATCATTTTAAGTAGCCGCTCATTTGCATACTGAATTCGTTTTTCTTTATTAAGTTCTTAAATCTTCATTTATTGTTATTTATTACAAATAAATTTAAATTTTTATTATAGTTTATATGATTTCTTAGCTTTGATTTTCTTTATAATTAATTATAGTTTAATGATCCCTTTTTATACCCTTGAAGAGGGTATTATAATTTTGTCACGAAATGTGTAACGCATTGAAGAAAACGTCTCAGAAAAATATAAAGTGTATATACGTGATCAGCATCAAAAGCAGAGTCTTGTCCGTCTTGTCCGTCTGTCTGTCTGTCTGTCCGTCTGTCTGTTTATATTCGAACTAGTCCCTCACTTGAAGAGCTATTTTGATGAAACTTGGCACAGATGCTTTTTCTTTCTGCAAGCAGTACATATGTCAAAATCGGCCAGATCGGAACACTATAACATATAGCTGCCATAGGAACGATCGGTTGAAAAATAAGTTTTTGTATGAAAAACTTTTTTGTTTTTCAAAATAACTCGACCAAACTCACCATATCTAAATTAAAGCACGTTCTACACATGTTGACCAAATTTTATTGAAAACGGATCACTATATCTTATAGCTGCCATAGGAACGAATGGTTGAAAAATAAGTTTTTGTTTGAAAAACTTTTTTGTTTTTCTAAATAACTCGACCAAACTATCTATGTCTAAGTTTAAGCGCTTTTCACACATGTTGACAAAATTTTATTGAAATCGGATCACTATATCTTATAGCTGCCATAGGAACGAATGGTTGAAAAATAAGTTTTTGTTTGAAAAACTTTTTTGTTTTTCTAAATAACTCGACCAAACTATCTATGTCTAAGTTTTAGCGCTTTTCACACATGTTGTCGGACCACTTTATCTTATAGCTGCCATAGGAACGATCGGTTGAAAAACAAGTTTTTGTATGAAAAACTTTTTTGTTTTTCAAAATAACTTAACCAAACTATATATTTCTGAGTTAAAGCACGTTCTATGCATGTTGACCAAATTTGATCAAAGTCGAATGACTATATCTTATAGCTGCCATAGGACCGATCGCTTGAAAAATAAGTTTTCTTCTGCACGCTGAAGATAACATTTCTTGCTTGCTCTGAATATTTTCGAACCCACATTGTATTTAAGTTGCTTTTCGAATTACTAAAGTAATTGTTGTTAATTAAAAGCATTTTATAAGCACAAATAATATACTTAAATACTGTGATTTCATTGACATTTTATAGACTGCACAAAGCTCTTCATTACTATTACCACACTTTCCCAATTTGTTTGTTCAACCCTTTCTCTGTTTATCTCTACACCCCTGCTCTTTAAAGTCAGTTAACGAGCACAAAGAGCAGCCAACAAGCGACAAATATTTTACATTGTTTTTGAATTATAGCGCGCAAAATGGCAACAATAAAAACTTTTTGCCAGTTGTCATATGCCCAACAAATTTTATAGATACAAACATACACATATGGACAGCATAACTTCACCCTACTGCTCCTCCTGCTGCTGCTACTTCTGCTGGCAGCATCAACCTGCAAATTAACACAATAATAGCCAGCAAAAGTCATACAAAGGGAATGAGTTGTAACAACGACAACAACAACAGCAACAGCAACAAGGACAACAACAATATTGCCACAGATATGCAAATGGCATAGAAATTGTGGTTGGATACAGCTGGACAGCGGCAGAGCCTGGGCAAGGATATGCTTGCATATAAATTATAACACCGGCGTGTCTATTAAAATGATTGTATCCGCTCGATTATGCACACACAGAAATAGAGCAAGATAGAAACAGTTAGAAAAGAGAGAGAAATAGAACGAGTCTGTGCGCAAAAATTCAGAACCGAAAAACTTTTTGACTTTGCCGCTCATATAGATATAGATACAGATAGAGATACAGCTACAGATACAGATACATATGCATATGCATACTCTGGCACAAACATAGGATACAAATACAGCTGTGTGTCTGCTGTGTTGACTTTTCTTCTCTCTCTGTGTGTGTGTGTGTTTGTGTGTGTGGATTGCAGGCATTTTTGCCTGCCCGCACACTTCTTGCCCCCGCTGTGATTAAACAAATTGTACATAATACAGTTGCCTGCTTTATTTGCCATTCAAATTTTGTGTCTGGCTGCTGTTTAAAATCCAGTTGATATTATGCTATTTTGACAGCTAATTAGTTATAGACACACACACACATATGTTTGTGTTATGTGTCTGTGTGCGTGTGGTCTCTACCACATTTATCCTTAGCAGCCTGTCAGTAACTATAATCAGTGTTGCCATTTGGTTATAGCTTTTATTTTTGTAAAAATATTTAATTGACTGCAGTTTGTTTTATTTGACTTTGCTTATACCCTTTAGAAATGTGTAATAGGGCTATATATGTTTGTTAATTTTCGACTGAATTTGTCGAACTGGGCAACTTTTATGACTAAAGATATTCATTTTAATAGGCAAGTCCTTCTACAACTGACGCAAATTGCCATTTGACACACTTTTTTTACTTTTGAAACACAGTTGATGTGGCTTGAAATTTGCTTTTAAACAGGATATCTGCCAGTTCAGCACAATACACGTCTAAAATTTGACAGAGCAACGTTTGAGTGTTAGATTTAAGCATTTATTTAACCACTTTAGACAAATTGCATAATGCAGAAAAGTTGATGCAAGTCTTTTGGCTGGCTGCCTGCCAATTGCAGTTATCCAGTTGAAAGTTTTGTGTGGTTGCTTAGGCTTAGCAAAACCCGAAGCGTTTTGGCAATTAATCTGGTGAGAGAAGGTAACCGCATAAACGTATAAGATACAGATGCATGCACCGTAGATATATAGATATACATATCTATAGATATAGATATATACATACATGCGTAGGCAAAGATTCGCACATAACAATGCTGCAGGTGGTGCAGCAATTGCAAACCGCAACGTTTTGGGTGGTTGGCTGGTGGGCTGGTGGGCTGCTTGGCTGTAGTGGGTGGCTCGTCAATTGTGGAACAATTTAAATGGCAGCTAATAAATTTGCAGCAGGCAACCGCAAAGTGCGAGGGGCATTCAAAAGATACACCAGACATGAGATAAGATACTCACAAAGCCAAAGATAAAGTGTAGACTGCAGACCAACGCCTAAAAGTATGCAATGCATTTGCAAAAGTGTGTGAGCGTGTGTAAGTGTGTGAGTGTGTGTAAGTGTGTGTGTGTGTGTGTTGGAATGTATTTTAAGCCATTTATAGTCAGAAATTAATGCAGCTAGCAGACAAACTCCTGGCCTAGCCGCAAGTGCAGCTACTTGCGAAAGCTGCCATACAAAATAAATGAGCTAAATAAGCAGCCTGACATGTCAGACAGCAGACAAGAACAACAACAACAACAACAATAGTACAACAACAACTACATCAACAAGAGACATTAATAAACAAGCAAAGAGCAAAGTTTTCCATTCTGTTGTCTATGTGTTTCTCTGTGTGTGTGTGTGGCGTTTATTTTAACTATCAATTAAAGCGCACGATGCTAATTATGTTTCATGTCTCCTGTCTCGCTTACACACGCTCGCTGTCTCACTCTCTTAACCCCCCGTTTTGGTGTTGTCTGCAACAGAGACCATAACTTTTGTATGCGCTTTGTCTGATGTCAAAAACGTTTCTGGCCTTTTCGCTTAAGATTGCACAATATGCGTTCTATCTCTTTCTGTATATAACTATCTCACTCTATCTTGAACTTTATATGTGTGTGCATATATCTATTTGATAATCTCTATTGTCTGCTGCATTTTGTTAACGCTTTGTTGTTGTTCTTGTTGTTGTTTGTTGTACTTGAAATTCAACAAATATTTGTATTTGTCTTTTGTGTGTGTGCGTGTTGCTGTGTAATTTATATGTGTTTGTTGTTCTCGCTGTGTTATTGTTCAGCATAAATCAAAGACACACACACACACACACACACAGAGATAGTGAAAGAAAGAGCAGGAGAGAGAGAGAGAGGAGAAGAGACTGAGATAGAAGCTTGACTCATGTCATTTGTATAATGAGTTTAAGTCAACATTAAGTGAAGCATTTGTATTAGTTAATTTCATTGCAGCTCAAATAAGGTGCATTTCGTTATCGATTGCATAGAAAATGTTGATAATAATATCGATTGAACTGCTACGCTTAGAATTTAACAGTTTGCCAATTTATTTTTGTCTGTATTATGTTTATAATATATTATAAAATGCTTTTAGATTCGATTTTTCAGTGTGCCAATAATTGATATGTGTCAGATAAGATAATGTCATAACAAGAAAATTCGTTTTTTCAACGTACACTTAGGACCTAAAAACGATAAGTGTCACATAAGTGCTAAGTGGAACTTCATCTCCCATATAGGCTTGCTATGTAATAATAAAATAAATAAATAAAAACAGCTGATGACATTTTGTCATTCACAAAGAAAATTTTGAGTTTTAAATTGGCGCTTCATTCTCTGGAAGATTCGGATGAAGATATGACTTCGAGTTACACTACCCGAGTATATCATTCCAGGCCAAACTTTTTTGAGACTTTGGATGAAACCGTTTTCCTTAAGAGATTCCGCCTTTCAAAATCGCCATTCATTATTTTGAATGCTAAAATCAAAAGCCAAATCGAGTCGAGTAAAGACTGGTTAGTTGAACGTATTTAGGAACTATGCCATATTTTCATTGGGTTTTTATGCCTGTGAGAATTTGGGATGAGAAAGAGGTTTCTAATGCCTTTACTTCATTGTTCAAGGGCTACATTAAGTTTGGAGAGTCCAATGAAGTCATTTTATCAAATTGCCAGATTCCCTTAGATAATGGGAGCTATTGACTGCACTCATCTGGATAAAAACACCAGACAATGACAATGCTGATATATGCCATAACAGAAAGGGATACTTTTCGATCAATGTCCAGGCAGTATGCAATGCAAATTTAGTTTTGCAATATGTTTTTCACATGACACTAACATCTTAAACAACAGCCGTTTAAAGCAACAGTTTGAAAGTGACGAGTTCAAAAATAGTTCACCTGATACGAAAAAGTCTTTGATTTTGACAGTTTTGTTGCCACCTCTGCCACATTTTCGCCATTCGCATGTTAACGTGAGACATCAATTTAAAAATCGTTTGAAGAACTGAAATTTCTTTTATGCTACTTAATCTAAAATATAAACTAATGTGAACCATAGCTATGTAGGACTTTATTTAATCATTGAAAAATTGGCCCTTAAACTTGTAGTAACTTCTAATAAACATCTATGAACAAGTGTTTCGTATTCATTATTTATCGATAAACAAATTTTACTTTATAATGCATTCAAAACAATCACAAACTTTTCTACTTAACAATCAATTTCATGAAAACTTTAATTTACTTTGACTTTAGTAAAAAGAGTTGAATTCTGTAATCCATATGAAAACATTTTATAACTACTTCTCTCTCGCTCGCCATTGGCATTTAACGCGCAAAGCACAACAACAACAACAGCAACACTTCAAAACAATAACAATAGCAATAAAAATAACAAGAAAAACAACAACAACAACAACAGCGCAAACAACAACAATGAAAGCTATACAAATTATGTGCAAAAGGCAACAAAGTTTTGCGGACAACATGCGTAAATTTATGCAAAAGCAAATTGTTATTTAAAATACTAAAACTAAAACCAGTCGAGTATATATGCATTCGAATACAGAATACAGAATCCAGATGCAGAGGCAGTGAAAGAGACAGACATGGTCAGCTAGAAAGAGAGCGAGATAGAGCATAGAGTTGTTGTGAGTTGGCCAAAAGTGCGTGCGATGTGTGTGTGAAATATTAATGCACAACATTTAAATGATTGCAGCAGCAGCAGCAACTGATGGGAAAGGCTGGTGCATTGGAGGCATTGAGGGGTGGAGGGTAGGTGGAAAGTGAGTGGACATTGGCAGACTGATGAACTGACCTCTGCAGCAGATGACGCCGCAGTTGCTGCTGTCGTTGCCACACGCAATGATCTGATTAAACATGGTAATGAAGTAGTCAAAATGTGGTGCAACGCGGCGTATGCGTAATTTCATATATACACACACACACACATCGATAGACTGCACATACATATATTGAGTACGTATGTGTATAGCACTGGTGTTGCTGCTAATTTAAATTTACGCGCATCGGCTATCCACGTTCATGTACAGGACCAACAGCAAAAGCAACAACAACAGCAACAGTCGCCGCAACAGCAACAGGACTCTGATGAGGACGAAAAAGTAAATCCCAGTTGTACAGACGAATCACAGGGGTAGCTTTTGTCCGGGGTACGGGACGTAGCTGTGACTGTAAATACTGCAAAACCACACACATAAATATATAGAGGCCTTTTGTATATGTATACATGGCGTTTATGTGTTGGGCTTTAACTCGTATTTAAAACTTGCAAAATGTAAACAAA
Source organism: Hirtodrosophila cameraria (assembly GCA_949708635.1). NCBI lineage: Eukaryota > Metazoa > Arthropoda > Insecta > Diptera > Drosophilidae > Hirtodrosophila > Hirtodrosophila cameraria. Next base: position 17,433,278 of record OX453089.1, on the reverse strand, counting down.
TTTTAAAACATTTTCGGTATCCAAAAAATTATTCAGCGAGAATTCAGTGAGAAAAAAGAAGAGTTATAAATAAGAAAATAATTGAGCAATCTGTAAAGCGTGCTAAGCTTATCTATCTTTTTATACCCTTGCAGAGGGTAATGTGTAACGCATTGAAGAAAACGTCTCAGAAAAAAAAATTGTATATTCGTGATCAGTATCACGTAGCCGAATCATGTCCGTCTGTCTGTCTGTTTATATGCGTTTTTCAGGACTGTGTTTTAGAACTATCTTGATGACACTTGGCATAGATGCTTCTTTTTGTTGCAGGTAGTACCTTTAGTTAAATTGGCAAGATCTGACCACTATAACATATAGCTGCCATCAGAACGATCGGTTGAAATCAAGTTTTTGTATGAAAAACTTTTTTGTGTTTCAAAATAACTTAACCAGACTAACTATTTCTGAGTTAAAGCACGTTCTATGCATGTTGACCAAATTTGATTAAAATCGAATGACTATATCTTATAGCTGCCATAGGAACGATCGGTTGAAAATAAGTTTTTGTAAGAAAAACTTTTTTGTTGTTCAAAATAACTCAACCAAACTCACTTTACCTATGTTTAAAAACAGTTTATACATGATGTCAAAATTTAATTGAAATCGGACTTCTATATCTTATAGCTGCCATATGATTAGTTGAAAATTAGTTTCTATATATGAAAAACTTATTTGTCTTTCAAGATAACTTAACTAAACTAACTATATCTGAGTTAAAGCACGTTCTGCACATGCTGACCAAATTTGATCAAAATCGGATCACTATATCTTATAGCTGCCATAAGAACAATTAGTTAAAAATTAAGTTTTCTAATGCAAATCTTTTCTGCAAGGGTATATAGCTTCGTCACGCCGGAAATAACATTTCTTTCGTGTTAATAATACAAGTAAAGAAAATAAAAAATTATTTATTTTTGAAAGGAACGTTCTCTTTATGTTTACTTGTCATTTTAATAGTTTAAATTAATTAAATAAAAGTGATTTAATTAAAGAGGAAACTGTATGAGAGCAAACACGAGCTCACCTTAGGCGTTTTGAGTTGAGCTTAAAGTTACGTAAATAATTGCACAATTTATTAATCTTTTTATTGTCATGCTGATTCATTTTTAATATTCTTTTGTTAATAACTTAATTTCTTAAAATGAATCAAACAAATTGAAACAATGTATTGAAGTCTATTTTAAAGCAAAGCCCTTTAAATACAAGTTCATTTCCATTTGGGATAATCCATTTTTAATATACTTGGCAGTTGTGTGAATGTCAAATATATGTGCCATTCGATATTGTTCCAATACATTGTGATTTCATGAGAATTTTTGCTTTTATTGATTTTCACAATTGCATATTTAATGGTCAACTGTTGTTTTTCCTGCTCCCTTCGTTTCCTTCCATTATTTTTGCTATGACGTTTAAAGCGCGATATTTGTCTATATATAATATTTAAACCGCTTACAATATTTATTAGCTCGGCTGCATTAAATGCACTTGTCTATGTTCATACGAGTGTGTGTGTGTGTGTGTGTGTATCTGTGTGTATGTTGGTGTTTACATTTATGGAGTCGGAGGAGGGCTTCTATTTGCATTTAACATCCACACACGTACCACTCTCAATGTTTGGGAATACGGCACGTTATGCCATTATTTGTTTTCGCTGATTGCATTTGATTTTTGGCAAACGACTGCCGTTTGCTCTTTGGCTAACAATTCACAGTGCACGCCAGAAATGTGGAGACCACAAAAAAGCAACAAAAAAAAAAGAAGAAAAATAGAAGAAAAAAATTATATAAAGTTGGCTGCCCTCCGGACAGCTGCAACAGCAGCAGCTCCCCGCTCAGCAGCCTCTCAGCTGACTGGTTTGTTAGCTAAACAAACATCACATTCTGCCATGCAACGTACAGCTGCCAGTTGTGAATGAGATGAGAGAATTGTATGCAACTTGCATTAGATTAAATTAAAATGTGCAACGTAAATAGAAAATGTTCGACACTTGTGCAAAGTAGTCAAAAATTTAAGTTGTAAAGCTAGAATGCAATTGATTCAGGCTAGAAAAAAGTCAAGTTGTATAACCTAAGTATTCTACAAAACACACACATACTTGCCACACTCGGTTGCCATTGGCAACACCATTTGATATAACACCATCATTGCGCAAACAGTTGCAAGTTAGTCCACAAACGAACTAATTAGGCACATGTGCTGGCCTACGTACAACTTGTATAAGGCTTCACAAATGTTGACCCTGGCAGCTGTTTGGAGCCCCCACCAACCACCCCACCCACATGCGAATTGCATATGGCCAAAAGGTCAATAAGTTATGTGGCAAAGTTCAGCACGTAGCAGTCAAACGTTGAACATGGCCAGTTGTAGTTTATCTAACATCTACATCTCATTGCCTACCATTTCTACCTGCCTGCTGCTACTATACTACTAAATTAGCAATTATTTAGTCATGTTATTAACTTGGCTTTAGCTAGCCTACAATTTGATCAACTTGGCCTAATACACATTTCATTCAGCTTCAAGTTAATAACCAGACAGCTGTTGCTTATGTTGATCTTAAACTAATTTGATTTGCCTATCCAAAGCTTCTCTCTCTGAAGCGGACAATGTGGTGTTGCCTTCCAATTTTGTAAATTTGCATATCATAGTATGGCCATTGGCAAAAGCCATGTGGATTCAATGTGTTTAAGTTTTAGAGCTGGCCAAATATTGAATATGGCAAGTAATTGTCACAGCTTGAGCATTTTTTCTTGAGAATTTCAAAATAAAACAATGTCTTAAGATTGAAAGGATAACGTTATAGTCATGGTTGGTAGAAAAGGACCAAATTTGATTCCGTTTTCCACAAAATGTATGTTTTCAAAAAACTTTAAGACATTTTTTGTCAACTTTGCGAAAAATACTAAAATACACTTGTTCTTGAAATCAATATCAGCTCTTTTTTTTAACTCTGAACCGCGCTGTTTACTCAAATATTCAAATTTTAGTTAAATATTGAAAAGTTTTGAAGTTTGTTGTACCATCTCCAACTTTCAAAGTCAACTTTTTAATATATAACTGAAAATCTTTAAAAAAAATTCTAATTATGCATTCTCCCCTCTTAGCAAATAAGTTATTTAAGCATATTATTAACTTGAACTTTACAACATAAATCTCAATAATTGACGTTTTGACTTACGAAAAACTCTTTTTCTTAATTTTCTCTTTTTAGGTAAGTTTAACTGGTCACCCACCAAACTCTCTTAACGCCATTTGAACCCACGTAAGTGCTAAGGTATTTTTTATATTTTTTTTTTTTGAATATTCTTTAAAACTATTTAGCGCATTTTTCTTTTGACTAACCCCTTCATTGCACTGCCCTTGCCCAGTAGCCAAAGGGGCAACATTTTTCAAAGTAGTTAAGTTAAAACGACTTCACGAAAATCGCTTAAAGCAGCAAAACGACAAGAATAATGATATTTGGCCCAAAATGCAAGCCACAGAAGCACAAGGCGAGAAAAAAGCAAGAATACTGAGCACAAAAAAAAAAAAGTGTAGACATTCGATGTGGAGGACTCGAGGTAGCACAGAAAAAGGACATGCACCCCAAGGAAAACTTTGACTGCCTTTATGCACGCACATACACACACAAACAAACACACATATATTGGTTTTTGGTCTTGTACTTGGGTTATGGAGGGGTGCTGCAAACTTTGCGCTGATTTTCTAGGGGCTAAAATATATATATATATATATTCTTTTTTTTGGCGTCTTGCGTGCAAAAGTCACGACTGCCAAAAAAAAATGACAATTTTTGTTCGTGTGCTGTAGAAAAATGGCAAAACTTTAAAGAACAAGATGAAATAAAAGTGGCAGACATTAAGTTCCACATGGAGCCAAAAAGCATTAGCCAAAAGTTCATAAGCAAAAGTTGAAGGGAAGCGAAGGGTTTGAGCCAAGGCAAAAGTATGCAGAGCTCTTAAAAAAATGACAGCTGAACTTTTTGCCACATTTCGACTCGTTGCACATTGCGCCGCTTTTTATACATTTTTTCGACTTTTTTTGTTTTTTTTTTTAATAAAATCAAAGTCTGGCCACATTTGTATAATATCTTACAAACACACATAACCCAACTTAGAGCCACAAATCAATGCAACGCTCGTTACACGGCAGCAACATTTTAATACATTAAGTAAATGCATTTGAATGTGAAAAGTTTTGCAAATAATATTTTCTGCTTGATTTTGCAGAACACCCAAACATATACATATTTTCTTAGACATATTTGCCATTTATAAATAACTTGCAGCATGCTTCAAGGCGCATTATTGCCCAACTACTTTGTGTTGATTCAATGGCTGCAACTAGTTGCAAGTTTCTGTTACCTTTTTTAGTGCAATCTGCAGCATGCAGCATGCTAAAAAGTTTGTTCATTTTACAAAAATGCACTTGTTGATTTATTGAAATTAATATTGAAATTGTAAGTTGAAAGTTGAGAGTTGAAAGTTACAAGTTGAGTTACAGTTGAATGCACGAAATGTAATCAAGTTAAGTGTTTAGTTTTCTCGGACATTAAAAAATATAAATTTGAAAGGTATTTATTAAAAAAAAATATAAAGTTAAAAAGTGACTCACAGCATTAAAACTTATGCAAACATAATTAAATTGTAAACGTTTAACAGCAAAGAATTCGTTTTTATATAAATGATGTTTAAGCGTCTATTTGGAACTATTGTCTTAAATACTTTTCACATTGGGGTTAATCCTGCGTTGCGCACGTTACATTCGTACGCAAAATTTGCTGGTTAATATTGACACAGCTACCGTTCACATTAGTATATTTTAATGCAATTTTTTGCGAAATGCAGTTTTTTGGGAGTACTTTTAAACCTATTTTAAAATAAAAGGTTAACTGTTTTCGAAAACAAGTTATGCTAGTTTAAAGTTGCCTTGCGAACGTTACAAAAATTACATTTTATAGCGAATTTTGCATATTAATAAAAAAAAACCATAACAAAAAATGAAGTGGAATATATGACCATATCAATCCAGTTTGAAAAAGAATGATAAGTTGTTCCGTTAAATTTTTTTTTAAATTTTTTATTTGTTGCGAACGTTACGTTGCGCACGTTACAAGATTTCCATAGACTTTGCACTTTAATATTTATAGTTAAGCTAGGTTAAATTGATCTCATTATATTTCTATTAATTAGTGCTTGTTGTTGTTGAAGTTTTATTAAATAACTTTCATCAAGTATCATCTCATTTGAAAACGTAAACATTAAAGAGAAAATTGTCTTAAAATGAACAAAATAAGTCGAAAAAGCCGTTTTTGAAAATTCCACTCGATTAATAAATTAATTTTTGAACTGATTTGTTAATTGTTAGATTTCATAAATTTCTAACAATATAATTCAGAAGAAATAGCTATTAATAATGACTTTGAAATTTTCGATGCTGGTTGACCTTTTTCTGGAAAAGTCCATTGTTCAATTTTGCAAATCAAATATTTATTTGTTGAACAAAATTGTTTCACATTTTAAACATGACATATTTTCAATTCCATTTAATTTCTATCAAATTTAACAATTTATCAAATAAATCTCAGATGAAGTGAGACACATTGGCACACGTTCCACAAGCACTTGGCCTGTAAACTTGTCACTTCTAATGGACAGCTATAACATTTAAAATTCCGCTTGTGTGTTTGGATATACTAAATCCAATGCATTATAAAATCAAAGCCAACACTAAATCTCAAAGCATGACAAACAAAAAAAAGAAAAGTGGAGATTCCAACAGATTCAAACAGATTCATTTTTGAGTAGCGTAAAAAAAAAAGAAAGAAAATTATTGTAAATTTTGATTAATTGCGCTGTCAGGCACGCGTCGGACACGCCTACATTCCAGCAGTCTATGTCCTGACTTCCGTTTTTTGGGGCCACCCTAAAGCAGCAGTGAAGAAAATGTTCTTTTTGCCAGTTCCCAGTTCAAACGAGTTGACAGTTGAAGTTTTGCGCTTGGTTTTGAGCGCGACAACAGTTTGAAAATATTAAAAAAGTTTTCACTTGACATGTTATTGACTTGTTAAAATGTTTTCCTCGCTTGCTTAATATAATTTATATTTTCTTTTTTTCTTCACCCTCTATCGAGAGGGTAGTTTCTTCTTTTTTTTTCGCTGGTGCTGGCTGTTGTCGGTCTGCTTATTTATTTATAATGTGGGACTTACTTGACTATTCAAGCCACGTTTTTGCGTCATGCACGAAAATTGCATTGCCCCATGCCACGAACTCCTCGCTTCTCCCGACTCTAGTTTCAGCGTGTCCTTGTTTCTGTGCTGTGTGTGTGTGTGGGGGTCGCACAAAAACGGATCAAACTGTGTATAATTCGCGGAGGGTTGCAAAATAATGTCGACTAGACTTTTATTAGACAAGCTTCTCTTCTCGTGTGTTGTGTCCTCTTACACAGAGCATCTTGTGCATATATGACGCATTTTTTCGCTTCTGCTGTCTTTGGAAATTGGCAAGTAAATGCGTTGGCAAAACTTTGTTCCCCAACAACAACAACAAATAATAGAATTTAACCCAGGCACGATTTTCTAGCGTCTAGCCGTTGAAAAAAATGTGTTTCCTTTGTGTGTGTGGGTGTTCTATATGTAGATGCTGTTTATTTGACAAAGCATGAAAAATGCATGTGGATTTTTTTTTGTGATCAGCGGCTGCGGCTGAAAAGGACAGCCCCATAAACGCGGCCTTTTTGCGGGTGGCTTAGTGTGTGTGGACAGAGTGTAACAAGTGCTTTCGAGAGCTAATAATATACCATAGATATAGCAAGTACATGCGTCTGTTCAAGGGTGCTTGAGGTTAAGTTTGTGTTTGACAATCAAGTTGAATAAAGTTTGGAAGGGGTAAAGTATGATTAATACTTGTAAATGAATGAATACAATTATTGAAATAACTTTAGTTTAAAGGAAAATATGTAAAGCTAAGCATGGTCTTTGCAGTTGTAGCGCATCACGCAGACTTGGTTCGATGGAACTAATGTTCGGAATTAACGTAGTCTGGGAACATCGCTCGTTATAGTACTTTGAGTTCCAATATCATTCAACTGATTCAAATACCAAATTTTCTATAGTCATTTGAGTTCCATTATCGTTCAACTGATTCGAGTATTGAGCGTATTTGTGAACCGACTCAGTTGAACGACAATGGGACTCAAACGATTCACTTAACAATATTGAAAATCGAATCGATTCAACGATAATGAAACTCAAATGAAAGACAAGTAAGTCGAGTGTGTCCGACTACAAGACTCCCTGCTCCCAAATTGCATTTCAAGGAGTTCAGGAAATGCTTCCTTCCCTTTTTCGCATTTTTAATGGGAACAGGGAGCAGCAAGCTCTTTCAGAAGAAAATGAGCTAGTGAACTGTTCACATGAATTGAAATGGAAAGTGTAAATCTAATATTATCGATAAAGCCAAACATCGATTAAGGCAACTATCGAAACTTTTGCAGTATTATTTTCTTAAATTTAACTTAAGATTCACATATGTTGCTCTCAATTTATGCAATCAACAATTGCAACAACTTTGCGCATTTCCAAATTACAATGCACACACAAATCACATTTGTTAGATGAGATTCTTTCATGATAAGAACCCCTACAACAGCTGCTTTCTCACAATCTTTAAACACTAAATACTGCGTTACATATCGCACTATTTTCTGGTTTTCTTCAACACAAGCAAACAGTATCCAAAGCAACAATTCAGCTTTATGCTTGTCAACATATTTTCTAAGCCAAAAGCTGCCAACATAATGGCGTTCCATGGTAACCGACTACAGCAAAAGACGATACCATAACAGTTATCTAAAGCTTTTTGTTTTGTTGCTGCCACTTTGCCACAAAAGACAGCGAAAGAGAGTGATAGAGTGATAGAGACACAGAGAGGGAGAGAGAGAGAGCTCGGGGGAGTAAAGTAACAAAATACAACTGTGCAGGAAAAATGTGCAAAAAAGTAGTAAATTTAACGCGCATTATTTAAATTTACTTGCGTCTAATGTAAATTTACATTTTTACTCCGAGCTCTGTGCAAAAGACGAAAAATCCCTCGAGCAGCAAAGCTTCTCTCAGTCTGTGACATGTGTAGAGCCGCAAGGGGCTAGTGGTAAGTAGGGCGAGTGGGGCAGAGTGGCAGAGGAAAAGCTGCTGCATTGTTGTTACTGCCATTTTCTATTTTATACAAAGACGCAGTAAACAAGTGCACGAAAAACAAAACTAAACAAAACAAATCTCCAGAGAGCTGTGCAAAAGGAATTGTATTCAAGTGGAAGTATTTGCAGGCAAAGAAGAAGCAACAAGAAAAACTCAACCACTGTTGTGGTGCAGACAGACCATTTTATATATACTACTAGAATATATATGTATACTATATAGCATGTATATATGTATATATATTTGCCTGTGTGCATTTGGGCTTTCTACGAGTTTTTGGCTTAGTTATGCATATACTATTGGAAATTTGATCAAAAGTTGTTGTTTTGCTACACAGCGGCTGCTTATCAGGTCGTCTACTACTATATTGGGGAAAAACCACCCAACACAAACACACAGCATATTAAATACCACACACACACACAGAGACACACACACACACACACACACACACACACATTGACAGTCATTTAGTCAGTTGGCATTCTCAGTCTGGACTGTCAACGATGGCGTCATCATCATCCCCACATTGTCGCCTCATCATTGTCTGACTGAAGAGTCAGTCTTTCTCTCCATTCTGAAGACCCTTTTTGGATGGGCTTTTTACACATTTGTCGTTTGTCAGTTTTTTGGCGCGTTGATTTCTCGCTGTCATTGTTTGGCATCCCATTGCCCATTGTCAGGGTCCTTCACTCTTAGTCCTTGCTATATACCAATATATACTCTAGCTAGCGAGGTCTGAGCAATATATTTCAACAGTTGTCACATTTATCATATATTACAAACGATAGCTAAAACTATCTAAATTACATATATAAATCATAGACTTGGTAGAACAAATTCTGTTCAAATGGCGCAGAAATCAATAAAAATTTGATTTTTTTTATTTTCAAAATTTTGTAAGCTAGTCAGAATTTTAAGTTTTCTAATATTTTTTTGTCAGAATAAAATTAGTACATTTTTTTACAAAATTTTGTAGCTTTTATTATCATATTTTGTTTTTCTAAGTTCGGTATAAAGATAGGTATATAGAGAGCTAGACAGATATAAATACAGATTGATAAAGATAGATTGAGATAAGATACAGATATATAGATAGATTGAGATAAGATACAGATATATAGATAATTATATATACAAATAGATAAAGACAGAAACCGTTAGACAAAGATATAAAAATTGATAAAGATATATTGATTTGATAGTAAAAGCATAAATTAAGAATTTTGTTTCTTTTGCTAGAAATATGTTGTTTTATATACAATTATTTGTATATAATTTATACATATAATTGGATTCACAATACAGGGTGTTTTATTCAAAAATAAATTTCTGTTGAATATCTTGAAAATTTTATAAAATTTCTTTAAAATTTCATATCATTTCTTTAAAATTTTATAAAATTTCAAAAATTTTCTTTAAAATTTCATAAAATATCTTTAAAATTTCAATAAATTTCGCTAACGTATCGTAAAACTTCGTTCAAATTTTATAAAATTTCTTTAAAATTTCATAAAATTTTTTTAAAAAGTCAAAAAATATAAAATATCTTTAAAATTTCATAAAATTTCTTTAAAATTTCATATAAATTCTTTAAAATTTCATAAAATTTCTTGAAAATTTTATAAAATTTCTTTAAAATCTTCAGCGTGTGCGATTGCTATACTCTATCTAAAGCAATACATTAGCTACGCAAGAGCATTTAAGCTTCGTTGTGTTATTGAAAGCATTTCTAGTTGATTTTTATTTATCTTTGCTGCTCTTTTTTCTGTTTTTCAGTCCAACAATATTGTAAACGTTGGTTTTCTATTACGCCCCCCTCCGCCTCCCTTTGGCTAGGCAGGAAAAACAGTTGATTGCTTTTTCGTGTATTTATTTGGCATATTGTATAACAATGCATTCGAACTGTACATCTACATTTTGGGCATACTATAAGCTGTCTATTTTAAAGCCCTAATGCAACATTCTGGCCATTAGCAATTCATGGGCCGTTTGGCATTGGCGTTGGTGCTTTTTGGACAGCATCAGCAGCAGCAGCAGCTTTTCGCCATAAATTCTAATAACTCACAGTTTAAAATAAATTATCAGGCAGCCGCATAATTAAAATAGCCAGCAAAATGATACTGCTTTCTCCCACTCGCTATTAATTGCATAGGGTGAAAATATTCAGTCGTAATTGAAATTAAATGACATAAACATCAACAAAAACTTTAAACAGCAGTTGTACCACACAAATAAATAAAAACCAAAAAAAAAAAGAAGCCAAAAAAACCAACATTTCAGTTGGAATGCAATCCACATAAAAATAAAAGTAAATTAAACTGTCATATGTTCAAAACAGACAACAGGACAACAGGAGAGCTCAGACCCAGTCATGGACAGTCTGCAGTCTGTGATGGACAGGGTTAGGGCAGGGCTAGGGCTGGACAACTGTAGGGACAGAGAAGGACAACTGCAGTCTGTCTGAATGTTGGCTCATCTGTCAGTGTGGAAGATATGTTGAAATACGCCGCGTGTCATGATAAAGTATGTCGAGTGTGTGGGCTGTCTGAAAAGAGTCCAGTAGCGGTTCGCGGGTGAAACGGTGGCCAAACTGGGGCCTTGGGGTTTTTGTTAATGAAAGCTGTAAGCCGCACAGTGTGGCAACTGGATTTATAGAGAAGGCAAACAGGAAAGCTGCTCAAGAAAATACGCTCATGATAATTAAGAATAAATGCGAAAATGTTTTAAAGCAAAACAAAATAAGTACTAAACTCGGAAGCCAACGACAAAAAGCGAGAGTGTTGGATCAGCAAAAGTTGTGGTTTGGCCTGGCCCCAAGCAACAACAACAACAACAACAACAACAACAACAACATCATCATCTTCCCCATCAGCAGCAGCAGCAGCATCATTTGCAGCTTTCATCTTACCCCGCACATTTAGCTACTTCTATATGCGGTTCCAACAACCATCAGCACTTTTTAAATGTTATTACGTGTTTGGCCGCAAAAGTTTATTTCTCTCTTTTTTTTATATTTTCTTTACTTTTTCTTTTTTTTTTTGTTTGCTGCGGTTTTTTGCAGACTTTTGTTTATAATTTGTGTCTTTGTTTTGCAAAGTTTCATTTTGGTTTAATTTTTGTTTTTGTTTTATTTTTTATTAACATTTTAAATTTAGATATACATTTGTTAAGCAAATTTAAAGCATTGTTAAATATACTTTTGGTTGGAATGAGGGATTGGGTTTTTGGACATGTCGTCGCCGAGGCACTCAAAACAAATTTGTGCTTGGCCAGCTGCCAGCAGCGAAGCAGCCCCAATAGAAACAGCAGCAGCAGCTGCAACAACAACTAACAACAACAACAACAGCAACAAAATAAACAAGTAGTAGTTGTAGTCGCAGAAGAAGCAGAAAAAATCAATCTTTTGTGGCATTTGCCAGGAACTAGATTTTATACAACGGCGACGACAACATCTACGAGTATTTCATGCGGCAAACAAAATAGACAACAAAATCCAAGAAAAAAAGTTAAAAGAAAAATAAAAAAAACTTATATAAATAAAATATAAAATGAGGCCTTAGCAAATATCAGAGCCAATGGGTAGAATTGCGGCAGAAGGTGCTTTTACACAGTTCTTCAGAAAAAGAAGACGACATAGAGACTCAAATTTAGAGAGAATTGAAGTTTATGCAAATGAAACTTGTACAATATTAAATTAAGCTCTTTAAAAAGTAAAACTTATGAGTCTTAAGCTTTAGCAACAGCAGATACTTGTTAGTTGAAAAATTGCGCGCTAAAGATTAAAGATTCCCATTAAAAATGGGAAAAAAGGAAGTAATAAGGTTTTGCAAATGTATATAACAGGCAGAAGGAGATATTTCCGAAAATATAAACTATATATGTATATTCTTGATCAGCATCAAAAGCGGAGTCGAACTAGCCATGTCCGTCTGTCTGTCTGTCCGTCTGTATTAATACACAGATCTCGGAGACGATAAGAGCTAGCGACACCAAACTTGGCATGTAGGTCCTGCATACTCTACGCAGATCAAGTTTATTTCAAATGTCGGATACACCCCCTTTACCGCACCACTGCAAATCGAAAAAAAACCTCCCATAGACACAATTTAAAAGATTTTGCTTTGATTTTTGGTATACAGATTTATTTAATCAATGTTATTCAGTTGCGTAAAGTTCATTACGATCGGAGTACAAACACCAAAGTTATTGACGAATCTATTTGCCCCCGTCTCTGCAGGCAGCAGGCACAGTTTTACAGGCACTGGAAACGTAAAGTGCTCTGCTTGCTTACATTGCCGCTGAACTGCATAAAAAAACATTAAGGCACTGTTTGTAATGCACTGCTTGTAATGCAGTGCTTGTAATGCACTGCTTGTAATGCACTGCTTGTATGTGTAACTGAATACAAAGATGTTGTGATTTTGAGAGATGGGTGCAGGGAGTTTCCTAGTCGGATACACTCGTCTAGAGCATTCTTGCTTGTTTCTTTTTTTCATAAATTGTGAATTTATTAAAAACCAATCATTATTAAAAAGTGTTTCCTTTAATTTAATTTGAACTTTTTTTATGCTGAAAGTCAAGCAAAGACGGAACTTATTAAAAATTGGCTTTGCTTTGTTGTAACTTTTTCTTGTAGAAAATAAATGTAATAAATACTGTAAAATATTCACGAATCTTTTAATTGGCTCAACTGACAGTTAGATATAATATGCCAACCCGGGAATAGCTACAGCCACAACAACAATCATCTATGGTTTCTATAACTGCTATGCATTCATTGCTTCGATTTCAAAACTTTTGCTTGTTGCTTTTGCTCTTTCAAAGCCATCGAATTGTAAAGTGTGTTCTTAATCCCCCTCCCCCCCCCCCACACACTCCGGACACGCCTCACACGCCCTATTCGCGCATATTTCTGTAAGCCAAAAAGTATACTTGACATTTTTACGCGAAAATATATATTTGAAAATACGATATGCCTGACCCCCGCAAAGCCCCCGCCGCCCCCTCTAACCACAAAGCACACTTGAGAGCTGAGAGCTGAAGAACTTGGACTCAACTGTGGATTTTTATAATAACAGCCATAGCAATACATAATAATAAAGCAAAGCGTTTGTGCAAATAAATATGCAGCACTCAAAAATTACTTGGAATGAACTGATGATGAGAATGGGGATGAGGATGGGGATGAGGATGAGGATGAGGATGAGGATGAGGATGAGGATGAGGATGAGGATGAGGATGAGCATGATGATGGTGCTGACAATGTGAAGGGAATTGGAGTCGGAGGCAGTAGTATAAATAGAAGTGGAGCATCTAAATAACGCGCTGTTGACCCAAACTCAATTTCCAGCAGCCCGCAACTCAATTGTCAATGAATAAATTTACTCGTTTCGCATTCGCGTTGTATTTCGTCCTACGTCCTTCGTCCTTGCTGTCGTTCGTCGTCATCAGCGTTGTTCAGGAGTCCAAATCCATTATCCTTATCAGTGCACGACCATCGCTGCTCGTTCGCGAAACTTTCTTTTTTCTTTATTTTTTTTTCATTTTGTGTTCCATTATTTCTACTTGCGTTTCGCATTCGATTTCTCGTTCTGCTGCTGCTGCTGCTGCTTCTTCTTCATCTGTGTATTGCCTTTCGATTTGGTTTGAGGATATGGCAATGCCTTTTATACCACTTCCACTTTGAGTTTCTCTCTTCTTTTTTTTTTTGGAAATTAATGACGCAAACGGCCGGAAAATTTAGTAACTTTTAGTCATGGCGTGTGGATGATTCGCACACGATATACGGTTCCCCAGTTGCTTCAGTTCCTTCTCATCAGCTTTTGGTTGCCTGTCCGATAACCATGAAATGTATGCGTTTGTAATGAAATCGATATTTATGAGTTTTTCGACTCGTTGTGTGTTTTTTGTTGTATTGTGTTGTGCGTTGAGTGTGCGTCTCGAATCTCAGATCTGTGTATATCGAATCTCGAGAGGTTCATAAATTAAGCTAACGAAAACTTTTGCTTCTATTAAAAAGTTTTAGCTGGCTGTTATTTTTTGTTTTCCCTGTTGTGCTTCCTATTCAAATGAATTCTACAAATCATTAGCTTGTTACAATTGCACAACATTTCTTGGGAATTGCTAGAAAATGAAAATAGAATCAGATGAGTTGACTATGCCATTGCATAACAAAATATCTGATAAGTTGTTAAACAGGCCTGTTCCGAATTCGTATTTCGTTCGAAATTTGCGGAAATAGAATTGCTTGCTGGAATGACAGATTAAACAAGGAATTCATAAAAACAAATTCTTAAACACAATTTTCTTATATTCTTCATCATATTTGAAAAGAATTTATTCAAAAGATTAAAGTCAAATAACATTTATACTATTAAACTGAAATCTGTCTGTAAAACAGAAGCGAAAACGTGACAGAAAACGTAGCTGTTCTCGTTTCAGCAATGCCTACTAGATGACAACTAAATAGACTTTTAACTATGAAAACTCGGGCTCGAACTTTGTTTCGAAAAGGGGAAAACAAAACTATTCTGATCATAAATCAGAACAGAAATTAGTTAATCGTTCGATATTCATTCGTTTTTACTTTTCAAAAACGTGCTGAATTCGGAACAGGCTTGAACATCTTAAATACAGCTCTAAGACATTTGATTTGATTTCTACTTACGATCCACATATGATCCACAGCTTTAATTAATTTGTGCATCTTTTAAGATTTGTTATTTAATATACTTGTATCCACATTTAAGTTGAGCTTTGCTAGAAACACACGTTCCACTTGGCATCCACAGCACTTAAGCAGCATAGAATCCCTATTATCTGACCATTAAAACACTCAACATTGCTAACCACTAACACGCCACTCAACACAAGTGCCACAGAAGCCGCAGCAACCACACAATGATATCCATCCAGTTCTCCAGTTTTAAACTCATTACGCTCAGCACTCTGATGATGATGATGCTGATGATGATGATGATTACGTTGACGTTGACTTTGACCCACCCACACAGACATTGCACAATATCAAAAGCCAATTAGCATACATTTTCATGCACACACAAAGACACACACACACACATACACATGTACTCTTGACAAAATCAAACAAGTCCAAAAATGTTCACAGCAGCACTCTAAACGTATTCATAACATCCAAAACCCAGTTCCAAAACCATTCCTAGTCACTAGTCGCATTTCGAGAGGAATGTCATCCATGTGGCATGTCAACAAGAACGTTTCATTTTCATTTTGTGTGTTGCTCAGTCACATTTATGCATTCCACAATGTTTAGATGTTTGCATGTATAAGTGGACAAGTCAACGCAACTATTTTTACTCCAACTGTAGCTCCCGCTCCCTGCTCACTATGATTGTGCCCTATCAAATTAACAAAACAAACCCAAGTTGTGCAGAAACTTAGAAACTACTTCAAGCAGCAAAATAAACTAATAGGGAACAGCAGAAAAAGCTCAGTGCCGCCGCTCGTCGAGTCCTCGGCATGTCCTTGGCAAGTACCCATGCCTCCTAGTAGCCAAAACTATGCAAAGGCAAACAGACAATGCCACGCCCACAATTCAGCCAAGGCTTTTGGCACCCAAAACAAGCTGCTCGGTATCGTCTTAATAAGATAAATAGGCACTTGAGTGCAATTTCTGCTTCTCTGCTCTTCCTTACTTCCCTTCCCTTCTCTGCTTTCTTTCTACGCTGCTGTTGTCCTGTTTTTTTTTTTTTTTTTCCAAAAAACTTGAAATGTAAGCTCTATGAGTTCTAGGTTTTGGGTTTTTCGAGTATTCCATGCCTGCGATTGCCACTGAGGCATGTTCAATATTTTGTTTTGTTAATGATGAGCAAAGTTTGCCTTTGTTGTGTTGGCAAGCAGAAAGCAAGAATCCTGCTTCATTTCTCTGCCTCTCGAATGTGCAGCTCTAAGCAAATTTGTGCACTCCGTGCTCTCAACATTTTGCTGGACTTTTGGGGCTTTAATGTGGTCAGAGCACTTGCTCATTCTGCTATACTCGTTAAATGTAATATGCTCGGCTTTGACTTTGATTTATGGCGCATTATAAGTTACAGAATGCGTGTGCCCATGTCTGCCTTTAAAACTGGCCAAAAATACCAAAAGACCGGCTTAAATCATCCACATCAACATTTAATATTTGAGGTTTTTGTGTGTGTGTTTCGAGCTAAGGGTTCAGTTTTGAAATATAACACAAAAATCATTAAGGTTAAAATCTGCATTTGAAAAATAGCTTCATTTCGCCTGCAGCAAATTCTAAATGTGTTGAGGCTTAGAAAAGGTTTTTGCTTTGCTCGTTTTTAAGCATATTTGAGTCTATTTAGAATGTTGTTGCTTTGCTGAACTGTTTTTGTTTCTAATTAAATTGTTTAAAATTCAAACTGTTAGTTAATTTCAAAAATATTTTAAATTTTCTTAAGCATTCATTCTAACATTCAGCATACTTAAAGACTTATCACGTGAGCAAAGTTTAAACATTCGTTGCTAAATATCTTTACATAGAATTTATCGATACATATATCGACATAGGAATCAAAAAACTAACAATGATTTAAATTAAAAATAAAAATATTATTAAGATAAATTAAATACTAATTGAATAATGAAAGAAATTGAAAACAAAATTTAAAAAAATAAAAAAACAATAAAAATAAATAAAATTTAAAAAAAAATTAAAAAAAAAATTGATCCAACATTTATTGCTGGGATTATAAATATATTACATCATTTTAATTCGAAATAACAACAAATCTAAGCCAGAACGCCAGGTTGAAATCGATTCATTAATGCAATAGTTTTACTTTTTAAAATAGAAAACTTAATCTTTTTTCAAAGAATTTCACAAAAATACTTAAATCAAAGCTGCCAATTAGAAAATAAACCGTTTTGACCCCTAAGCTTAAAATCTCTAAAGGACTTTACTTCACCTTTCATCGGTTTTAAAGCGAGTAAAGATTTAAATTAGTTTTCTATTTGGTATGTCCAGCGATCTAGTCAATAAAAGAATAATATAATATTTTTCTTTTTAAACTCTTTTCACACTTTTGATCTGCTTATCAAGCATTTGCCATTTGCTTTGCCCGGTTCTCTCGTTGCTTAAATGATTTTTGCTCTTTATGTCTTGTGGAACACATTTAATGCCGCTTATTTGCTTCCTTCTTTTGGCATTAAAAAAAGAAAAGCCCAAACGGTAAATATCAATTTGCCACCCTACACCCATTTAACACTTTCCACTCTGTAGCCTTTTCAGCACTTCTACGCGATGTGTATTCCAATTACACTTGACTAAGCTGCAGAAATTGTCATTACTTTGCGCTGTGATTTACACTTCAAAAGCCGCCGCGAATCCTTTGAGAGCATTTCTTACACTTTGCGGCATTTGCTTTCGCCTTCGTCAATTGCAATTTTTCAATTGATATGCCAAGGGACCAAAACGAAGCTCTCTGTCTGTCTGTATGTCTGTCTGTCAGGCTGGCCAATAAAAGCAGCAGCGCAGCTTTTGATTTGACTGTTGTAGGGGTATGTGGTGGCATAGTGGGCAGTTGGGTGGGAGGGGAGTAGCTGCAAAAATATTGGCATAAATTATGAGCAGCATTTTGTGCCGGGTTCGCACGAAGCCAAAAGGCGAAATGTTTCCGCTTAATAAGGCTTTCCGTTTCCGCTTGCGTTGCGCTTCCGCCTGCACCACACACACACCCTCTCTCGCATTTTCTGGCCGCTTCCTTCCGTCTCGCGCACACACACACACACACACACCATCTATAGCCACTGCCATCGCCATGAGCATCTTCTTCACTTCCACTTCACTTCAGCCTACTTGCTATGCATCGCGGGCTTTGTGGTTCGTGGTTGAGTCTCTGTGGCTCTCTCAATGTGGTAACGCTTGCCTCTCCTATCCTCTCCACACACAGAGTCGCCTGTGTGGCCATTGTTAAGCTCGTTGTCAGCGCTCAGCAATTGATAATGATTATAATGGTCTTCGCTTGTCGCTCTAGCTAAGCCAGCTCCCTCTAACCAATCCAAAAAAACTACTTACATTACAATGCACAGCACAGCTTCCCTAGCTGCCTACCAATCTCCTTTCTCCTGTCTCCTTTCTCCCTTCTGCCTGCTGCAACACTGCAAGGCAATTTCTTTGGCCAGGCATTCAAAGCGCATGCAAATGACTTTGGATTTTAATTAAAAAGCAAGTGGCTCAGTGGCTATGGCAGTGCATTTGATGAACCGACGCGCGACTAAGAGACTCCCTTGGATGTCCTGCTGCTCCTGCTGCTGCTCCCGTTACTGCCACTGCTGATGATGCTTCTGTTCCAGTTCCCGTTTCTGTCCCAGCTCCACTTTGTTGCCACTTTGTTAGAGCTGCGTGTGTCAAAGAACATAAAAAAGAAGTAGAAGATGCAAAATACATATATATATAAAATGTATAAAAAAAAAACTGAATATTCGTTTTCTTTTGTATTCGTTTTGAGCCTAAATGCTCACAAAATAAAGTCAATGATTTTTTATATTCTCTGTCTTACTCTCTTTCCACTCTCTCCAACTCTCTCCAACTCTTTCATTTTATGAATTATGCTGGCAATTATGCAGCAACAATGACTAAAAAAGGGTTTTCTCCTTTTTTTGGGCTCTACTTCCTTCCTGGCTGCCTTTCATGCTTCCTTCCTTCCTTTTTGGCCAAAGCACAACACAGAAAGTGTGCTCGACTCTCGGTTTATTGAACTTGTTTAATTAAGCGTAAAATGTGTCGTTATTTGTCATCTTCTATTTTGCAGTCGTTTGAGCCATCTTTTCTACGTTTTTATGGCCAACAAGCAGTTTGCAATTAGAAAGGATGAACAGTTTGTTCAAGTGAATGAAAGCAAATCAACAAATTATTGAAAATTTATGAGTTTAAAGCGGCTCAATTTATTGAACTTTAAAGAAATTTATAAAAAATATTTCTGAATATTTTATAGTACGTTTTTACACAAGAAATCGAAAACAAAATATTTTGAATAGTAATGTAAAAAATATCGATGTTTTTGTTCTGCAACATCGATTTAACATTGATATTTGTTTCGAAACATCGATTTTATGACATCTCTAGTTTTGAAGGGATCTTCAAAATCTTTTGTAGAGATTTCTATATAAGTTTAATTAGTATTCGATATTGATAAAGAGAATATTTTTCACATCTACTTTTATATGCAATATTTTAAACTAATAACTAATTGTTGTTTGTTTTTCTATATCTTTGCAGGTATGTTTCCCAATTCGCATTTTCGAAAACTTAAATCTCTCAATCAACTTGCGTAAGTTTTTACAAAAAAAGTACACCCACAAAGATTTAAAATAAAAATCCTTTAACCAAAGTGGTTAACACGCCGCAAACGCGTTGCAGCAGCAAATTTCTGTTAACAGTTCTTAGCTGAAAGTAAAACAGAACTAATTTTAAGTTATATCCAATAAGGATATCCTCTAGGCAAACTGTACAGCAATCGATAGTATCAAGTGACAAACTAACTCTCATATCACTTTTGTTTTATTAATAAATCTAGTTAAAAAATTAAAGTTTTTTGCATTTCAAAATTTTAGCAAATTTTGATACAGGATACAAGAAACAAACAAACAGGCAACAGAGTCAAGGCAAAGTGTTGGGGGGTTCGCAGCGACGGATGTTGTTTTTGTTGTTGCACTTTATAGCAATGCGACACGCGATGCTGCGGTAACAGCAACAGCAATAGCAGCACACACTTACGTTCACACACACACACACACACACACACACTTATAACACACACCTCTAGTCAGCAATTTTGCGCAATAAATAAAATTAAAGGCGCACGCGACTCCTGTGAAGTGAGCTCTGAAAAGGAGGCGAGCCGTGGGGGGGGGGGGAGGTAAATCTGCAGGAGAACTGGAGTTTGTAGGTAGCTGAATGCCGCTCTAGCAAAATGTAATTAGAATTGTACAGTGCGGTTAATATTTCCGCCTACTTGAATGAGAGTGTGTGTGTGTGTGTGTGTGTGTACATGTGTGTGTGTGTGTGTGTATGTGCGGTTCATAAAACAATGCCCACAATGCGGCTGCTGTTGTTGTTGCGCCTGCTGCGTGTAAAATGCAAACGCGTCGCGTGTCAAGCGCTCGTTTTAATGCCCACACATACACACACTCACACACACCTGCTCAGCCCACACACTCAAACACACACACACACACACAGCCCACTTGAGCCCAGACATTTGCAGCATTTCTTTGGCTGCTTTATTTTATTTTATTTTCTGTATTTTTATTTTTTTTTTTTTTTGTTTTTTTTTCTGCTGACTCGAAGACTTTGGCTTTAGCTTTGCTTCTCATGCTGCTTTTCTAGTCCCTGTTGGTGTATAAAATTAATTTTATTTACGTTTTTTTTTTCCTTTTTTTGTGCCCCAGGAGCAGTGCTAGGACCACGACTCGCCCTTCAAGTGGCTACTTTAATTGTTGTTGTTGTTTTTTGGTACGTGCGCATGTAATTAGTGCCATTTCTCTCAGTCTAATTGCAAAATTAACATATGAAGTGTTTGTTTTTGTTGCTTGTTTTACATTTAAAAAATATAATAAAAATTGCAAGTGAGAAAATGTTGTTTATAATGCAAAGGAAATGATACTGACTTGAACTTGACATAGACGAGAACTTAAACGTTTTTTTAGAGATATTTAAAAAAATGTAATTAAACTTTGGTTTAGAAAAAAGTTCAATCTTAAATAATTTCTGTTGTTATTCTCTTGTGGTTAAAAGCTTAACAAATATTTTCTAACATTTTCGGTTGCTCTAAAATTTTATTAAATTTTTAATTTTCATTTTTTTTTAGTGAAAATGTTGTAACATAAGATTGAATAATTTTTGTATATATATATTTTTATAGCTTGTTTACCAAAATGGAAAAAAAAGTATATTGGGTTTGTGAAATGTCCGTCCGTCCGTCTGTCTGTCTGTCCGTCTGTATGAACGCAGGTTTTTTCCACAGTTTTGAAGCTAGAGCAACCAAACTAGGTTTACATGTTGGTATACATCATAGGCAAACAAAGTGTTAAGATCGGCCAGATTGGAGCATTATAACATATAGCTGCCATAGGAACGATCGGTTGAAAAATAAGTTTTTGTATGAACCACTTTTTTGTTTTTCAAGATAACTCAGCCAAACTCTTTTTACCTAAGCTTAAGAACAATTTATACATGCTGACAAAATTTCATCAAAATCGGACAACTATATCTAATAGCTGCCATAGGAAAGATCGGTTGAAAAATAAGCTTTTGTTTGAACATTTTTTTTTTTGTTTTTGAAGATAACTCAGCCAAACTCATTTTACCTAAGTTTGAGGACAGCTTGTGAGTTATAAGTAGTCTTTAAAAAAATTGAATTTATTAAACGTACAGAAAACAGAGTATATAGCAGTTGGGAGATCCCGACTGCAACGTTCTTAATTGTTTTCTAATGTAACTGAGCTGTTGCCATTACTTTAAGCTTATACTTTTCTGCTCTAAACTTTAAGAGACCGCCCGAAACTATTGCTCCCAAAACTGCTACTGCACACAAAAAAAAGAAAAAAAAAAATAAGGGAAAAAATGCAAACTTAAGAAGAGCGCAGACAAGTTGTAAAATATATAAAAAATTTCATAATACGCTTAGTACAAAAATGTGGCAGCACATCTTTCTGGCTGCCATCCTTTTGTCCTGCTGTCTGCAGATTGTATCTCTCTTTCTAAGCCCCTCTCGGGTGTATATGTATGTCCTGTTGTAGTTGTTGTTGTTGTTGTTGTTGATGTTATTGTTGCTGTTGCGGTTATCATACTTGTTGGCATTTTGGGTTATTGTTGGCAGTCGTCGACGCTGTGGCCTCTGTATATGTTGTATGTGTGTCTGTACTGTCCATGGAAACCGCCCACACGACTAACTGCAGCTCCTCGTGTGTGACAGCATATAAAACAAATTTTTATGAAGAGCCATGCAGTCAACAAAATAGAAGCTGACTCAAAAACAACAAAATAAAAAACCAAATAAAGAAACCTGCAACATATTCAGGCATTTTTTTTTTTGTTGTTATGCTTCGTCACACGAAGTTTAATAAGAGCACAAAATGCTGCGGCTTGGTCATTAAAAACAAGAGGAATGGTTGGAGCAGTTCAAGTTAAAGGGCGCTATTTGGGCTCCCATTCATCTACGCCTAGGTATGCCAGTTCGAGGTATTTATTGGTCTACTAAGTGGGCTCTCAAATTTGACTTATGCGTCGGCTTCGTTTTATTTCGCTGGTTTCGCTCAGTGAGACATGCATAAATTATGCCACGCAGCTCATTTCGAGACACATAAAAGCGGGTGTGCATTGAAGCTGGGTGTACAAAGGTCCTTTTATATATAGGGAGCATGCTCATTGATGGTCCCTAGGATGCTTTGAAAGTTTCTGGGGCTTCCGGATTTTGCCCAACAGGGCGCCATAAAATCAAATCAACGTGACGACATTACAGTTCGACTGGACCTTAGTTCTAATGGCCTCCTCCAAAAAAATATATAGAACAGGCCATAAAACTCAGGCATTTAAATTAAAAATCAATTGTTTTTTTCAGGCACTGTGGATGGCAAAGTGGCAATGAACTTTATGAAATGCTCTAGAGATATGAGATTGTCGTTAAGAAAGAGAATCTGATGTAGAAAATCAGCCTGTTCCAAAAACAAATATCTATTTTATCGATCCAGCTTGTTGTTTATTTTTGGCTTTAACCATTCTACAGCAATTTCTTCCAGTTTTTGCTCTATTTTTGATTCTGAGGGATCCATGTTGTATTTATAAAATTAAAACAGATATATAGGCTAAGTTAACTCGTTGTGGGCATTGTCCAGTTCTGAGTATACCTGTATCTAAACTTCTGATTAAAAAAAAGTATACAGGGGTGTTCAGAGCCTATAGCTTTTTGATGGAATCAAATGAATTCAATCGGTATCATTTTCTCTAATTGTTACTCTACATAAACATTATAAATATGGGCATTTCAATGTCATTATTAATACCTATTTCTTCTGAATTATATGCTTTAATCGATATAAATTGTTAGATAATTATAAAATATAACAATTAACGTTCCAGCTCAATAATTATCATGACCAAACCAACTGAAATCTGCAAAAATGGCTTTTTACTCCCTGTTCCCATTAAAAATGGGAAAAAGGGAGTTATAAAGTACTGCAAATGTGTGTAACAGGCATATGGAGACATTTCCGACTATATAAACTGTATATATTCTTGATCAGGATCAACAGCCAAGACGAACTAGCCATGTCCGTCTGTCTGTCCGTCTGTCCGTCTGTCTGTCTGTCCGTCTGTCCGTATGAGCACACAGATCTCGGAAACTATAAGAGCTAGAGACACCAAACTTGGCATACAGGTTCCTGTGTACCATACGCAGATCAAGTTTATTTCAAATTTCAGATGCACCCCACCGCACCCCCGCAAATCGCAAAAGACTCCCACAGCCACAATTTAAAAGATAGAGCTTTGATTTTTGGTACACATAAATGTTGCATCAATGTTGATCTGCTGTGAAAATTTCAACACGATCGGATAAATAGCACCAAAGTTACGGAAGAATCTATTACCCCCGTCTCAGCTGGCAGAAACAACAGTTTGACAGGCAGTTTACGAGTTAAGTGCACTGCTTGCTTGAGTTACCGCTGAACTGCTTGAAATGCAAAGTGGGAGCAGGGACTCTTGTAGTCGGGCACACTCGACTAGAGCATTCTTACTTGTTGACCTTATTTTGTTCATTTTTAGACAATTGGCTCTTTAATGTTTACGTTGTCAAATGTGATGATATTTGATGAAAGTTATTTTATAAAACTTCAACAACAACAAGCACTAACTAATAGAAATATAATGAGATCAATTTAACCTAGCTTAACTATAAATATTTAAGTGCAAAGTCAATGGAAATCTTGTAACGTGCGCAACGTAACGTTCGCAACAAACAAAAAACTAAGATTTTGTTAACGGAACTACTTATTATTCTTTTTTAAGCTGGATTGATATGGTCATATATTTCACTTAATTTTTTGTTATGGATTTTTTTTGGTTATTATGCAAAATTCGCTATAAAAAGTCCAACTGCAAGTTGACTTTCATTTTTTTCAGGCAACTTTAAACAAGCATAACTTTTTTTCAAAAACAGTTAAGCTTTTATTTTAAAATAGGTTTAAAAGTACTCCCAGAGAACTTCATTTTGCTAAAATTCATTAAAATATACTAATTTGAATGCTAGCTGTGTCAGTATTAACCAGTGAATTCGCTCACGAATGTAACGTTCGCAACATGAAAGTGTAGCTGTCAAATCAATCTGATAATGTATAATCAATCAATCTAAAAGACGTTTATCGATATATTTGCCATATTTAACGAAACTTATATTCTAAACACATTTTAGTCTAATTCAGCCCATTAACCAGCCCCAAGTTAATCCCCAGCTTCAATGCTCGTCCATGCCACGTGTCACATAAAATGCTAAATTAGATTGTTTTTGACCAATTCTCGCATACAAATCTAAACTTGTGTCCTTTGCACATTTATTGTCTACTTTTCTGGACTCTTCAACCAGCGACTCTTCGCCGGCGACTGTCAGTTGTTAACCGTTATTTAATGCACATTTAATTTAGTCGTAAACACAGAAGAAAACTCGCAGTAAGGGCAAAACTTTGACAGGCAGCTCCACCCCTCTCTCTCTTTGTTACCCCCGCCCCTGCACAATACACGTTTCGACTAAATGATACGCCGGGGAGTTAATTTTGGTTTGCTTTGAGCACTGCAAAGACATAAAATTTGAAAAGTCGCCAATGGGCGAAACCCGCATTGCTTTTGCTCTGCAGTAATTAACTAAATACAGTTTGTAAATGGGGGGCGACTGTTGGGCTGATGGGCGTGGCTGGCGTTAACGCACATGTGCAGCATAAATCAAAGCTGCGGGCATTTGTTGATTTTTGCAATTAAATAAATGGGGGAAAAGTAGCCCAAAATAGAAGTTGGGGTTTATATCGAAAGTTCATTAGTTGTGCGCTGAAATCGATGCGTGCACTTATTTTTTTGCTTGCTTAGCACAAAAAGCAGCAAAAATAATAAAGTAAATATAATATATATATAAAGGAGAAACAACCCCCAAGTTGGCTAATTGCTAATTGACGGTTTGTGCACTTTAAGGATTTGGCCAAATTGTAACCTTTAAGCTCTGCAACTATGCTCAGCACAACAGAGCATAGCAGAGCACACAAAGTCGCACACAAAATCGCGGGCAGCAGCAGCAGCAGCTTATCAACGTCTTTAGTCTACATCCTTGTCGTCGTCATTGTCCTTGTTGTCAGGCTCCTGGTTCTTTTTGCCACATTGCTGGCGGCAAATTGAAGTAGCTGCCGCGACAGGAACATGGCCAGGACATGGCAGAGGACAACGCCGTGCCACGCCACGCCAGCTGGCAACTGTTGCCGGAAGCGCCAACGGATGTCCTCGCTAAACCGAATGGCATCGTCGCCTGGCAGGAAATATGCCCCAGCATGAAATTAAAATGCTGAACAGCAGCCAAAAACATTGAAAAAATAAACTTAAATAAATAATACCAAAAGAAAACATAAGGAGAACAAAATCAAACTAAAATATGTATTGGATTTTGAAATAGGCAAAGAATGTAGCTTGATTTGAAATCAAGCTAGATTTTTAGCTAAAAGGACTTTTAAAAAAATAAAGTTTAATAAATAATACCAAAAGAGAACATAAGGTGAACAAAATCAAAACTTTAACTTAAATATACCTATCTTTATTTGAAATAGGAGAAGAATGTAGCTTGATTTGAAATCAAGGTAGATTTTTAGTTATCACGACTTTGAAAAAATAAAGTTAAGTAAATAATACCAAAAGACAACAAAAGGTGAACAAAATCAAAACTTCAGCTAAAAAATGTATTGTAATTTGAAATCGGAAAGCAATGTAGCTTGAATTGAAATCAAGGTAGATTTTTAGCTATGGGCAAATTTATTTTACTTTATGACAGCCATGTTTTGCTCAGTGTAGCTTAACTGTCTGCGGCTCTGACTGTTGCATAATATTAGGCGTCTCTGCTTCAGGTAAGCCGCAGCTTAGCGAAACAACAACAACAACAACAATATGTAAGAACCTTTGTTAATTTTTCCTGAGCTCTCAAATCAAAAAAGGATTATTAGCACTCGCGCTCAGTTGGATCATTCAAATTGTATATTAGCTGATTATGTGCGTTTTATTGCCAGAGGGTGTATGTGTACATACATATCACAGAGAGTGTAATTCTGTGTGTATATATGTGTGTGTGTGTGTGTGTGGGAACTCACACAAGTGACGGAAATTGCTGCATAAAGCGCGCTTGATTGAGTTGACAAGTTGTAATTTCGTTGCCGGTCGCGTTTCATGTGCCTGAATGCGTATGCGGTTCTTTGGGCGTTGCAAGGAGGGTGCTGATGATGGCATATTAGGCTACGGGGCGGGGTGTGGTATAGGTGCAGTGTATAGTCCATGAAATGGAGGCAGCAGCTGTGCCCAAAATGCCACAAGGCAAGTATATTTGGTCTGTAATGTGATTGGGCACTCAACTAATGGAGCACATAAAGCGTGCATAGTATCACGATACAGATGATGAAATCCAAGTTGTGATTATAGTTATATAAGTAATTGAGATTATAGACTTTTTCATAGTCATGCTTAAATTAAAGACATCAAAGTGAAGAAGGCTGAAAATACATAATGATTTTGTTAGCTATGTTTCTTTGAAAAACTGACTTAAGAATCTAAATATATAGTCGCGCTGCCTTAGAAAGCTACTTAGCATCGTTAGTATCTTTTAGTGCTTCTTTGTAAATTATTTGTTTAATTAATTCACTTTTAATGATACAAATTGAAAGTCAAAGCTTTTTATCTGCTTTAACTTTGCAAACTTCAAGAGAGATACTTAAGATTTTGCTTTTGCTTTCCAATAATCTGCTAGCTAGCTACAAATACTACTTCAAATACACCTTTGCCAACTTTTCCCACGTTTTTTGCCATGCCTACGCATAAGAGGTAGAAAAAAACGAGCCAAGGTCGCATATAACACGCATTTTTTCAATGCTCTCAAGTTTTTTCTTTGGATTTCGCTTTCAAGGCTCTTTTTGTAAAATGCTCAACTTCTTTGCTTTCATTTCTTCTTTTTTTCCGCTGTCTATTCAATAAAGTTGCCTTGAACAGGATGCACCTGTTTTGCCTCAAGTTACGCAGAAATCAACACTTTCGCTTTTAGCATAAAAAAATTATAACAAACAGCAAATAAACCCAAAAAGGCATAACAAAGCGCTAGACTGTCCCAAATAATAAAAGGGTACACAGACAGACGACTGTCAATGAATGCGAAACGTTTAAAGATTTCCCTGTCAGAGCGCCTTTTGTTGGCATCGAACAAAAGGACATACGCACACAAGGTTCCAGCAATTAGCGGTGCGCACAGATCTAAACCCAAATATATGTATATATATATATCTATGTATATATATGTATATATGTATGTATAACGCTCCATTATTTGATTGCTTTAAATTGATTCACTTTGCTGGGGCCACTTGTCAGCCACACGCAGGAAACTGCGGCAACTGTCTTAATGTCCTTGCTACGATACCCCTTTTGCCAACCCGTTTCCGGCTGCTGGACTATTGTCAGCAGCTCTCACTCTAACTCTTGCGCAGCTGGAACGGAAGTTGCCATCTTGGCCGCTTTGTATTTGCCTTACGAACTTTAAGACAGAGCCAAGAACACAATCTTCAGCTTATTAATGAGAGACATGCCAAGATGTTCCGCACAATCCTTCAACTTGTTTTTCTATTCAAGCAGTCATTTAATTAGGCAAATCGTTGCGTCTCTTACAAATCGCCTTGCCAGACTTTGCTTTCGGGCGCTTTGCCATTAAATCTACTAAAAATTTAACAAATTATGCAACACATGTGGCTGCCACGGCAGCTGCCTGCCCTGCGCTGCGCTGCCCTGCAGCTGCCTTGCAGCTTAGCAAGTCAAAGTTTATGTAAACTTTACGCATGATTTATGTAACCCCCCAAACTGAACCGAGTGTTTGAAAATAAAAAACTCTCGCACCCTAAAAAAAAAAAAACGAAAACTTTACAACAAACAAAATTAGCAACATGCACGAGGGCAACAAAATAAAATAAAATAAAAAAAAAAAAAACTCAAACTTGGTTTTCTTTTCTTTTGGGTTGGGTCCGTTTTTTTCGTTTGGCCTGCGGGCGTTCAACACAATATCGGCATGTTTAACATATCCTATAACCTAAAAACTTATTAAACTAAACTTCTACACATGTTTTTGTCGGGCGCGCTTTCATTTCAACGTTTCATGTCCTAACTTTCCTTACATTCTGCCCCAAAAAAAACAGGAAATGCTCAATCTATTGTGCAAAATGTTATGCGCACATTCGCCACACTTCTACCAAAATCGGAGTAACGCTTTTCAAAGCAAAGGCAAGGAGTTTGAGGCAAGGAGTTTGAGGCAACAGCAACATCAACAACAACAACAAGCATAACGTTTTAAGTTTCGCTTTCTTTCTTTCGTTTATCGACATGGAAAATAAATCATTTTTTGTGTGTGCGTGTGTGCTTTCATTGAAATCTCAAATGTGCTAGCAAGATTATTATGGCACAAAGCCTTTGATTTGGGCCGCTTCTCATATGCTGCTCTCACTCGCTCTTACTCTCCCTCTCTCACTCTGTTTCTGCTTTTTTTTTTTTGCTTTGGGGTGCTGTAAATCTTGTCATTGTCAGAGGGTTTCCAAGTTGGCAACGCGATGTTTATCGAGCATGTTGCAAAAAAATAAACAGACAAGCGTGCTGCGACAAGGACTTGAATTGTGGCCTGTAAAAATATTAGGAATTATGTGCTTGAAGTAGAAATAAAATTCCAACAAAATTAAACGAAGAAAAAGAAAAGTAATTTGTGCTTTTGCATATTGCCATAACATTATTTATTTAGGCAAGCTCAACATTCGCTCTATTAACAGCAAATAAACACGTAGGGACAGGGATGCGGCAAAAAACAACACTCAACACTATTAGTTGCAACAAAGACAACATAAAACAAAATACAACAACAACAACAACACACATACTATTACACAACACAAAGCTGTAGCACAATAAAAAGCGTGTTGGCTTAGGTATAAGAAATTGTACATATGGTAAAAGTGGTTTTGGGGGTGGTGTTTGGGGCTGTGTCTAAAAAGGATACATGCGCCACATTGTGCGCTCATAGACAACACACCGTGCCACACACACTTACACACACACACACTCACTCACACTAATACCAACACAAAGCGAACGGGCGAGGCGACATTATGGCGCCAGTCAGTCACTTTAGTGCCAAGGGAGCTGCAGAAAGGGCTGGAATTAGGGGTTGGGGTGCAGAGACAGAGACAGAAACAGAGACAGGCACTGGAATTCAGCACCATTTGCCCTTTCTTGCAGCAGGGCAAAAACATTTCAAGTCTTACAAAAACACACACACACACATGAATTTCGCTTTGTTCTGTTGTGGTCACAGCAGGTCAATGGCGTCGTTTGACTTTTTTGAGAGCCTGAGAAGGGGGATTCCGTTATTGGTGAAACTTCGCATCGAATGCAATCAATTTGATTAGTAAGAAATTAAAAAAACAGTTTGTTGTTGTTGTGCTTTGACGTTGTGGTGTCATGTTGCGCAGCAATTCAAATAAGTTGTTTTTAATGTGTTTCAACTTATCGATAACGATAAAACAATGTTATATGTGCATTTGCTTTTGACTTGGCCTTAAAAACGTAATTCATCATTTTATTATTATAAAATTTGTATGCTTTATCGATCAAATTTACTATATCGATATTTATCTCAAATCAGAAGTCTGTTATGTGTTTCAAGCTATCGATAACGACAAAACAATGTTATGTTGACTTGGCCTTCAAATTGTAATTCATCATTTTATTATTGCACAAACTGTATGCTATATCGATCAAATTTACTAATAATATGTTAATTATCGACATTTAATTCAAACAAGTAGTCTCTAATATGTTTCAAGCTATCGATAACGATAAATAAATGTTTGTGCATACGCTTGCAACTTGAAGCTAAAAAATATTATTTAAAAATTGTGTTATTTGACAAGTTTTATGCATATTTCGATCAAATTTACCAACAATATGTTAATTATCGATTTTTTTACTATGCATTTTTAGCTATGAAAATATTTTGGGACATCAGCTCTAAGTTCTTTTAGTTTCAATAATATATAATTATAATTATAATTCAAAATTATGTCTATGCAGTGAGAGATTTATTAAAATCAATTAATATCGATAAATATAAAAGTTTTAAATTTTTAAAGAATTCATGGCGGCTGGCTATCTTTATTTGCTGATCTGTACTTGGAGCTATGCTACTCATTTTTCAATAGTTATCTATTAAAATTAATTAAAAAAATTTAAATAATATCTATGCACTAAAAGATATATTTAAACCGATTAGTATCGATAAATATAAAAAAAAATTCATGACAGTTATTTTTGAAAGCTGAACTTTATTTGAGCTACATTTTTTAAATTAGCTATCGATTAAAATAAAAAATTAAAATTATATCAAAAATATCTTAAAATCGATGAATATCTACAAATTTAATAATGTTACATTTTAAAAAAAAAATCTTGACAATTATATTTATGTGCTGAACTATACTTGAACAAAAAAAGTTAATTAATTATCGATTAAATGTTGTTTAAATAATTTAAATAATATTTATGCACTGATAGATGTATTAAAATCGATTAATATCGATGAATATAAATGTGTTAAATTTTTAAAGAATTCTTGACAGTTATATATTCAAACTACATATTAATGATTTTATAATAATCGGTGTACTAAAATCGATTAATATCGATGGACATGCATAAAAAAGTTCAAATTTGTTAGAATTCTTGACAGTTATCTTCATATGCTTTATTATATTTGAGCTATATGTGGTTTTCTTTAGCTATCGATTAAAATGAAAAATATACCCCTTATGAAAATTACCCTATGTTGCGCTTTTCCTGTTGTTCTTGTTCTTCTTGATGTTACTATATAATTTAAGCCGAGCAAGCTAAGCTATAATTTGCTGCAGTTTTAGCGCCATGTCTCAACTTTTTTATTGCTGTTTGCATCCAGTTGGCTGTCAGGGGGCATACAAGTTAAGTTTATATACAAATTATATATATATATATATGTAGAATATATATATAGTTTATATAGCATATGGTTAGGTCTATGGTTTGTGAATCAGTTCAGTTCGGTTTGGATCGGTTCAGTTCTCGTTCTCAGCGCTCTGTGTGCCTGTCGCGGAAATGTACCGCAGACATGCAAACAAAACTTTTTCGCTACTTTGGACGGGGCATGCGAGCGAGCCTGAGAAATAACAAGAACAACAACTGTCAGGATACAGGAACCGGCTGAGTTCGGTAGAAATATTTGCTATTTGCCTGCCAGGAGCTGCATTTCATGTGGTTGTTGTTGTTGCTACTCCACCTTATAGAAGCAGTCGTATACCATATTGTTTGGTTATGTTTTATTATTACTTTTCTGTTTGGTGTCGCCTCGCACCACGTAATGCACACTTGTTTATGTACGCTCGTCCTGTAGTCCTGTGTCGCCTCTTGCATTGTCCTTTTTCTTTTTTCCCCCCCCCCCCCCCCGTTTGTTGTTGTTTTTGTTGCGGCGCGACTTGGCCACTTTTTTGCACACACATTTTTGTCGCCATAGTCGTCTACGTCTCCGTCTCCATCTACGTCTCTGTATCCTGATCCTCTGGGGGCCTGTTAGGTGTGAGCTCCAAAGTGCTTTTTCCGTTTTGCCAGCTGAATTATAGTTTAATAAATTTATATATTTATTTTCTTGTGTGTATTTTGTTTTGTTTTGCGACTTCTTTTTTTTTGTTGCTGTTGTTTATATGTCTGGCAAACTAAATAAGCAAATGAATAAATTGCATTTGGTTGCCAGCTTTTAGCTTGATAATTGAAGTTATGTCGCTTTGTGTTCTTTAATATGCCACAACACACAAAAAACGTAAAGAAAATTTCTTAAAGCTGACAAAATGGTAACACACCCTTTCGCATTAGCGTTAATTGCATTTTCGCCACACTTATCTGGCTATAAATAAAATTATATAATTACCTTGTATTGTGTGGAACAATGCCGGCAAAATACACACGAGCTGAATTTGTGGGTTGCTTCGTTGGGTGGTTGAGTGTTGGTGGTGTTGCTGTACCCAATCCATTTAACGTTTTTGTGCAGCCCCGTTTGTTGGCATTATTTAACGCGTTGCCATGGCAAAGTTGGCCAAAACAAAACCCAAAAACCAAAACCGAAAGCTGAGACAAAAGCGGCTCACAAAAAGCGCACAACCAACTAAAAATGCGCAAAGGTAAAGGGAAAAAAAACAGACAGACAGACAGACATACAGACAGACAGACAGACAGAGAGACAGTCAGGCAACGGTAAAGTGGGCTGAGATTGGAGTTGGCTCATTTTCCATTTGCATGTAGCAAAGCGCCTTTGTAGATGTTTATCCTTGTAGACCAACAACAATAATGGTAACAAATCCGACAATACACAAAAAATGCGCCTGGCAAAGCGTCAAAAGGCGCCGCCACAAAGCAAAATCTACGCTTGCTTTTTTTTTATTATTCAGCTTTTCTTTTTTTGTTGTGGGCATTATGCTTTTGATTTTACGTTAGGCGTAGTCTATGCTAATCATTCTGCCTAAGGCTAAAATGTGTTGCCAACAGTATTAGCGCAAATTAGCTGCAAGTTAAGCAGCTGTACAAAGTACTTAAGCATAAGTTGGCTCCAAGGATGGCTAATTGAAGTTACCACATATGTGTGGTAAATGTAGCTTTAAAAGTTGTATGCAAAATCTAAGAAATTTAAAGAAAACCAAAATTTTATGTAGAAAGAGTTTCCTTTAATATTTAAGAGTACAACTATAAAGCGTTGATCTTCTTTTCGCTTGCCTTGAACATATCTATACCCTTGCAGTGGGTATTATAATTTTGCCACGGAATGTGTAACGCTTTGAAGGAGACATCTCAGAAAAAAAAGGGATGTACAGCCGAGTCATGTCCGTCTGTCTGTCTGTTTATATGCGTTTTTCAGGACTTTATTCTAGAGCTATCTTGATGAAACTTGGCACAGGTACTTCTTCTTTCTGCCGGTAGTACTTATAGTTGAATTGGTCAGGTCGGACCACTATAACATATAGCTGCCATAGGAACAATCGGTTGATAATAAGGTTTTTCGTATGAAAAACATTTTGTTTTTCAAGATAACTCATCCAAACTCACTAAACCTATGTTAAAAGACAGTTTATACATGATGACAAAATTTCATCAAAATCGGACCACTATGTCTTATAGCTGCCATAAGAACGGTCGGTTGAAAAATAAGTTTTTGTATGAAAAACTTTTTTTCTTTTCAAAATAACTCGACTTAACTTGGTTAGTCTAAGTTTATGCTTATATTAAGTATGCTGAATGAAATTTATCAAAATCGAACCACTATATCTTATAGCTGCCATAGGAACGGTCGGTTGAAAAATAAGTTTTCTTAAGAAATACTTTTTTGTTTTTTTAAGATAACTCAACCAAACTCACTTAACCAAAGATTAAGTATGTTTTATAGTATATTCTGACCAAATTTGATCAAAATCGAATCACTATATCTTATAGCTGCCACAGAAACAATTTGTTACTAACTACGTTTTCTTATGCAAAACTTTTCTGCAAGTGTATATATCTTCTTTTCGCCGAAGATAAAATTTGTTTCTTGTTAAAAATGTGTTTAGTTTTTGACAACAGTTTACACAACTTGTAGAACAGTGTCGACGCCTAAAAGTGTGCTTCAATTTAGCATCTTGAGTTGTGTTGTGTCGCAATCAGTTGCAAAATGTACACGAAACTCGCATTAGCCAAACAGAGAGAAATAGAGACATGAAGTTGTGCATTACACAAGTTTGCGTGTCAATAAGGAAGCACGTGCCCCCTTGTGCTGCAGCACACTTGTTAGCCATAAAGCAACCACCAATTGCAGTTGCAGACGCTTTAGCAATATATAGTATATATATATGTATATATATACGATACTAAGTGATGTGCCGGGCTATTTTGATATTATGCTGATTTCCATGGGGAATACGACACATGTGCAGGTCTTCACATAAGTGTATAGTAAGGTATAGATAGATATATATGAGAACTGCTCCACCATGTTGCTTCACTCAATTATTTATGCAACATTTTGTATTTTGTTTTTCATTTAAGCTAGCTGCACGTTTTTATAGCACAATTTACTATTTGATATTTTAGTGGTAGCTCTGTTTTTTTTTATGACGATTTCGTGTTTAGCACATTTCAATGAATTTTAAGTAATTGCAAATTGATTGAAAGTCTAAAAAGGAGCAACTTGAACTCGAAAAATAACAAGCTACTAAATTGTTTACGTTTAATGCTTTCAATTAAATTAATGCATTGCCCCAGCTCTGCCTCTTTTGCCTCAACACTTGACTTCTCCCCACTTTAAATGCTTAATGCAATGTGCTGCTCTGCGTCTCTCTTTTGTAGCTGGCAGCTTTTGTCCGTATGTGCTGTGTGTGTGTGAGTGCGCACTTAATTGCTTGTAATTTGCGCTAATGACGCCGTCAATTACAACAAAAACAACAAAAACAACAAAAACAACAAAAACAACAAAAACAACAAAAACAACAACAACAACAACAGCAGCTACAAGCACCTATTGACTCTGCATGTCATTAAATACGAATTATTATGGTTATTTCATACAATATGCGATTAAATTTTTGCCTTTTATTTATTTTTGTATTGCAAACTAATGTCAAAATCAATAAGACTGCAAGTTGCGTAATTTAATTTCCTGTTCCTCTTCATCCTTCCTTCCCTCACTCTCTTCCTGTTCTAGTGCAACTCAATTAAAGTTGTAAGCCAAACAACAACAACAAAAACTCGTAAAATAAAATAAGCGAAAAACCACTTAAAATAGCGGCAAAAATAAAACTCCACTTTTGGGCAACTCTGCGGTCAAGTCCGGCACAGTGTTTATCTGCTATATCCATCTCTATCTAAAACTTTAGCTATGCTCCCTCACTCTCTCTTTCCTCTTGCCTCTTGCCTCTTGCCTCTCGCTTGCTCATTTGCACACTTTCTCTGTCTGTTGCTTTGCTATTTACGCCATTTTTAATTGCTGCATGAAAAAGTAATTACAAATTTGCTGCAAGCCGCCCGTTCGCGTAGTTTTTGGCTGGGCGGCTTGGCCGTGTGGGGGCGTGGCACTGCAACTCAAACAAAATTATAAGCAAACACGCAAAACTGCCACAAAACTTGAAAACTGAACGGCCGCACATAGCACAAACAAAAAAAAAGTACCCAAAAAAAAACATAAACAAAATAAAAAGGGTGAAAATGTATAAACAAAAACAAAAAAAAAAGCAGAAAGCAGAAAGCAGCGAAAAACACGCAAAATGTTTTGGAGCTTGATGAGGGATGGAGTGGCATAGAGGTATATTTGGTTTTGGCAGCCTGAAGGGGCGCGTCTATCCAGACAGACGACGCATTGACTCCAACAAGAACTGTGGCTCATAGCGGGCTGAAGCAGAGAGAGAGGGAGCATGAAGGAGTCGCCGTTTGTGCAATCTGACCACAGGACGAGTCCTTCCGGCCAAATGAAAGGGCTGTGTTCTTGTGTTGGTACAAATTATAAAGCAAAGGCAAACGATTTGCTCTTTGTTGTTGCTCTTGTTGTTGTTATTTATTGCCAGTCCTAAAATTTAAAGAACTTACGTATTCCTCGACCCTTGCACATGTTTCTTAAATTTCATTAAGCAAATTGTGTTTAAAAAAAAAAGGGTTCGAATTATAAAAAAAGCAAATCTATGCAAAAATATATTAAAATATGATACAGACCACATGATTAGAAGCCAAATGAAGTACATTAATTTATTCAGTTAAAGTTTATTTTTGATTTGGTTTAGATTCTTATACTCTGTTTTGCATATTAGAATATATTGGGTTTGTGTAATGTTTGTTCGTCCGTCTTTCTGTCTGTATGAACGCTAGAGCAACCAAACTTGGTATACATGTTGGTATATACCATAGGCAGACAAGGTGTAAGATCGGCCAGATCGGGCCACTATAACATATAGCATCCATAGGAACGATCGGTTGAAAAATAAGTTTTTGTGTGAAAAACTTTTTGTTTTTCAAGATAACTCAGCCAAACTCACTTTACCTAAGCTAAAGTCTATAAGAATTCTTTACAAAAATTGAATTTATTAAACGTACAAAAAACAGAGTATATCGCAGTCGGGGGAACTCAACTTCAACGTTCTTACCTGTTAATTGTTTGAGTTGTTAAAACAACAAATATCTAATATTAATTCGGACTCAAATTTTCTGAAAATATAGCGATGTAGTTTTTAAAAATTTTATGAATTTTTTTAAACATTTTATAATTATTTATTGATATTTCAACGTTGTACAAAATACAATTAAAATATGAATATTTGCATCTCTCATTGCTCTTTTAAAGCCAGCACTTTTTGATTGATATAACACACTTTTCGCTATTCACATTGCATTCATATTCATATTGAACTCATATGTTGCCCAGCTGAATATGTTGATTTACTTTAGTTTCCATCGACGACTACACCAACACAACATACGAATACCAATACGAATACGTATACGAATACGAATACAAGTTTGAGTACGACTGTGAGTAAATATTTTGTTCTGATATTTGCCGCCCACACAGCAACTTTTACCATCATATGCGTTTTCTTCTTTTTTATATATTTTTGCTACCCTCAAGTTTAATTTTGCTAATTGAAAAATGTAATACACCCGCCGGGTTAGCCCCAACTTTGGTGGACACTGGGAATATCTGTTTTTATGTTTTCTCCTTTTTTCTACCTTTTTTTTTGTGTTTTAGTGCATTGCGTTGCGTAGTGCAAGTTGATGTCCTGCAGGATCTGTTGTAACTGCTGCCTGTCATTCCAATTTGCTCTTTGATCTTTACAACATGGAATTGTTGTCAGTTTTGCTAAGTGCTTTGAACAGTTTGTTGGTCCATTTGGACAATCGACTCAATTAGCTGATTATGCTAAATGTTAGCTAATATGTGCGAGTATCTTTAAAGTTTTTCAATTACAATTAAACACATTTAGATACTATATTTGATGTTGATTATGTGAAATTGTTTAGCATAAAAACAGCAAAAAGTATTCAGTTTAAATTAGCTTTTAATTCCACTTGGCAGCACACATAATTTGCACATGAAATCAATTACTCAACACTCACAGCTTGCTCCTTTTTTGCAGCACTTTACAACACACACAAGCAACTGTATGTATGTGTGTGTGTGTGTGTGTGTGTGTGTCCGCAGTGCATGTCACTAAAAACTAAATTAAATTAGAATAAAATGCACACGAAGTATAAAAATAGGTAAACTAAACTACGCTTAATGGAGAAACTGGCAACTAAATGAAATCCTCGACTGTCTGTCGACCATTTGGTATTTATGCTCGTGGCGCGCCATGCCACGCCTCCTTTTCCTGCCCCTAAGTCCCGTTTGACCTACACTTGCCATTTTAGTTAATTACGAAAATCGTGCAAAGGGCTTTTGCCGTTCGCCCAAAACTAAAAACAAAAATGTGCAAAAATACTTGCCGCAAATTGTTTGCTAAAAGAGAATTGCCAAAAATACACAAAAATAGAGAAAAGTAAGAAAAGCTGATATTTGTTTGTCGACGTTTAAATACTCTTGCAGACAGCTGAATAAAACTTCTGTAATAACTCCCTTTTTTTTTTTATCAATTTATGATAGCAATACATTTTTAAAATTAAGTTTACTTGTATAAATGTTCGGTTTGTTAAGGATGTCTTGAAAAAGAACAAGAGTTTTCCATACAACAACTGAACTTTCGAATAATCATTCCTGTAGCAACTATAAGTTATATGGATCTTCCGATTATGGAAATATAAACATCTATTGAATTGAATTTTCGAGCAATTATTCCTGTATCAACTATAAGTTATATAGATCATCCGATTAAGGACACATAAACATCTATTTCAAGTTTCAACAAAATTACTTTAAAACGGACAAAATTTGTGCTTTCAAGAACAGAATTTTCAAACAATCATTCTTTTGACAACAATTTCTTATTGAAAACTGATACGTCTGATTCCAACAGCAAATATAAATAAATAGATAAGTTATACCTTTAGCACTCAGAAACTTATTTTTCACAAAACTAATATACCCCTTGAAGAGTATAAGAATTCGGGTAATAGAGAAAAAGTACCGAATGGCTGGTTAAATTTTGGTTGCATTTCGTTGATTGTGTCTCTGGCTAATGAAGATTGCCGCTGAATGACAGCTGTCATATAAGTAGCATATATGTATGCTACATGTATACGAATATATATGTATACATATATATACATAAAACCCCACATGTGGGCCTTAAAGCCGAAAGCTTAAAGGCAATTCGGGTTAATGCACATTTAGCGCATCCTTTCTGGCTTTGACTGCACGTTGATTACTTTGCGCAGCCAGCAGCAGTAGCGACAGTAACAGCATCAGCAACAGCATCAGCATCAGCAGGATCAGAAGCAGCAGAAGGACATTTAATCATTGGCATATTGTTAACTGGAGCTGCTGCTGCTGCTGCTGCAGCTGCACTTTGTGAGTTTTATCCGCAAGCCACAAAGCTCCAACTAATAACTTGCATAACCCGCCAGCGTATGCTTCAAGATGAGTGCATATAAAAAAGGACAAACTAACTAAGGGAAAAAGAAAAAAGCGAATGAATGAAGCTGGAAAGGAAAAACTTGTATTAGTGATATAATGAGTGTGCGCCTGCAAGTATGCTTTGACTTTTTAACATAATAGAAACTGACCGGAGTGGTGTCCTGTGTGCCGTCCTTTGTCGCTGCTAATTAACTTGTTGCGTCGTTTAATTAGCCAAGCACTGGACATTTAAAAAAAGGATATCCATAAAAAATAAAACCCAACTTTGCGCTTAACTGGCTCCACTCGCATTTTTTTCTCTTTCTTTTTTTTTTTTTTGTTATCCTCTGTTTTAGAATTATTATGTGATTTTTTTATCTTGTGGCACGATGGCGCTTGTAAATTATGAAAATTATACAAATAGCAAAAAGTTTTTTAATTAACCGCCAGTTAGTGAGTCACTGTCGCTTACCCCGCTCCCCTCTCTATCTTGCTCTGACACTAATTGCGCACAACGGGCGAGCACATAAAAAAAAAAAAACAAAAAAGAAATTGCCAAAACTGTCGAAAAGCTAAAAGCAAATGCAAATAAATTTGGCATAAATATTTATTACGGCGAAACGATCAAAAAAATTGAAGAGTGCGTGACTAGAAGATACCCTTCCTAAAGTTGCCACAATGCCTATTCAATCTTTGATGAAATGAAAGTTAGATTAATTCGCAAATTTTTAAAACTTTTAATGGAAACATTTTAGTTCACATTCACAACATCTTACTTAATGTAGAAACCAGAGCAGGTTGGATATATCACAATACTTATCTTGAGCCAATCGACTGGAATCTGTAAAAATGGCTTTTTGCCCCTATTTTGTTCATTTTTAGACCATTTTCTCTTTAATATTTACGTTGTCAAATGAGATGATACTTGATGAAAGTTTTCTTATAAGATTTCAATAATAACAAGCACCAACTAATGGATATATAAAGAGATCAATTTAAGCAATCTTAACTATAAATATTTAAGTGCAAAGTCAATGGAAATCTTGTAACGTACGCAACGTAACGTTCGCAACAAACAAAAACCTAGATTTTTTTAACCGGTCTACTTATCATTCTTTTTTAAGCTGGATTGATATGGTCATATATTCCACTTAATTTTTTGTATATGGATTTTTTTTGTTTATGTTGCAAAATTCACTATAAAATGTCCATATGCACATAAGCCTCAAAGTCACTTCAATTGTTTGTAACTTTTTTTCAAAAACCGTTAAACTTTTATTTTAAAATAGGTTTTAAAGTTCCCAGAGAACTGTGTTTTGAAAAAAAAAATGCAGTAAAATATACTAATCTGAACGCTAGCTGTGTCAATATAAACATGCAAATTTGCGTACGAATGTAACAACACGGAACATTATTAAATGTTGTGTATTTCTCTCTGTGATCTTTGAAACATAAAAATTGAGAGCTATGTTTTGTATGCCAAGTCTG
The DNA here is from genome assembly GCA_949708635.1 of Hirtodrosophila cameraria. Lineage (NCBI taxonomy): Eukaryota > Metazoa > Arthropoda > Insecta > Diptera > Drosophilidae > Hirtodrosophila > Hirtodrosophila cameraria. The sequence goes on along the minus strand of OX453089.1, from coordinate 17,392,670 downwards.
AGATTCCTTTTTCCGCTCGTTACAAACATTAGCACATTGTTTGTTATACCTTTTGTGTAGCATTTTATTAGTGCTGAGTATAGAAATGCAATTTTCAATTTGCACAACGCAATGACAGCCGGCACTTGGCACATAAATCGAAACAGAAACCAAAAATTATGAGCGAGGCTACCATAAAAATAACTCTGTGCAGAATTTCATAATTAAATTGCCCAAAAAGTAGAGCACAGAGCTGAGAAAAGCAAATGATGGATGGAGAAGGGTGAGAGATGAGAGAGAGAGGTGAGAGAGGATGAAGTGTAGAGACTAGGCACATGACCTGACGTCAGTTTCATCATCGCATCATTCACACATTTATTCATTCATTCACTCATATATATATTCATTCATATGCCATGCCAGTTGCAACAGAGTCAAGTCAAGCAGTCAGGATGTCTACTCAGCTCTCCCCTCTCCGGCCTGGCACTTCTATAAATAATTGCTGGCGAATTTGTCAGGCGTGTCAGGCAAAGCGGCAGCCAACTGCGGAACATGCGAATGCGAATTGGAATGGGAATGCGAATGCGAATGCGAATGCAAGTATCTTGAAGATACGTAGCGCACTTGCCGCGACAAATTTGCGATGTCTTCGGCTTGGGCTGACACTGTGGCATGCAAAGTGCAGCGACTTGAGTGCAAATGTCGCGCCATTATGCTCTATAATAAATACAAGTATCCATAGCTGTACAAAAAGTATATATATATACATATATGTTGAGCATACCCAAGTTGCCAACTGAGCAAATGGGAGTCGAGAATGTTGGCAATGTGCTAAGCAGCCTGAGATATTACTTCGAGCTGGCAATTACGTTTTGAATATTTCTCTCTTCTTTTTTGAAAGTGTTTAATTTGAGTGTGTTGTATGCGCTAAGAAAGGTGGCACGAAACTTTCTATAAAAATATCACAAATATATAGCTCAAAATACCAAAAAGTAATAAATGCCGAGTGCTCAAAAGCTATTATTAATTTAAGTTGACTTGCAAGCATGATGTGGATACAAAGAAATTGGAAATAATTAAAATCGATTGAAATGCATATGAAATGAGTCAGACTAACAGAAGACGGAAATATATGGAATTTAATTGGCGACAAACGAATTGAGAGAAATGAAAACAGAGGAAAGAAGAATATACTAAGTAAAAGTACAAGTTACTTGTAAACAAAAAACTAAAATGGATTAGAATGAATTATAAACTTAATAAAACACAATAAACTTAAAACTTTTCTATCAGAGGTGTCACGAAAAGCTCTTCCAACCGACTACCTATTTTTAAGTGTCACAGAATTCTATTTCAGGGGTTCACGGAACCAATTTTTAGGTGTCACAGAAATCTCTTTGAGTTGGTTTCAAAGCTCCCGTGTTTTCTCAAGAGATTTGGGTAAATTCACCCACAAATAAATTTTAAAAATAAAAGCAGTCTTTTAAATGAAATGAAAACTATTTTTCTAAGTAATCTGCATTTATTTTTGTTAACATTTTGTTGGATGAAGTTATTAATTTTGCATTTTACAAAATCTCTAGTTAAATATTCCACAGGGCATAGAGTTGTCTACTTGCTTCAAATAAAGTTTAAAATGATCTGCCTTTTTGTTTCATTGAATATTTATGTTTTAAAATATAAAAGTTATATGAAAGTAAGAACTCCTGTGACACCTACGGTTTTTTCAAGAGTTTTACCAACCAACCAAAGCCAAAATCTCTAGAGATTTCCGTAACACCACCGTATATAATTTTTTAATACATATTAAAGTTTAGAGAACAGCTGAAACAAATATAACTAAAACAAAAGTGTATTTCCCATTAAAATAGATAGAAAATAGATTAAAAGCGATTTTTCCATTTCCACTGAATTCCAAGCAGCTTATTACGAGTTTCTTTCGAAACAAACTAATTCATTTAAGCTCAATTTCAATTTGTTGAACTTTTGTCAGAACTTGTTTGCCATTTGAGTCATTGTTCCCAAACATATCAAAATCAATTTTGGGCATAGTTTTAATTTAGTTAAGCTCAGCTACTCATAAGACATCAAACTTTTACCCAAATGACAGCACACATACACAGATACAAAAAGTGCTAAACAAAAAGGTTGATTCAGACTTTTGGCTCACACGCATCTGTCGCAGATTTTGACATGTGGCAGCATTTGGTTAGACAAGTGTGGAAGGGAGGTGGGGGCATTTCGTTGGATCCACACAATTTTGGATTTGGCAGCGTTGCATCAGGTAAAAAGACTTCAACTTGGTTGGGCTAAAAAGTTGAAAAGCGGTAAACAAGCGGAAAATGTCGCGGCTGTCAAAACTCTGTCGCAAAAAAGGGGTTTTTCTCAACAGCTAAATTGCAGATTTCCCTCTCATACTCTCACTCTCGACATATCCTTGCACAACCTGCTGCTGCTGCTGCTGCTGCTGTTGAATCCTTTTGCACTGTCTGTCAAGTTTTTTGGCATAGAAAGTGTTGCTGCCAATTTATTGCTGCAGTTAATTTGCATGAAATATAAATAAATGGCAAACAACTTGAGACAGTTTTGTGCACTTTAAGCGAGACTCAACTAAACTGTTAGCTCCTTCTACTCCACTCCCGCACACACATACACCTTACCCGACTCCCTTTTAACGCTTTGGCATGCCAAATTTAAATTAAATTAGAATTTCTCTAGCTTCTTGGGTCTCGGCTTGGTGTGTAATTTAAAACTATTTTACATGCTACTAAAGTGCGTTGTGCTCTGTGTGTGTGTGTGTGTCTCTCTATCTGTGTGTGTGTGTATGTGTGTTAGATAAAAAAGGCATTTCTGCAAGCTTTTTGAGTTGCAGCCAACTTAAACTTGTTAAGCTTCAGGGAATTTCAGCTTCGCAAAACAGCAAAAAGTGCTACAAAAAAAATGCTGCAAAAAAAAAAGAAGTAAAAAATAAAAATGTTAGAATATTTAAACTCAACTTGATATGCGCCTGGGAGCTTACTATGTCTTCTGACTGTGTGTCTGTGTGTATGTATGTATGTGTGTGTGTGTGTGGGTGTGTGTGTCTATATATGTATGCTGGGAGTGCGAGTGCATGTGCGTGTGCATCTGTGTGATTTATAGTGAGCTGGGATTAAGCTGTCTTTGTGCTGCACAAGAATGTTGTAGGAAATTTTTAGTATAATGCACATGGAAAAAGGCGGCAGCTCAGGCTCCAATACCGCTTGGCCTAACAGCACTCAAATTCCCTGAGGCGGAAGTCACAGACATTTGGGATCGGCATATGGCCTGGTGATATTGGGTATGAAAATGGCAATGTCAAATAGAAATAAAAAGGATTTTTTTGCTGCTGAAGCAGAGCTCAATAAAAGCATAATGCAAATGGCACTTATAGATCTCTTATAGTTCAAATCGATGACAGCTTTAGCAAACGCGGTAGCTGAAAGAGCGCCAAATGGCAATTGATAATGATAATATGCTATAGTATTAGTTAATAATTAAGTAGAAATATGAGTAAACCAAGCTTGCGCCTTTTTTCGCATCTACAAATGCGTTTTTGGTTACAAAAATAAAATAAATTGTATGTTTTAATCATTGTAAAACATTACAGAACTTAACAAAAATAATGCTCGATGAAACTTAAACGATATTCGGCACGAATTTTACCAACTACTTTTCAATTCACATTAAAATTAAGAAACGTGAAAATTATTCTTAATACATTTCAAAGAATAACTGAACAATTTATCAATCAAATTTATCAAAATAGAAGTTCAGTATCAAAAGCAATTTACCCTATTATCTAGGTTTAAATATTTACATAATATTTATATTTTTTGTTGAAACGTTGAATCATTATAGGACAAGTTATTAATAATAGGATCAGTAGTCTATAAGTGATATAATACAAAAAAAAAAAAAATAATAAATAAAAAAATAATAATAATAAAAAAAAAAAATAATAATAATAAAAAAATTAAAAAAATAATAAATTAAAAAAAATAAATAAAAAAACACAAAAAAAAATATAAAAAATAATATAAAAAAAGTATCAAAAGCAGCTTAATCTATAATATGATTAACTAAATATATTAAATAAATAATATTAAATTCAGAAAACTAATCAGAATATCTAAATGAGAAGCAAACACAACGTGTTTTACCAATTAGGAACTTTTGTTTCAAGACAGTAGTCTCATTTTGAACCAAAGTTCAACGCTCTATAAATCTAATTAATGAAAGAAAAAATAAAAACAAATAAACCAATAACAAAAATGTAAAAATCAATAAAGAAAAAAACAAACAAAAAATAAATAGAAATAAACAAACCATATGAAAAATGGCGTCTCACGGGGCATAACGGTAAAAGCGAAATACTCGTACTAAATGTGAGGTTAGGTTAGGCGAAGCAAAAGCGATGACGACGCTGCCGCCATTGTTAATAGGATTAGGAAGCACAACAGCCAACAACAACTAGCACAGCAGCAACAACAACAACAACAATGGAAACAACAAGCATACATTGGCAAAGCAAAGCTAACGGCATTAGCAACGGCAAAAAAATAAAACCACAGCAACAGCAACAACAACCACAATTAAAAGCAAGCGAATCATACACACTCACACACACATACATAGATACAACAATAATAAAAAGCCAACAAAAAAAATACAAAACAAGTAAGAACGTTGCAGTCAGGCTCACCCGACTGCGATATACTCTGTTTTCTGTTTACTGGGGCGGGGGTGGGCGTGTCAAAATTTTTTTCTCCAAACTATCGATGAGATCAAAAGTATTCATACTGCAAAATTTGGGGTTTCTAGCTATAAGGGTGTAGGAGATACAGATTTTGCTCATTTGCAGGGGCGGTAGTGGGCGTGGCATTTTTTTTTTTTACAGATCGGTCGAGAATGTCATCAGTAGTCTTCATGCTAAATTTGGTGACTCTAGCTGCAAATCTGCAGAAGATATAGATTTTTGCGGTTTGTGGGGGAAGGGGTGGGGGTGGGGGGGAAATCTTGACACTTTGTCTGCCTATGGTATATACCAACATGTACACCAAGTTTGGTTGCTCTAGCTTCAAAACTGTGGAAAAAACCTGCGTTCATACGGACAGACGGACAGACGGACAGACGGACGGACAGACGGACAGACGGACATTTCACAAACCCAATATACTCTTTTTTTCCATTTTGGAAAACAGAGTATAAAAATCATTTATAGTAAAGACAGCGAAACAGACTAAGAAAGAGACAACAAATTTGGCGAAAAGCGACTCAAAGAGAGAGCGAAAGGGAAGAGAAATGCAGAGTAAAGCAAACAAAAGTAAATTAGATTGTGTGGCCCATTAAGGCATTAAGATTTCATTGCTGTAGTTGTTGTTGTTGTGTCTAAGGCTCAAACAGTGGGGTTGTGGGTGGAGAAAGGTGGAGATGTGCACTGTGCCATATGGGACATAAGTAAGTCGGAGATAGAGCTCTATGACTACACTGAAAGAAACCGATGTGACAGATTTATGAAGTAAAGAAAAATAAATTTAATTTGAATTTTGAAACGAATTCCTGGAGGATAATGAATCAAGTATGATTTTAATTTATTAATTTCTACTTTTATGTATTTAGTTTCAACTTAAAAATGAAATTTCTGCCGTTTCTCAGTTCATAAATATTATTTTTAGTAAATCTTGCTTATGATTGTATCAACACTTTCCAGCTTTAGAACAATTTACGAACAACTTTAAGCTTCAAAGAAACATTTGTATAAATTTTAATATTGTGCATGAGTAATTTCGCTCAGTGCATGTGCAGTCACCCTCGAGGCGCTCACATTGAGCACTTAAAGCGTCGCCGTTGCCAACGCCAGGCACTTTAAGGGTTTCACTTAAGACCACCTCAAAAGCCAGTGTTGGTTAACGTAGCGTGGGGGGGGGGGGGGTAGGCGAATGCGATAGGCTTTGCAACTAACACTAGACTACACGCAACTACACGATACACGTTTCGTATTCATTTTGAAGCACTTGAGCATTTTGTTGACTTGTTAGTCCAGGCAACTTAGATCGCACCACAACTTGCTACATGCCGCATCGCATCGCATCTCATCTGACATCTCATCTGGTAGCACGAGGCGTTGGCTACGTGACTTTTTGCGGTTTGCTTGGATTTGGCTGCTAAAAGTGCTAAAAATTGCCCAAGCTGCCGGCTTCAACAGCTCAAAGCCACCTATTTTGTTATTTTGTTCTTGTTTTTTTGTTTTTTGTTTTTCTATTTGGCTGTTTATTATTTCGCGCGTTTAATGGCCTTGAAGTGAGGCAGCTAGCGTGCGAGCGAGATAGTAGGCGTCCAAGTTCGAAATGTATCTTGTATCTGGCCATCTAGCTAAATTTAATGGCTCATTGAGAATGTATCTGTATCTGTTTGTGTGGAACTGAGTGGCTTTGCCATTGTTTGCCTACTTTTAGGCGCTTGCATTGTATTGAACATTTGACTTAATTTAAAGTGTGACGACCCACTCGAGTGCAATTGTCTGTGTGTCCAAAGCAAGGGAGAGAGTATCAACAGACAGACACACAATATACATTTGTCAACTATTTACCAAACGTGTTGAATGCACAATCAACGAGCTAATAGCGCTTGAAACTCACCCCTAATATGATGCTGTATACGTTGCTAAATAGTTTGTTATGTGTTTAACAATTAACGATCTGGGCAACATTAAATATATAGAAATTTTGTTCTTCTTTATTCTGAATTCAGTTGAGAGTGTTAAATATAAGCATAACCTGAGTTCAACTGAGCTATTCATGTTTCTTAAGGGGTTATATGCACTTGTTTCGCGAAAAAAGAGGAAATTTTTTTGATTTTTTTTTTTTAACTAAAAAATATTTATTCTAAACCTTTTGTCAACGACAAATAGAACATGTTTTTAAGTATTTGTTGACATTTTTTCATAAAAAAACAATTAAATAATAAAAAGTTATAGGCGAATTCCTGGAAGTGCTTTTTTCAAAGTGCCTTGCGGTGTACATCATATCTTGAGAACGGTTCCTCTCAAATCAAAAATTCGGAAAGATTTCGTCCGTGTGTTATATTATCTTCTCGCTGAACATAGGATTTGTAAAAATTTTGATTTTTTAGCGACAAGATAATACAACACTCTAACGAAAACTTTATCATTATTAAAAAGTGGTATAAATTTAGTGTTGATAGGATAAATAGTTTTTTAGTAAAGGTCTTTTCGAGAAAACAAGATTCTGAGAAAATCGCGTTTAAAGTTTGTAGTTTGTTTCTGTGTGCTGTGCAGGTAGTGCGCTATAAGCAGCTATAACTTTGGTTCTAATGCCCCGAGCGTTATGAAATTTTGTGAGAGTGTTCTCAAAATAACATACTTTAACTGTAGTTTCCATCATAAGTGTATATAACCCCTTAAGTACTTGTTAAAAGTGTGCTTTAGATGATTATTTTTGCTCTTTTTTACATAAATATAACCACAACTAACGCATTTACTTTTCACCTCTTTCTATTTGCAGGTAATTTACCATTTTCACACTAAACTCTTACACTATAAAACTCAGGCAGCTGTAAGTAATTTAATCAACATTTAAGATGCCAAAAATTCAATTACAATGAAATTCTCACACTCTGAACAATTTCCAGCAACAGCATCAGCATTACTGCTCGTAAACATTAAATGTTGTTTTGCAAACCGGAATTTCATATTAAATGTCCATGGTCAAACAGCACATAAAAATACGAAAAACAAATCATGTCAAGACTGCCCACAAGTTCTTCAAGGCATATTTATGCTGATCATCATTAACAAAACCCAAAACTGAACCCTTTGCAAGAGGAAAATCAAACTCAGCGAACAAGAAAATTAATTTATGTATGTGCAAATGCAGCAGGAGTCGAAAGGGTTGCCACAGCATGAATAAAAGGGGGGTAGTGTGGGGTGGGGTAGGGGAAAAACTAAACTCAACTCAAGTTGAACTTCTCTAAGGAGTCTGGACAACACATGAAATCATTAATATGCTGAGCTGTGCATGTGACAAAGGACACTCGTCCAGGAGCCAGTAGCTAGATGCCAGGGGCAACAACAATGCATTATAATGTGCTTATAAATATATTGTTGTGCGAGATGCTTAGGATGCTTAGCATCTCAAGGGTTGCGTTGTCTTTCCCAGGACCAAAATCATTATTAGAAGAAACCCAAAAAATTTCATGAAGAACTTGTTTAGAATTTCAGTTTTCATTTGTTTTCTCTATTTTTTTTTTCGTTATTTGATTTAGCCTTGATAACAAGTTCAGTTTAGATATTTCTTACCTTTATTGTTTCGTGAATGAGTTTGAAGGTCAAGCAAAAGTCGTTCACACGTTTTACAATTAGCAGCTGGCGTTGAAATTTGGTCAAATTGGTCAAGCGATAAACTAAAAATTGTCAGCAAATCGAATTATTAGACTGAATAGTAGCTGCCAGCAAACCTTTCCATGCTCTCTATAAGTCTGAGTGAAGACACACACACATGTGTTTGCATAAATTGACCCAATGCAACCCCAAAGTTGTCTTTCCCTCAAACCTTATTCGATGTCAAAGGGCAACCCATTCCGTAATGGGACACGCGTCGGTCACAAACTGTCCTGCTCAGCGTTATTGTTGTTGTTGTTGTTGTTATCTTTTGGTAGTTGTTTATGCAGTGCTTCGATCTGAAACCGGACCTACATATATTTTATAGTTGGCGGATTTGTTGTGTGGATTTTGCGCATTTTATTGAGATGAATTACATGAAATATACGTATAAATGAGGGTCAAACAGTTCGAATTCGAATACGAATCGACATTCTTGTACCATTCTCATGCTGCGTCTCATATGTATTAATGATTTTGGATTTAAGTTGATGTACTGACCATGTTCATCAATGTGGCTTAAGTGGGCGGCCCAAAACAGGCCCAAAATCAATAGAAAACTGAGCGACATTCCGCATTTGGAACAGGATACTAAGGATATTGCTGCTGCTGCTGCTGCTACTAGCGCAAAATTTTAATGTTCTTTTTGCTGCGTTCATAAATTTTTATTATGTAATTGAGTTTGTTCGGGGTTTTTATGGTATGGTATGGGTTTGTGTTGCTCTTGCCCAACTTCTCTGGGGGTGTCTTTGTCGAATGTCTCCAAATAAAACAATAAAAGCAAATGGTGAAATGGTAAAATGCTGAAATACCAAAAGGGGGCATATTAATAAATAAAATGGGGTAACTGACAATGATACGAACTGCGTAGAGGAGGGTTAGATTATATTTGGGGGTTAGCGCAATTTCTTTATGCTATGCATGTTGTACAAATTCAAAGGAAAATGCGGCAAAGCAATCAATAAATGTAAATATAGCTGGGGAAATGTGCATTATAACTGTCTTTTGGGTGTGTAGATATTAAATGAAAGAAAGTTATGGAAAGTTGAGTTAAAAGATTAGCCAACTATATCTAACTAAAAGGCTTGATTTAAGATATTTCATCTATACTTAGAAAACTGCCTGTTCTACTTTAGAATGACCTTTCTATTAGCTCTATTCAACTCAATAAATCGCTGCAATCTTATAAGGCTCATTAACTGTGCTCTCAAATGTATCGATATTTATAACATTGCGATTGTAAACATCTGCAGTCAATTTCAATGCACAATATTCACAATCTCATTATTAATTGATTAAGCCAAAAGTCAATGGGCCTCAAGAACGTAATAACATTTTGACAGTAAACACGCGCCAAACGAACGCCTTGAAAGACCACCCATCCCAAATTCAGATAAAGGCACAATAAATTTACATAAATTACCCGCATGAATGCAAAGAATGCCTCAAGATGAAAACAGAAAAAAATAAAAATAAGTGTCCCAAATGCGCAGCAATTCAATAAAAAGCAGGCAAAACCTGAAATACGCGGCACGTTCCACACGTAACTTGAGTTTGGGGTTTCGTTTCAACGCATCTGTCGGGCTATTCAGTTAAGATATGTCCCGTAAACAGACGCCGTTAGCAATTAGCATGCAAAAGACCACCAAGGTAAGAAAATGATAAATAATAAGACATCGAGCCGAGCACACGCACATAAATCTTGAGCGCACTTTGACGATTTCTCGATCTACTCGTATACCGGTTTGGTTTCGGTGTCCCATATCCGGAACCCTTCTCAGTTTGGGTTGCTTTCTAGCGCCCGGGGCCAGACAGCAGACAATAGGCGTTGATCCGGTGAAAGGTTAAGGTGTCATTCTCCTTCTTTTTTTTTTTGCTTTTTGCTTGTCTTTTTATGGTGCTTGGCATCAACAATCAACAAATTTGTTTAACATTCTCAGTTACAATCTCGCTACTCTCTTTTTACATTTTTTTTTTTGTAATTTTCTTTATGGTGTCACAACCCTTAAGTTGACAGTCTGTTGTGGGAGCAGGGGTTGGCATGTTCTGTTCTGGAATTTCTTTTTTTCTTGCCGCCTTTTTTTATTATTTTTATTATTATTATTTTATTTGGCTGTGTAAATGTTTTTGTTGCTTACTGGCTGTCAAATTGCTGTCAAGAACGCAGCTCAGTTCGAGTTTAATAATGTAGGTTCTTCAATTGTTGTTGTTGTTGTTGTTGTTGTTGGCTAAAAGTTTGCTTTTGTTCTTGCTGTTGTTGTTCTTAGTGACATCCTTGGCTGTGTAGACAAAACTCTTGTAAAGTTTTGTTCTTTTTAATTAAAGTTGAATGTGAGTAGCTCGCGTCTTGACAACTAGAAAATTAAGCAACTGCGATTTCATTTTTGTGTTGACTTTGGAAACTTCTTTGTTGTAATGTGATTGCCTAGAAAGTTAAGTACATTTTGTGGCCTACTGCTATGGGTTTTCAGTTACAATATATATAAGTATTTTCTAACAACAGTTTCTAATAGGATTGCCTACCTCACTAATTGGATAACTTCAACACGAACAACAGCGCTGCAAAAGGCTCTACCCTTAACTCAATTTTAAGCTCTTTGCTGTACTCTTTCGACACCCTCTGCACATTTAACTCAACTCTCGCCTGCTCTTTGGCTCAACACATCACTCAAGTCGTGTAGGCTTAGGTTTCACACATTTCAACTACTCTTGAGCAACAACCCCAAATTGCCTGTTACCCTCTCTCTCTTTCTACAACTCTCTCTTTCTGGCAATTGTCTAAGCATATCTTATTGGATCTTCAGCTGAACCTTTCTGCAATGCCTTCTTCAATGCAAACTCGCTTGACTTTGATTTGTGCTTAACTTTTGCTTGAATCTCAAACCCGAAACCTCTGAACTTATTCAGTTCAGGCGCTAAGCTGACGTCATCAACACCCTGGCAAATGTCTGTTTTGTTGCATGACTCACTCGCACCCTTCAGTCCGAATCCAAATCCGTATCTCACAACTCCACACACAACTCACAACATTCCACATTCCGCATTCAACCACTATCCGATTTCAGACCCTTTTCAGACCACCGCCCACGTAATTGCTTCCTGCATATCTCGGACATTGGGCAATCGTTGGTCGCTTTGTGCCTCAAGCCTTGTGCCCTGCATAATTAAGCAGTCGACTGTATTTTAAACCACTTAAAATTGGCAAACGGAAGTCCTTCGTCCTGCTTCGACCCCTGCGCCCTCAGCAAACACCTGTCAAGTTTAGCTGCCAAATGTTGACAAAATAAAAACAGCAGCAACAACAACAGCAATAAATACTAAATAAATATACACACACACACACACACACACACATACATAGACACACGGCCTAGTCCTTATTAGCAGCGTTCTCTAGCGTTCAGATTGCAATGCTTCATTGCGACAATAAAACCCAAACACCCGCTGTTCCAATGCCAATCAAACTTTGGGTGGTCTGCCATTGACAGACACACAGCGCAATAAGATAGAAAGGGAGGAGAAAGAGAGAGTGAGAGAGGAGCTGCCAACTCAATGGCAGACTGACCACCTGGTTGGCAGTCCCCAACCTCAAATAGGCGCAGGTCAATCGATATCATTTTGTTCGTTCTATATATTTATTGGCATTACTTTGAAATGTGAAATTGCCTAAATATTTGAATGCTTGCCTGTCAAGGGGTGTATAGGTGCAGGGGGCAGAGTGCTGTCACTTTTTTTTGGCTTACCCCAAGTAGCGACTTTTATAATAGCTGTGCAGCTCATGACAAATTCATTTCAATTGCACATGACTGAAGCTAATGCTAAAGCTAAATCTTTTTGATAAACTTGCGACTGAACAGAGACCGATATGAACAGAGGGGAACCCACAAAACAGCTAAATCTAAGAAAAGTGAATAGACAATGAGCAAATAACTGTCAGTTAATTGAGTACTGAACATTGCCGAGTATAGATCGTTAATTTGATTTATTAAAATGAAATAAAATAGTCAAAATTTGAAGAACATTTCTGTTTTTGAGCAGGTTTAAGTGTTGGTAAAGTCAAATCTAACGAAATACTTGAAGAAATAATATCTGATAAATGATAACTGATCTAAAATCTAGTTTCTTTAAAATGATATCTGAATTTTATTCTCTTTTTTTGATTTAAAAAAAAAAAGAAATTGATTATATTGGATTTGTGAAATGTCCGTCCGTCTGTCCGTCTGTATGACTCATGAGTTTTTCCACAGTTTTGGAGCTAGAGCAACGAAACTTGGTTATATACCAAGTTTGTATATAACATAGACAGACAAAGTGTCAATATATATATTTTATATATATTATATATTAATGGTTTTATTTAAGCTCTTTTGTTATTAAATATTGTTTGAATCCATAAATGTTCTATGAAAAATCAGTTTGAAATTCTATGAATGAAGTCAGAAAGATAAGTAATTGAAAAATTAAATATGAAGCTGAAGTACTTGGAAATCTATTGATATAGTTATTAAATTAAAGAAAATGGAATCGTTCATTAAAAATAAATTTCGAGAGTCATAATAAACCATTTTTTAGACTTTGGTGCAAGCAAAATATCAATAATATTACATGACTATTACTTCTGAAATATCAAATTTAAATTTTTCTATAAAATTTCTCAAAAATTGCTATAATCGATAGCTTGTCTTTGAAATCAATACAAATACAAAAGCAGTCAAGCTTGGGCAATACTTTCCCTTGTTCCCTAAACTTTCGTAATCATTTGGCTGTCATTAGAAGTCTCGTTCATTTGTCAAATTTGGTCATTTAATAATAAATTGTGGACACTTGAGTCATAAATTCAATTAAGTGGAAATAAGTAGCAAATGGTGTGGGCAAAAAACACTCAACACAAATTGATTAAATAATAAAATGACATTTGTGGTGTACTTTGGCAGCTGTGTGTGTATTTTGGTTGAACGACCTCTTGACTCTTGACCATAAATAAACCAAAACAGCTGTTCGCTTTGGGCCACATCTTCTTCATCATAGGCCAAGTTTTTGAATGAGTGGCCTTAACTTGAGCTAACTTTTGCTTGTAGTTTTTAATCAAGTTTTTCTTTAAGGTCGTATCATTAACATAAGTAACTTCTCAGTGGTCGGTCGTCATCATTAGGCTGAACTTTTGCCTTTACTTTTTTGTGTGTGTTTTTAAGCGCCAAAAAGTCGACCCTTAACCAGATGTTGCCCAGTTCTAATCGAACAAAAGTGCAAACACAGCTACAGTTTCTAAACTACCCTTCTGCGTAAGCAATGTACAAACAATGCTCTATATCAGCTTCCTCCCTAAAGCCTCAAGTCTCATTACAAATAAATATCTTGGACTATTTATAATGCCTGGGCGTTCTCAACTGGACTTTTGCTTACAAATTATGCAGATTAAGGGGTCAGTCTGAAGTCTGAAATTTGAAATTTGAAGTCTTTGGGTCCACAGCTGGCGGCCGTTAAGATCTGATGGCCTCTCTCTCTCTCTATAGCACCTGGTTGGGTAGTTTGTGCTACTTACCAACAACTTTTTATATTTGCAGGTAAAAGTACAAAAGTACATGCGCTGCATAAAATTTACATAAAAATCAAATTTCATGTTTCGCCTGCATAATTTGTTCGACTTGTGTCTAACTGTGCTGCCATTAACTTATGCACATTTTATCTACACATATAGCAATTTCTAACCCATACTCGTATCTAATTTAATTGTGTTTCTGTGCCAGGCCTCGAAACCAAAGAAAAAAACTTTATTGCCTAGCATTAGGGGCACTTACGAGGCGAAATGACGAAATGAGTTCATAATAAGCTCAGCAAAAATGGCTATTTACAGATGGCGCTGGCGATAAAATTTCTGGGTCACATGTGTTAAACACAAATGCTTAACTTTTTGGCCAACATGCGCCCACACATGCCATGCCTCCTCCTCCTCCCTCTCGTTTTCGCCATCTAAAACAAAAGTTTTGTGCAGCGCCCAAAAGTATGCCACACTCATATTGCAATTTCGCCAGCTGCGGCTTGTGTCTGTGTCTGTGTCTGTATCTGTGTCTGCGTCTGTGTTTGTTTTTCACCATATTTTATCGTATATTTTGGCCCGCTATTTTGCCCACCGCTTTCAATGCCAAATTTCGCGCGTTAATTTGTCTGCATTTCTGTTTTCTATTTTTCTATTTTCTTTTTTGGTAGTCGACTTTTTAGCTTATCAGCCAAATGCAAAGTGTTGCAGGCGGACGCCAAGTTTTTGTTTGCTTTACTTTTCGCATTATTTGAGCCATTTTAATTGAGTTTTGCTTCGAATGTTCGTTTTTTTCAGGCTTATTTGTATGTTTATTGGTGCTCGTCTGAATATCGCTTTCGAATCAGTTTCATTGAGTTGAGTGAAACATACTTAAAAAATAGTTTTAAGTGGTTATATCTACTTGTGATGTATGAAATCATCGATTTTTTGTATTGCATACTCTTGAAGTATGTACTTTTGAGAATACTCTCACAACATTTCATAACGATCGAGGCATTAGAACCAAAGTTATAGCTGTTTATAGCGCACTACCTGCACAGCACACAGAAACAAACTTCAAACTTTTAACGCGATTATCTCAGAATCTTGTTTTTTTCGAATTTACCTTTGGGTTGGACACTATTACTAAAAAACTATTTATCCGATCAACACTTAACTTTTACTACTTATTAATAATGATTAAAACTTGTCGCTGAACGAAGGATTTTAAAATTTTGTTTAAAAATTTTTTTTTAGTACAAAAAATTGAAAATTTTAAACCTGAAAAAGTGAATTTTTAGTTAAAACTGCCGCCATTTATTTTAAAATCAAAATTTTAACAAATCCTTTGTTCAGCGACAAGATTATATAACACACTAACGGAAACTTTTTGAATTTTTTGATTTGAGATGAACCGTTCTCAAGATATGATGTCCACCGCAAGGCACTTTGAAAAAAGGACTTCCAGGAATTCGCCCATAACTTTTTTATTATTTAGTTTTTTTTTAATGAAAAATTTTCAACAAGTACGTAAAAACATGTTCTATTTGACGATGACAAAAGATTTGGGATAAAAATTTTTTAAGATGTCAAGAAAATCATCAAGAAAATGTTATCTTTTTTCGCGGTACAAGTGTATATAACTCCTTAAGTTAGGTACAAATTAGGTTCTATGAACGCTTCTCGCATTCAAAAGTCAGCTCGAAGAACATTTTTACTCCCTGTTCCCAATAAAAATGGGAAAAAGGGAGTTATAAAGTACTGCAAATGTGTGTAACAGACAGAAGGAAGCACTTCCGACTATATAAACTATATATATTCTTGATCAGCATCAACAGCCGTGACGATCTAGCCATGTCCGTCTGTCTGTCTGTCTGTCCGTCTGTCCGTATGAACACACAGATCTCGGAGACTACAAAAGCAAGAGACACCAAACTTGGCAAGTAGGTTCCTGTATACCATACGCAGATCAAGTTTATTTCAAATTTCGGATGCACAAACTTACAAACTTTTATCAAATATTAAAAATGTTAGCGAAAGTGCTAAGTTTTAAACTTGAACCCCCAAAACTTAAGTGTGCTTTGTTTTGTTCCATATATTAACACTGTCTCTTATCACGTGCAATATGTCAAGTGTATGCCAACCAACAAAAGCAGACAATGCGTTTTCCATGCACACAAATTTCCCATTTTCGGTATGTCACTGCAGCAGCGGCAACAACAACAGAAAAGTACAACAAAAGCCAATTTCAAATGCGTGCTAGGAATTTTGACATATCTGTTGTTTCTATATTATTTCCCATTGTTGTTGTTGTTGTTATTGTTTTCTTTTGTTTTTTTTTGTGAACAATTTTCGTAGCCTGCTTTTTGGCGTTTCGAATAGCGCAAAAATGCGTCAATGTCAGCGACATGCACAGCGAACAAATGGAAAGAACAATTTGACTATTTTTAGTCTATTCCTTTTCTTTTTTGCATGATTGTTGATAAATATGACAATAAAATGGACACATATCGACCAATAACAACAAAAGCAACAAGAATAAATAAAAACAACAACAGTTTGACAACATCATTGCCAGCTTAAAAAAAAAAAAGAAGCAAACTTTTTGGTTGTTTTTGGGTGCACTCGCGGCGCAGTTAAGCTTGGCACATAAAGGTGCTCTTGTGTGTGTGTGTGTGTGTGTGTGTGTGTGTGTGTGTGTGTGTGTGTGTGTGTGTGTGTGTGTGTGTGTGACGTGTGAAAATGCTGACAACAACCGCAGGAACAACAACCAGAACAACAACACTACTAAAAACAACCACAGTACAGTTTTGATGCCAAGTTTTTAGCATTGAGCGCCAAGTACAGTCTGCAAAAACAACAATAATACTTTACTTAACTTATACTTTCTTTTTTTTTTTGTATTTTTGCTGTGGCGCCATCTGTCGGCGCAGCATGAGTAAAGAAGAGAGCGTGTGTGTTGCCAAAACGCACGTGATAAGCATATGAAATTTTATGGCAACTCTATTTGTAACTTTCACTGTGTCTCTGCATGTGTGTATGTGTGTGGGTGTGTGTGTGTGTTCAAAAGCTGCAACAACTTTTGCTTTGAAGCTGACAGCCATCCCACTCCCACACACACACACACACACACACACACACATACGCACACGCTGTCTCTGTCTATTGCTACTTTTGTGTGTGCACTGACTTGGAAAATACTTTTTGTGATAACATTTTATGGCTTGACAAGCAAGCAGCAGAAAAATTATATAAAAAAAATGTAAATAAAAAAATATACTTTGCGTGCTACAAGTTGGACTATTACGGGGCAAAATGGCAATGGCAACATAGATGAAATAGTAGTTTGAGTTGCAGGCATCAATTTGCAATTTGACAGCTGCCTATAAATAGCAGCAGAAGTGACAACGCCAAGTTGCAATCACTTTGATATTGATGGAACTTGCTACTAAACTGTTCCAACTTATAAGTCTAGAGAAGTATAACAAAAAAAAGTAACCAAAGCTGTCAAGTTTTAAGCAAATCGGGCATATAGCTAAGAGAAGATAAGTTCGTTTCGACTAAGAAAGCTAAATGAGAAGCGCTCAAAAATAAGTCAAGTGCCTTTTTTTCATTTATTCAGGACAATTTTTTCCTTGATTTTAATAAAACTCATATCTCTTATTAACAGTCCCTGCTCCAAAGCACCAGATTAAATAAAAAGAAACTGATAAATCTTAAATAAAAAAAAGAAAAAAAAAATTTCAAATCAATTGTTGACTCTAGTTTTCATCATTTCTGAGATCTGTTAACTCAAATTCATTTCAAATTTAAAGCTGTGTTTTCAATGTTCTCAAATCAAGTAGTTGATGTTGCCAGCGCTTTCTGTGTGTGTGTGTGTGTGTGTGTGTGTGTGTGTTTCCGGTAGCGCTAGCAAATCAACACAGTTCCTTTAATAACAACAAGTTCAAATTTAGTAAAATTATTTAAAGCTATTTATGCGAGAAGTAATAACTTGGCTTGGAGGACGATGAGGCATGCACAGATTTTGACACGCCCATGGGCTTACGCTTTGGGGGCGTAGATTTCTTGCTGCAGCTGCAGCTGGCTGGCGCCTGAGCTACAGGCGGCAACAAAGCCGACTTGTGCAGCTGGAAGCCATAGATGCTGTAAAATGAAAAAGAAAACATGAAAAACATACATTCATAAAAGAAAGAGCTTACCGTGGCGTATACTTCTCGATTGGCGGCTGAGGCAGCAGATCGGGCAGCTGCATGAAAAACATGTGCGGAAAACTGCAACCAAACATGGCGCCATCAAGCAAAGCATAACGCGAGTGTGGCTGATAAATGTCCTGGCAGCTAGGACAATAGATCTTCACATGCGACTCGCCCATGCGATCCGACAGACCCACTGGCAACACCAACTGACCATTGCAATTGTTGCGTGGACAATAGCCAAAGTCGCCACGTTGATATTTGAGACACATGTCTGAAATTCCACGCTGTGTAATTATGTAACGTGCATGGATCAGACCATATAGCTGCTCGGCCATATCATGATCCGCATTGAGATCCTCAAAGCCATAGTCAGCATTAAAGTCGATATCAAGTATGGCATCCAAAGTGTCATGAAAGTTGGGTACTATTGACTCCAAACCCGTCAAATTGAATCTATCCTGAGCATAGTCATGGGGCACACGGCACAAAAATTCATAGCCCTGTAGATTAATGAACCAGTTGATCCAAGATTCATTCGGCATGGCCATGCTATGCATAAAAATATATAAATAAATGCAAAATTTGTTTATATATAAGAAAAAAAGCTCACTTGCGGATTATATACAGAAAACGCTGATAGAAAGTTGCGTGTAATATGGTTCTACGTTATAAAGTTGAATATATATTGATTATATTCTCTGTTAACTAACTAGGTTGACAATGTGAACTATGTTTTAGGAAGGACGTTTTGTTATTATAAGTTAAGTTGAATGAAAATCAGGACTTGTTGATTACAAACTTTAATCTTTGGAAAAATGAGTAAATCATCAACTAAAACGTCAAATCGTTAAGAAAATTTGAAAGCATATAAAATATCAAATTGTCGAAATTGTAAAGCGCTGCAAATGCGAATTGACTTCAAAAAATAGAAAGAGAAGGAACTTTGTACACGCGACAACAAAGGAAATAAACACGCATGCTTATGAGGTCATCAACAGTCATGAAATTTCTGTTTACCAAGTGGGGGGAGTAATATTGTAGAGCTGACATTTTGTTGCAAAAGCGAAGCGAGCGTAAAATTCGCTGCGAAGGACGCGACATTTGAGTGAGAGGAGTGAAGAGAAATAAATAGAGGGGTTTCCTGCAACTACTACTTGCCCCCAATGCCTGCATTTTGTGTTTGTCATTGCCACTTAGCCTTATTAGTATGTGCAACGGGCAACAGTCGTAGCAAACGATGCTCTCCTTACTTACACCCAAGCAGCCCCAACCCCACCACCAAGCACCCCTCTGTAAAGTGGTGATGAAAGCTTACCCCCAAAAAGAAAAACCATGCATGCAATTCGCTCGCCGCTCAAAAGTATGCTACGTTTATGTTGCTTGACTCTCTGTGCACTGCGCGTAATGTAAGCAACGCCAAAAAGTATGCAATATTAAAAATATACTCGCACATGCATACATATATTGTTATGGGCTACACACACACACACACACACACACGTACGCTGGAGTGAAAGAAATAAAGGCATGGAGCACATCAGACAGCTGTGCAATAACTGTACATTAAAAGTCATTGCATTCATGATATTATTTTTTATATTTATATTTCTGCCGGCTTTAGTCGTAAATGTATGTGTGTCTGTTTGTGTGTGTGTGTGTGTGTGTGTTCTCTGTCTATATATATATATTTTTTAAAGTGTTGCCTTTATTTTGGTTAGAATTTTTGTTTCTGTATGTGTCCTTTTGTCTGCATACAAGCGCATATTTCTATATAATACAAAAAAAAAGACAGTCTGCTTTCAATACCCTACAGCAAAAATGGTGGCTAATAAAGTGTAGAGCACAACTTGTATTAAGTATTTAAATCTCATTTATAACTGATAAGTTGAACATAATTTTAAGAAAATTAGAATTCGGAACAGATTAACTTGCGAAATACAAATAATTGTTTGTAACTTACATTTCAATTTCAAAAGTTTTTAAATGTTTGAATTACAATGTTGAGCACATTTAAGCAGGGTATCTTAAAGTCGACTATTGCACTTTTGCTGCTGTTGTTGCTTCGTACTCTTTTTTCATTGCTGCCCATCATTTGCCGCTGTTTGTTGCAGTGTTGCCCTTTGGGCTTTCACATGAGTGCTTTTGACCTGCCCGCCGGAAAAGTTTTTGAACTCAAATGTGCATTGTGCAACTACCACTAAAAACAAAGCAAAAATATGCGCTAATGCTTTTATGATGAGTTTGTTGAGTAAAAGCAACAAAATTTCGAAAATAAAAAACGTATATCGGCTATAACTAAAAGTTCAACAGTTAACGTTATTTAAAAAGGCGAAAAATAATGCAACTAATTACAAATTTCAAGCGTTGTCTTATCTTATAAAACTGATTTCAAGTTTTGCACTGGCAGGCTTTAAAATTTTAAATCGTTTTAATGCAGCAATTGTCATTTCAACTATCAAAAGTTTCGCCTTGCATTGAATTAATTAAATATGTTAGTGGTTATTTTGTTGTTGTTGTTGTTGTTGCTGCCTTTAATAGCAACAAATTCTTAAAATTCTATATGTGGTTTTTTGGCCGTTTAATTAAAATACCACAGCCAACCTAACAAAAGTAAGTTGAATATGCATGCTGTGAACTTAAATTAAAATAGATGTTCAATTAAATGAATTCAAAATGCGACACATTAAGTTTTATTTGAAGACACTTTAAATAATACTAATAATATTTTACTTTTTCTTTTCTTTGCAGGTAAGTGCCTGAAGTATATGTATAAAGATGTTCTTAAATGGAAAACAAAAACTATTCACAGGCATTTATAATAAATAAATAGTTTATGCAAACAAAAGGGTTATACAAATAAATATTTATGCTATACAAGTGCAAAATAACACCACAAAACAAGTAAAAATTGACTTGTCAAGTGTACTCGACTTGCAGATACCCTGTAGCTAAACTTAGGCTGTACAAATACACAATTTGTTTTTCCATTTGTATTGAATTGAAAATAATTGATTGCATGGATTGTATTTAAGGCTTTTTGCCAATTTCGATGTTTACTGCAATCGAATCTAACGCAACAAAAAAGACTTTAATTTAACTAAAGTCACTTTTTTAAACAAATTTAGCGCCGATTTTTCAATGTCCCAGTAAACTCTATGTGTCAGATAAACCTAATAATAAGAAAATTTCGTTTTTTCAATGTTCACTTAGGACCTAAAAACGATAAGTGTCACATAAGTTCTAAGTTCCAAATAGGCTTGCTATGCAATAATAAAATAAACAAGTAAAAACAGCTGATGAAATTTTGTCATTCACAGTGAATTTTGACAGTTTTATATGGCCGTTCTTCATAAAAATACAAATATGGCCCTAAATTTCAACAGTGCAGTTTATCTTCATTCTCTGGAAGAGTCGGATGAAGATATGACTTCGAGTTACACTACCCGAGTATATCATTCGAGGCCAAACTTTAAGGATTATTTAAGGATTCGACATTCAAAATCGACATACATTATTTTGAATGCTAATATCAAAAGCCAAATTGAATCGAGTACAAATAGGTTAGTTGAAACTATTAAGGAACTATGCCATATTTTCATCGGATTTTTATGCCTGTGAGAATTTGGTATAGAGAAAGAGGTTTCTAATGCCTTTACTTCATTGTTCAAGGGCTACAGTTTGTAGAGTCCAATGAAGTCATGCAGATATTTTATCAAATTGCCAGATTCTCTAAGATAATGGGAGCTATTGACTGCACTCATCTGGATAAAATCAACAGGCGATGACTATGCTGATGTATGCCGGAACAGAAAGGGATACTTTTCGATCAATGTCCAGGCAGTATGCAATGCAAATTTAGCTTTCCTTATGTTTTTTTCGCATGACAGTAACATATTTAACAACAGCCGTTTAAAGCAACAGTTTGAAAGTGACGAGTTCAGAAATAGTTCACCTGACACGAAAAATCCTTTGATTCCGACAGTTTTGTTGCCACCTCTCCCACATTTTCGCCATTCGCATGTTAACGTGACACTTAAAATTAAAAGTCGATTGAAAAAATTGAAATTTCTTATGTGCCACTTAATCTAAAACAAAATCTAATGTGAACCATAGCTATGTAGAACTTTATTTGGACATTGAAAAATCGGACCTTAAAGTTTTATTTTCTATTTTTTATAAAATTAACACAACTCCATGTGTTGAAACAATCTTATTCCTATTATTTGTTAGAAATCTTAAGTCATATCGATATTTTAAGCTATGATTATCTAAGCTATTGAATAGCTGATATGTTATATGCTTTATACATTTTTATGAATACATAGGGTATGCATCAAACAAATATCGTATACATATATATAAATAACTTTATTCGATTTCATAATTTGCTGTTGTGTGTGTGTGTGTGTGTCGAGCTGTCAAACAAATTGTATTATTATTTATTTTCAATTTGTTGAGCAAAAGCAATGCAGAAAATTAAATGCAATTCAATTTGATCGGAATGAAAAATGTGTGTGTGTGTGAGTGTGTGTGTGTGTGTGTGTGTGCGTGTGTTGTCATGCCAAAGGGGGAGTAAGCTGTGAAATATTGTAGCAACAACAACAACAATGGCAACTAAAGGACATAAACACATAACACATGTTTGCCAATACAACATAAACAACAAGTATAACAACAACAATAACAAAAAGAACAACAACAATCTAAAACAGACAATAAAAATGAAGCTGATATAAGTTAACCACAAAAGATCTGCAAACGGGCCGCAGACAAGGACTTCGGGATGAGTATGTGGCTGAGTTGAGCTTGAGGACTCGTCCTGTTGGACAATTTTGCACTGACTGGCGCCTTTTTGCAGTTGCTTCATTTTGCGCAAACACGGCAAAGATGTTATCCTCTATGCTTGCCGCTTGTGGCACAAACAAATGGCAAGAGGCAAAAAATTCAATATTTTTCAAACAAATAACAACAGCAACAACAAGAACAACAACAAGATGCTAGCAGCATCAGCAGCCATACGCACTTCGAAGGATAACATATTAAATTTGCCAAGAACGTCGGCTGGCAAAAGGACATTGCTATAAAGACAAGAAATCAATTTTTTTTTTTCTACCCCGAGCAGAGAAAACAATTTTCTAACAATAAAAAATGGCCCAAGCGTTGACTCCTTGAGTTGAGCTGGGGGCGGGGGGTTTTTTACACACACACACATGGACAAGCCTTTAAAATCGAAAGCAATGGAAACGAAACCAAGCGTAGAAACAAATCATAAAAACTGTGCAGTATGTAGAAGGAGCAGCAGGACTAGATCTAAGCAGTGTGTGTGGCAAGAGGAAGGGGAAGGGGAAGGGTGTTGGGGATTTAAGGTTTTTGCTGTGGCAAGCCATAAAAAAATAAGGCAAAGTGGCGTGTAAGAAAGCCAATAAAAAATGCTCGAGAAATGTGAGACAAGTGAACAGCAGGAAGCCATAGGCAGCTTAGAGAGGGAAGGGGTGAGTGAGTGGGTGGGTCCTTTGCCATATAAGGGTGTGACTGGTGCTAGCAGTTAGGATTAGTCAGCGGACAGCACTTTGTGCTATATGACTTTAATTGAGCAGAACGCTTTTGATGAAATTGTTTTGATGTGCAACTATTTGATGCTATGTAATCTATGTATGCTTTTGATTTGTACTTTGATATCAAAGTCAAAATGAATTGCATAAAATAATGAGAATTTAGTTGATATTTCAAGTTAAAGTTTAAGTCAACATTAACTTTCAACTCGCAAAAGTCTTTGAAGCTTAGCCAAAATTGCTTAAGATTCTTAATAATCACAACAATTCATTATCTGACAAAAGTCGTGCAGTTTTGCTATATACGTCAATCCTTTTGGCAGGCTAGCAGCTGCTGCCATGGCTGCTTGTTCCTGATTGTCCTGCGTGTCCTGCACACCAGCTGCTAACTAATAACGAGCCTCATTTTGTGTAAATCGATAAAGTTGTTACTTTTGTATTATGCACGTAGTTCCAGCGACCCGGCCAATAAAGTTTTGTGTTGAAAAAGTTTTGCGCCTTGTCAGCTGCCAGCTCGTCCTTCGAGTGGTGGACTACAGACTGACTGCGACTGAGTGAGTGAGTAGAGTAGGAATACAGCATTGTTAGAGACTAGATATATAGAAAACGGGTAGCAAAAATATTATCGCATGTTGCATCGTTCAGCAGCGTGTTGACAATTGAATTATTTATGTGCCTTGTTGGATGATCTTGTCTGCAATGTCGGGGCAGTCTCTGTTTGCCTTTTTGTTTGCGCATTGATTGAATCCTTTCGATGTCCTGGCTGCTTGCCTTGTCACTACTGGCTCTAGCTATTGTCATATGCGCTTTATGCACTTTATTGGCGATTACATTCACTCAAAAGCTGATGGCAGGGGCAGGGCGCACAGCCAAACCTCAATCATCTCGTTTCGTCAGCAACACACACTCGTATCAAGGATGCATTGAAGGATGCTGCAACCAAACCCCCACACAGGATTCGTGACTGCGGACTGCGGACTGTGGACTGTAGACTTTGGACTCAGTTTGATTGTCATCGTTTGTGGAAATTTGATAAGCGCTTTTTGTTCATGTCTGTGTCTGAGTTTGTGTCCTGTTTCTGTTCCTGTTTGCTATGCTTCTCCATTCTCCCTCTCTCTCTCTCTCTGTGCATCTCTTCCTCTTATCTAGCTATGAGTTTGTTTGCCAGCGAAACTTTGCTGGTTCGTGCCAAGACTCAGTGTCTTGGATCTTTTTAATAATGCGGGTTATGTGATGGATTTATTAAATGCGTGTCTCTTATGTTGCTCGTGTGTGCACATTGTACAGTCAACAATAGCAGCAGCAACAACAACAACAACTATAACTTGTCATAAACTTTGTCCTTGCGCTTTGTGCACTTCCTTTTTCAATTAGTTTGCCATGTGCACATATCAAAAATGCTTCAACATGTGCCCCAAGTTATGCAATCGCCATCGCTTTTCTATTCATTTCATTTTCTACATGGCTATTGAACTTAAAGTGTTATTTAATTTGATAACTTAAGCTGAACAAAGTTCGCAAACAGCTGAAGTAAAGTGTATTTAAATATTTTGTAATCAAAAACTTTAAAAGTGTTGTAGAATTTAATAGTTCAATTGGCTTGCAGCAACTTTTAACGTATGAAAATATTAAGTTGCAGCCCAAATAAAGATTTTATTACGTTTACAACTTAAAAAAATAGCACACAAATCTATTTTATCAATTCAATATCAACAAACTTACATCAAAATAAACCACACAACAGATTTGCATGCACTTAAAGTCAAACATCATGCATGCCCATATAAGTATGCTATAATAATTGAAAACGATGAGACAAACATATTATGGCACGCCTCGAAAAGAGTTAAATGCCACCAAAACATGCAACATACACACAGGCTACAAGACAATAAAAATGTTTATAACAACTTTAATGCTGCAGAGCTCCAAAACAGAATGTAGTCTACTTTATGGGTATTGTTGTTGTTGAGGTTGGGGTTGGGGTTGGGGGTTGGGGGCTTGGGTTGTTAGCCAATTATTTGACCGCTGTGGCAGAAAATGCCTCAGTAGAACACGACCCGCACTTTTATTTCTTATTTTATGGTCATGCAAATGTCGCAAAGACCAGAGCAAGAACGATACACACACACACACATTTATATATATATATATATATTATATGCATAACTGGCGCCAAAAAGTCGGCAACATATGCCAAGGGCAAACGAAATGAAATCAATTTGCTTGTAGCCCACAAAATGTAGTCGACCTTGGCGAGGCAGCTAAAAAGTATGCTATGTTATGCAGTGTCGCTGTATGCGTGTGTATTGTGTGTATGTGCTTGACACGGGGATGATATCAACCCTGTTCTGAATTCCACTTTCGAATCAATTCCGCAGAAAAGTGTGTAGCATACTTCTTGGAGTAGAACACATTCATAATCTATAGTTGTCTTATGCATTCATATGCTTTTTAGACCTTCCTAAAAGTATGCTATGCCTTTTTATAAGGAATTCTTTCGAAAGTGGAATTCGGAACAGGTTTATATGTTTGTGTTTGTTTGTTTTTTTTTTTTTGTGCTGCGGCATGCGACTAAATAATTATGGAGCCTCATTAATTTGTGTGCTTGCGTTTGTTGAGTCCGGCAAAGAAATGGCAAAATAATCGCATTACAAGCAAAAAACAAAAGAAAAACAACAAAAAATAAAGAGAACGGATATGCTCTGTTTATGAAATATTGCATAAGAGATACCCTGTAATCAGCTGTGAGAAATGAAATGCAAAATATACAAATTGTAAGACAACCTTTAACTTATATTGAGCTTAAGTCAAAAAGTATCGGTATGAAATCAGGTTATATATATTTGTGTTGAACTGTGTAATACTCTCTTTCAGTCATCTAATGGCTACAGGGTATACAAAAAGAAAGCAACAGAAAAGTTAGAAAGGCAAAAATCGATTAGTGGCAAGTGTTGGGACACATTTCGCTGGTTGTGTGTGTGTATGTGTGTGTGTGTTCACTTTGAGGTTCACTTTTAGGTTCACTTTGACTCACTTGGCCCTATTCATATTACATTATGATGATGATTATTTTTATCGCCGCGTCACGCGATGTTGTCGCCGCAATGCCGCACTGCAAAATGGCTTATTGGAGGTGTGCTGCAAGGGGAGAGGCTGGCGAAATGGCAGCGGCAACGGAAACGGAAACGCCACTAAATGTGTGAGTGTGTGTGTGTGTGTGTGTGTGTATGTGTATGTGTAGCTAGGCAAACATTTAGCGTATACGTATGTGTGTGTTTGTGTGTGCTTTGTTAACGATGCCCGCCTTGCAAATGACTGCAGTTAAAAAGTCATCAATGTCTGCCAAAAATGAAAATCGCCATTAAATTTTTGCCGCAATTTACTTCTATGTGTGTATATTTGTATGTACGTGTGTGTGTTTGTGTATTGATATCGCGCAACGATAAGAGCAGCTGTCAAGTTGCTTAGAACTCAACGCAAAGTCGCCTTTATTTTTTCAACATTTTTGCCTCATTTATATAACGCGTCGTCGTCTGTGGCCCTATCAAAAGTTGCCAAAGTGACAGTCGTCTGTTTTTTGTATTTTTTTCTAAATTTATCAGCGCCATAAAAGCAACTTGGGCAGCGAGCTTTACAACAGCCTGCTTTTAGGCTTAAAAAATGCTTTTAAAATAAGAGTAAATAAAAAATTGAAATGGAAAATATAAAAATACAAAAAAGTTGTCAAAGGAAACTCTTGTGAATTTGTATGCCAAAAACAGCAAATAGCGTACAAAATGTTCATTGATATTCATTTGAAAATTGTTAACACCAAAAAAAATCTATATACTGGAAGATATACCTACATTTTATGTAGTTATAGATATTGATATATAAAGTTGCATTTGCTGCAGGCACACAGTCACTTGCAGCTGAGCTCTAAGGGCCAGGCAAAGAGTCAACAGCAAAGCAATTGACCAGCATAGCACAGTGGTTCAATAACATTAAACTAGCTACGAAATAAAAATATGAAAATAAATGAGAATTTGTTAAAACTAGTTTTTATATTATGGCAGAGAGTAATAGATGGAAAAGTGGATACTATAAATATATAAATCTGCATAGTTTTTTTTTCTACAACAATCAACATTAATTTTAATTTTAACTATAATTAAATGCCAAAATTTAGTTTTAATTTTTTTGCATTTTTAAAAATTAAAACTTTTTTTTTTAAATTATTTACAGTCGTTTTTAAACTGTTTTTAATTGACAATAAATATTTAATTTCTTAAAAATTATTAGTTATGTATAAAAAAAAGTTAATTTGAAGTCTAGTTTCGATAGTATTATAAGAACTTATTATTATAAGAACTTTTGAATTTAACCTTTGGATTATCGACT
The DNA here is from genome assembly GCA_949708635.1 of Hirtodrosophila cameraria. Lineage (NCBI taxonomy): Eukaryota > Metazoa > Arthropoda > Insecta > Diptera > Drosophilidae > Hirtodrosophila > Hirtodrosophila cameraria. Next base: position 17,364,620 of record OX453089.1, on the reverse strand, counting down.
TTCGAATAATCAGATAATTCATAAATTTTGAACAAAATTGTGCAGCCTTTTGCCACTGTGCATGCCATGTAATTTGCAAAGCGGCAAAAAATGGCGTAGCATGTGGTCAAATCGTATCGCAGAGAGGCTCTAGATGCTCTGGACTGGGGCTTGCAACTCTACCTGCTCCCAATCCCTGCTCAGCTGCTGCTGCTCTGCTGCTGCAGTTTGTGTTTGGCTATAGAGAAAAAAAATCAATGTGCCACACAACCGCACGCGTGGCCATTGCAGCGTTGCCACAGCCCTGGGGCAAGCTTGAGCCTGTGCAATGCCCGGAACCACACCTCCATCCTGCAACGGTTTTGAAGGGGAATGCGGGGGCCTGTCGCACAGGCGCCATGGCGTGCATTATGTGGCCATATGGGCGCCTCTTGGACGTCGCATGAGTTTGTATACAAATAAACACGGCAATGCAAACAAGGACGCGTCCAGTTCGAGCTCGTCCTCGTCCAGTGGCGACCGCAGGACGAGGCCGTCTGCTTGCTGCTTGCCTGCAGTCGGTTTACGTTTAATGCCCATATATTGTTGCCTACTTTTAGGCCAAATGCCCACTGACCAGTGTCCATTCCCGGCTTGGCCATTTTTAAAGCCCTTTTTTAAATGTAAGCAAACTTTTGCACGTGTGCAGCGTATGGAATAAAAGGCCTCCTGCCAGCCTGCACCACCCACAGAGCTCCTATGCCACGTTAGTTAAACGTATGCCCAACTGAATGAGTCACATATATACCATACATATATACATATGGAAAAAGCGAGAGAGTGAGAAGAAGAGCGCCGTGTATATAGGTACGTTATACGGTTTGTGTATTGAAAATTGGATTTTCAATTGGTTTGCAAAACGGAAATTAATTCGGGGGCGCTGGTTGGAAGACAGAGCAAGAGTGGTAGGATTCAACTCTGGGACGAGAACTGAATTGGGACTGGAGACTGGGGACTGGGAACAGGAGCGAAAATGAAGCAATGACGTTTCGCTGGTTGCTGATGACGACATGCTGATGACCAGGAGTAGTCTACAGGAATGGGATGTTGTCGCCGTTGATAATGGCAGAGTCCTGGCGGGAATTGAACATTCAATGACCAGTGCTCAGGGCATTGCATACTTTTTTTTTCGTAGCTGCCTGTGTGGCGTATATAAAATAATGTTGTGTTCCAACTTTTCATTTTTCTTTTTGTTACTTTTTTTTTGGCGCTCATTTCTCGTTTCGCGTGCGCTGTGCACTTTAATTAAATTAAGTGAATTTCGAGGCTGATAAGCGCGAAATGAACAGATGAGTGGACAGCCAACTAAAGTGTGGGAGGGGAGGGTGTGTTGCTGAGTATAGAAGAAAACTGGACAATGGCAAGCTGTAAAAATCAATGATAGAAAGCAGTACTCTGCCAGATTGTTGACTTTTAAAAGAATTTTTAGAGTGCTTGAATGTAGTTTCTATAAGCTAAAGTAGCAAAAGTTCATTTACATTTTTATAGAGTAACATTTCTTAGAGTAATTAGTATAAGTAAATCATATATATAAGCCCTTTTATGCTGCTACTATTGCAACTACATTTGTAGTCATATTATTTCAAGTCTGATTAAACTGGACGTAACTTTAAGTTCACCTGATCACAGTTCAAATAAAAAATAAACATTCACTACACATGCAAACATTTTCAATTAGCACAAAGTCTCCGCTGATTAGCTTTTTCCTCTGTGGTCCTCGTTGATAACTAATCCAAAATCCCTTGAAAATTGTCGCCCGACCAAAGTGAAAATTAAAACAACAATGTTACATTGTTGTCGCACTGGGCCAGCTAGCAACAGCAGCAGCAACAGCAGGCGGCATAGAATGCAAATTCTGTAGAGACTAGAGATGTAGCAGAATGGCACACCAATACACATGCATAAAGAATGCACACATATATGTGCATATATATATATATATATTTATACATACATGTGTATGTATGTATTTTGCGCGAAAATCTGTTGCAAATCCCAAAAGTATGCAATGCAATGGCAGCCATTGAATGAATGAACGCATGATTGAAAAAAAACATTCACACACACATACCCACACATTCACAGAGCGCAGCAGGCGGCGCATTGTTTTGCACACACACACACACACACAGAGAAAGACACTAACGGATCCGCCTGGCTATTTTGCGCTGCATGCTTTTAGGCATCGAGTTCAGTGACTGCAGCGACAGCAGTGCACTGTGGTACAATTGCATACATTTTGTGCTAAAAAAAAAATGTTATTAAATCAGGGAACGCAAATGAGAGCAAGAAATATGTTAAGGAAACATGGAATATACCAAAATTCTTACTTAACCCTTTCGGTACTACTGGGACAATGCGTCCCCGCAGTTTGCAGACTTCGGCTTTTACACTCAATTAGATGATATGTCCCACTAGAAATACTTATTGGGTTTATATATCCCAGAAAAAAGGACGATTTCAGGAATTTCAAGTACATTTATCACCATTCAGAATATGTTAAAGTATTACTTATTCCTATATATATAATATAAATGGCAGTTCGCTCTCCTTATCATTGTTATTAAATTTTGCCACAAAAGTGTACAGCTTATGCATGGTGCCTAGAAGAGAAAGTCAGTCAACCAGGACAGACAGTTGGGCAGTTCGAGGGACTGAAAGACAGAGCCGGGCAGATAGCCTGAACCCAATGCCGGCTGTTGCTTTTCCTGGCGCATTCCATTTTTGCATTGTCTGAGGCAAAACGCTTAACATGCGCCGCTGGTCGTCGTCCTATAACGATAGCTACCCCACACCACCCCTCTACACACACACACACACACACACACACAAACGCACACAAACACATATACACATTCATTTGTTTTGTTCGTGGCAAACACTTTGCTTTGGCTCGCTTGGCTCGCTTTCTATGCATAAACAAATATTGACCATTTGGCTTTACCAATTTGTTTGCATTTTACAAAAAATATTTTCATTTTCATTTTCATTGCCTGGCCATATTGGAAATTAAAGCAAAAGTAGCGCAATTCCAATATTAAATTTGGCTCTTCTTTTTTGGCTTGAATGCGAAATTGCTGCGTTTTTGTTGTTGTTTTAAATGCAATCACTTTTTAATATATATTTTTATCTGACAATTATTAACTATAAATATATTTGTCACTCTGATATTTGTTTTTTTTTATGTTCAGTTCATTTTGTTGTCATTCTTGTTGTTGTTGCTGCTGCTGCTGCTGTTGTTATTTGCAATGGAAATTGCTTTTTGATTTTCTCTATTTTGTGGGTGTGTGTGTGTGTGTGTGTGTGTGTCCTGCATGGGGCAAGTAGAATAAATAGAGTTGCTTTCGTTACGCGTCTAAAATAGTTTTCAACTGCAATTGTCACTTGCTGTGTGATTGTGTGTGTGTGTGTGTGTGTGTGTGTGTGTGAGCGTATCTGCGTGTTGGCCGCCTAAGTGCGAAAGCTTGTTGTATCGTTAGTTTGCATTAAATTTGGCAAGTGCCTGACTTAACTATGCAACTGTAAATTGAGTTACAAAATTTGCTCTTAGGTTTTTACAGCGCTATATATATATACATATAAATGTCAGCTGGCAGTCGAATTTCTTAAATTTTAACAAATATTTTCAGGCCTTTTCAAATTTGAAATATATTTACTTTTTTGTAAGAGCAGAACTCTTTAATTTTTGTGCAATTTAGCATACTTGAATATAACATAATGCCATACGTCTTGGCCATCAATTTCAGCTGAGAAAATAGCATTTGCATTTTATGGCAAACTCATTGTCTAGGTCTAACCCTCTGGCATTTGTAATGCATACCAAACCAACCGCCAAACAGTTTTAAATTTGCATAAAAATCTATTTTATTAACATTCAAAGGCGATTTCTATCGTCGCCAAATTGAAGAAAAGTAGCTAAAGTTGGTAAGAGAAAAAAAAACGATATATAAAATACACTAGAAAGAACACACTGAGCAAACTAAGCACAAAAAAAAAAAAAAAAAAGCCATGTAAAATGCTCAAGCTAGCAAAGTGCAAGAAAAATTCCTTTGCACTCAACAAAGAAGAAATAAATAACTTTCGAGTCAGATTAGCCAACTTGTCACGAAATGCAAAATGACATTTAATACCCAACGTTGTCGTCGGGCAAACGTTGAGTGCCTTTGGCCAGCGTCATTCTTACGCCTGGTCCCTGCTCGGGCGCCCATGCCTTTCACTGGTCCCTGCTCGGGCGCCATCTCAAGACGCATGTCGGCAATGCGATACGTTGCTACGATATACATGACTGGACTTGACTTGCACTTGGCATGAAAACATGAAAAATTCCTTAGCCTCCTCCATTGCGACGGATGGACAATCCACGGACTCACTACGCATGCAGCACAGTACAGCTCAGCTCAGTACAGTTCAGGGACCGTCTGCGGAGGATGCCAGACGACGGTGACAGGCAGCAACATTGTTTCGAGCGTAGCGAAGAAGAAAAATGGCTCTGAAATGCCAGGCCAATCCTAGCTATCAGCCAAAAAATAAAAAAGGAAAAAGTAATCATTGCAATTTAAAGCGGATAATCTGCACAAGGCTATGGTGACAAAAAAAAAAGGAGAAAACACACACAGTTGCTCTAAAAAATGAAGGGGTTCGGGATTCGGTGGGTGCTATAAAAATGCAGTGAGAATGACAGCGAAACCGACGCGCACAATGCAAATATGCTGTCTGTCTGTGTATGTCTCTTTCTTCTACATCTCTGCATATCTCTCACTCTGCCATGCGTTCTCTCTGTATGTGTGTGTGTGCGTGAGTGGACACCATTTGCAATTTTCACACTCGCTTTTTCCATTTTTTTGTTACATTTTCTTCTGTTTTTTTTTTTGCACCCGGCCGCGTGTCGCGTCCGTGGAGGGAGCCAGTCATGCAGATTACAATCGAAATGACATGAAAATGTTTAGTGTGGCAGCAAAAAAAAAAAAAAAACGAAAAGCGAATCGGCAAGCTAAAAGTGTTGCACATTCAACCAAAAGAAATTGGCCAGCGGGCACAACCGAGACACAGACGAGCGCCGCTTGCCATTTGAGATAATGTCTGCCACGGTGCGCCATTAAATGCAAAAAACGTGCAAAAGTGCCCCATGCTCCACAAATGTTGCCACTGGGCTCTCTTGCCTGCCAGCTGTACACAGCTCTGGGCAAGAATAATATCTTATTTGATTGCAGTGCCAAATGCAATTTAAATACGAGTATTTCTGCAAATGACATTGAAAAAATGCACCCGACCCCCAAAAAGATGTTGCAAATATGGCCATAAATTGTAGTTTTTAAGATCACTCGCTGTCAAGTGTTTGGAAAAGTTGTTAGATAATTACATACGGTTGTAGAGTCTTAAAAAGTTGCTATACATTTGAAAAACAACTGCATTTTACTATCGCTGTCTATCGATAGTTTTAGGTATGCTATTGTTAGGCGTGTTTTATCGTCGAATTCCTTTAAATTGAAGTTAAAATTTACCTCATTATGACTACTTTTGGAATTTCCTAATTTGAAATATGACTGCCTGAAGAAGTATTCTTGCAAGACTTTCAAAAATTGCTGTCTATCGATAGTTTGTGGTATGATATTGTTAGTTATGTTTTAACGTCGAATTTCTTTAAATTGAAGTTCAATTTTAAAACCTTATGGCCACTTTTGGAAAGTATTTAGTTTGTTTTATAAGATTTCTATAAATTTCTGTCTATCGATAGTTTTTCAAATGATATTTCTAGATTCGTTTTAACCTCGAAGTCAATTAAATTGGATCTAATATTCTTTTTATAGTTATACTCACATTTGGCAACTACATAATTTTCAATATGCTTGCCGGAAGTCTTAAATAAACTGCTGATAACTTACAAGAAACATCGATAGAACAAATGTAGCTCGCAATCGATACTATCGTTACCATTTAGTAGATCCACTTTAGTCCGTTCACTTGCATTACTTGTTCGTAATAGCATCAACAAAAAGAACTGTAAAAGAGTTGCCATAAACTCAATGGCAAATGCTGTTAACCTCTTTGAGCTAATTCAAATAGTAGTAGCTAAAATACACTGAATCGATTAGCTATCACATGAAACGTTAAACAAACCCCTCCTCCCACCTTAACCCTTAGTCAGGCGGCTGTGTCATATGGTCGCCGCGATGGTCGAGAGTCGACGGCTGGGAGGATTCGCACACTTTAGGTATAAATGGTCTACACACACTTCATGGCAACGGTTGCCTGCCAATCAAGTGCAATTAACCTAGATACGGCAGGCATGTTGCCACGCTGACGATACGCTGGCAACAAGTAAGTGTGGCAAGTAAATGTGGCAGTGTAGCATGCTAAAAAATCGCATTTGTATTTAATTATTGGAAATTACTTAGTACAAGTGAACTGCAGAGTGTACATAATGACAACGACAAGCGACAAACAGGGTGAGCGGGATGGTGAAGGGTGGCAGGAGGGGGGTTAACTAGACAATTTGCAGAGGCAACAACAGCTAGGCAAGTGGCAGCAACAGTCGCACAGATACAAATACAAATAGAGTTGCAGACACAGATACAAATACAGTTGCAGATACAGTTACATATACAAATACAGTTGCAGATACAGATAGAAGCAACTGCTGTGTGTTGGCTGCATCCCATGAAATCTGTTGCAAGTTGTTTTTGTTGTTGTTGAATAAACTCAATCGAAGCATTAAATTACAGCCAATGGCGCCAATAAACAAAAACAAATAAGCCAAAAGTGCCATCATAGTCAGACTCAACGGGTTTCCCAACCCTCCACTCCCCCATCTCGTTTTGAGTCTTCTTTGTATTGCCTGCTTTTAGGCGTCTGCTGGCAGAATCGCAGTTCAGCAGCTGCTGATTGAAATTTATGTGTAAAGAAAATTGTTTGCTTGCTGTCAATAAATAAACTTTGTCTATTGATCAAAAATATTGCAAAATCAAAAACAATGCAAATTATTTGCTTAACAAACGAAACATTTATCAGTCATTTGACTGCCTTTATTTTGTCTAACAAATAATTGAGCTAATTAAATGCGGGGAAAAACTCATTTTGGAAAATGGTTGCTTTATTGTAATGCATACAAAATAGCTCCAAATGTGTATTTTATTTACTGCGTGCAAATTGTATAACTTGATTGCTATAAAAAAAAGTATATATACATTTTTCTTTGTTGCATTTATTCAGCATTTGTCATTTTGAAATTGGCATTGAAAAATATGCAAACAAATATTTGTGCAAATATTTTTGCAATTTCTGTTATTTGGCAAATAACATCAACAGTGTGAATAAAAGTGCTTTTCTTTTCTTTTTTTTTGGGTGGGGGATCAGAAATTTCAACAACAATTATTTGTAAGTTAGCAGCATAAAATTGTCCGTTTATTTTTGTTCACGCCATAAATCTTGCAGAGCTTTCATTGCGTCATAAATTGTGAATGCCAGGACGAAAAGCAACTACAAATGGTAAAGAAAAAACATGTAAAAATTACAAGAAAAAAAACTGTTCCTGCCTGTTCGTGCGCCCAGCCGAGGGCTGTCCAAGCAAACAATCAATTTATGCATACATATAAATATTTTGCAGGTTTTTCTCTCATATTTTCTCTTTTGTTATTTTTTTCGTAATATTTACGCGTCCGCGTGAGGCACGCATAATGGACATCCAAGGCTCGCAGTGCTGCCGTCCTGTTGTCCGTTTTGGGCATATGTAAATATTTGTTAACTTCATTTGCTCTGAATTAAATATAATTTACATGCATATTTGTTTGACAGTCTGCACACCCAATTCGCCACATGATGCTACATGCAATGTTGCATGTGTAGCCCATGCCTGCCCCAGGGGCATTAGCCCGAACTCATTATAATTATTGTTGACATTTAGGCCTGGACTTTAAAAAGTACCCTGGATAGCAGGCTTAATCAGCAGCCATAATTACACCTGCTAATAAAGTGAAATTATATTTTTTTTATCGATTTAATATGCATGTTTATGCCTTTTTTTCATTTTGCATGCTCCGAAAATTGTTTTTGTATGTTTGGTATGTGGCAAGTGGCATATCTTTGTGTGGCATGCAGCTGAAATGCATGTTTATAGTTCTGAATATTTTCACATTACGTGCAGTTAATTGTTTTCTTTTGTTAGAAAATGCAACGATTACTATTACATTTTTTTTTCTCACAAACACGACAACAATGAGTCATTTTGAAGCCAATGTGAACAGTTACAGTTATTATTTCCTTGATTAAATATAAATATACAAATTTAAGCAAACGTGAGGAGTTTTGAAATGGAAACTTCTCTTTTTTATGCCCTTGCAGAGGGTCTTATAATTTTGTCACGAAATTTGTAACGCATTGAAGGAGACGTCCCAGAAGAAAAATGTATATTTCCGTGAACAGCATCAACAGTCTGTCCGTCTGTCCGTCTGCTTATATGCGGTTTTCAAGGCTTTGTTCTAGAGCTGTCTTGATGAAACCTGGCACAGATGCTTCTTCTTATTGCAGGTAGTACCTATAGTTGAATTGGCCAGATCGGACCACTATAACATATAGCTGCCATAGAAACGATCGGTTGAAAAATATGTTTTTGTATTAAAAACTTTTTTGTTGATCAAGATAACTCAACCAAATTCACGTTACCTATGTTTAAGGACAGTTTGAACACGATGACAAAATTTCATAAAAATCAGACGACTAAATCTTATAGCTGCCATAGGAACGATCGGTTGAAAATAAGTTTATGTATGAAAAACTTTGGTGTTTTTCAAAATATCTCCACCAAACTCACTATATCTAAATTAAAGCATGTTCTACACATGCTTACCAAATTTCATCAAGATCGAAAGACTATATCTTCTAGCTGCCATAGGAACAACCACTTGAAAAATAAGTTTTCTTATGCATATCTTTTTTATGCAAGGGTATATATCTTTGCTACCCCGAGAATAACTTTGTTGTTTAAAAGTAGATTTTGCATTAAAAATGAAGTAACATTTTGAAATTGTATATTTATAAATTGAGCTATTAGGCTAACATGAAGCTTAAGTTATTGAAAGACCACAAAACGCTTTAGCATTAAGGTCAAATTGGGCAATTTGTGTTGGCGTTAACCAACACTGACCCACATAAATTATGCAGTTGGCCACAGACACTCATACACACACACACACACCCACACATTAACATAAATTTGTAGAGTAATTTATGGAGCAAGGCTGTCGCAACAATAAGATTTCTACTGGGCTGTCCAGTGGCATTCACAGTAACAGTTACAGCTACAGTTACAGTTTACAGGCTCAGTAAATTACAGCCGTTGTGCAAATTGATTCGGAAACGAAGCTCAATGAAATACAAATAGAAAAACATGTCCTTTTTGAACGTGTTTTTTATTCACAGGGAGCGACTGTCAATTGAGGGCAATTTATTAAGCTTGCGCGCAAAACAAATATGCTTTTATTTGTATTTCAAGAACTGAGTTGATGATTAATACAAACTTTTGCTTAATTATTTTGCAGGGACGTTGTAATCGTGATAAACCGCCGTGCAAATATTTTCATCCACCACAGCATCTGAAGGATCAACTGTTGATAAACGGACGTAATCATCTGGCACTCAAGAATGCACTGATGCAACAAATGGGCATCGCGCCCGGCCAACCGGTCATATCGGGCCAAGTGCCAACCGTGGTAAGTACAACAAATAGAAAACTTGCTAACCGAAAAACCACATAATACTTTAATTGAATCTGCTAAGCACTGCCAACTGGGCAAAATTAGTGGCAAAGGATGTGACCTACACACAGTTCTTGCACAATATGAATATTTATAAGCGGATATCGCACTTCAATTTCCGTTTCCCTCAGCGCGACCATGACTATGAATAACACAGGACCTTCTCAAAATATTAAATGTTATTCAAAATGCGCGGAAATGAGACTATCACAAGCAACCAGACTAAATGTTCGAATATATATATATATATATATATATGTAAAAGAAGTTTTTGTTCCGCTTGTCTGATGCATTATTCATGAGAAGACAGGCATAGCAATTGACACTTTTTTCTAACAAATTGAAAATTAATTCTTAAATAATTTTTGGAACATGATTTTGTTGAAACTGCCTGCTAAATGGCAAAGACCATTAGCTGAGAAGGCCTGCTCAAATTGATGTGTGTTCAAAAATGCATGAAGCTTTATTAAGGCGCGTGTTATAAAGGGTGTTGCGTATATACTTAAAGCTTAAGTGGAAAGCTTATTTAGCTATAATAAGTCATTGCGTTGGTTAATTGCCATGATATCTCATTTATAATTTAACAATTAAATTGGTTTCGTAATCCATTCGAAATTTGCGAAAACGGAATTGCTTGCTGTTCTGAAGTACTCAAAACGACAAACGTTTACGTTTTTGCCTGCGGAATGAAAAGTATTTTCCAGATTACACAAGGAATTAAAAAAAAAACAAGTTCTTCAACTCAAATTTCTTATATATTATTCATCATATTTGGAAAGAACATTTATTATAATAATAAATTGAAAAACTATCTGCAAAACAGAAGCGAAAACGTGCAAGAAAACGTAGCTGTTCTCGCTTCAGCAATGCCTGCTAGATGACAACTAAATAGACTTTTTACCATGAAAACTCGGGTTCGAATTCGATTTCGAAAAAGAAAAAACCAAACTTTTCCGATCGGAAATTAGAACAGTATTTCGTAAATGGTTCGGAATTCTTTCGTTTTTACTTATCAAAAACTTACAGTTTAAAAAACTTAAAGTTTACTTTTTTGTAAGCTTTAAAAGCAGCTTTCGCACGTGCACTCACTTAAGAACCTACACTAAATGACTGCTTAACTGATTGACTGCTGATTGATTGATGGATTGCCTTGACTGATGATACACAATATTGTTTTCTTCTTTCTTCTCTTTTTTTTTGCTCATTTCTCTCTCATGTCTAGGCCACAAGTCCATACTTGACTGGCATACCAGCCAACACATACAGTCCTTACTATGCAACCGGACACTTAGTGCCTACTTTGCTGGGACCCGATCCAAGTGCCGTTGCCTCACAAATGGGCACGGTGGTGCCACAGGCTGTTCAGGTGGCACAACAGAAAATTCCACGCTCCGACAGATTAGAGGTGAGTGACAGTTACAGTTTTGATACTTATTATTATATATATATATATATTCATATATACATTGATTGACTGCAAGCGAAGCGCCAATAAAATGTTATATGTATAATATTTATGTGATTATGCTTTTAATTTAATGCTTATGTTTTAGTTTGTTCATCGTTTATTGTTATTATCGTTTCAATTTTCTGAAATGACAAACAAAATGCCGAGAAAAAAAGCGCTTTTTGTTTGACCTTGTTTGTTTGATTTTTGTGTGGCATGCCAAAATAAAATTGATTTTTATATGTATTACTTCTTATAAGACTTACCATTTTAACTATGTATAAAAACTATTGCAACTGAAAACCATGTACAGTGTTTTAAGTTCTCTTTAGTTTTGCCAAAATATAAATTATATGAAAAAAAAAAACCAAAACTAAAAAAAAAAATTAAATATTAACAATTCGCTGATAATACAAAAAAAAAAAATTGATTTGAAAAAAACGTTGACACACATTCGCATTTGAACATTTGTCGTAACATCGCAAAATTGTCTACTTCTTCTGACTGTTAGTTGATATATAATATTTTTCAATTAATTTCAGTTTTATATACATACGTACATATATATATCTTTTGGTTTTATTATGTGTTACAATATCTTGTACACTTTATCTTATCGAAAATCTATCAATGTGTAAAACTCTGCCCACTGAAATGCGCTTTAACAAAGCGGCTGCTACCCTGCCAAAGCTTACGTTAAGCGCTTACGATAAGCGCTTACCAATTTTTATCCCATTTGTAAATAGCGTAAACAGAAAATTTACAAAATTCTTGCACATTCAATTCTTATTGTAAGATTTTTGAGTTATTTTCAATTTTTTAGTTTTATTTTTCGAAAAAAAATTAGTTTTTCAAAAGCATAAAATGTAGCTTAGTTTCAATTCATGAACTATATGGTAATATTTTTTATAGAAAACAGGGCCTAGCAACTTAGAGAAACTTAGGATTGTACTTCGAAAGAAATTACTGTTGGTCTTTAACATAAGATTGGATCTAAACAAACTTATATTAGGTTAGATTATTATCAAGCTTAGATTATAATCGAATTTTATATTGTTGAACATTTTTTGAGTTGAAACACAAGATCATTATGTAACTAGAAGAAATCTTTTTCTAATTTCATTTACCTCTTGTGAAAGCTTCGTTCTTTTTGATTCTATTCGAAAACTAAGTTACAGATACGTGTTTCCGATCCAGCTATAATATTTTGATTTGGTTCTAGAACTTGATTTTATCTAACTCATAACTTTGCCTTCGTTTGTTTTGTTTTGTGTTTTGTTTAATGTGTTTTTTATGTTGTTCTCAAGTGCAAAACTCAAAAACTAATCGGCACGCTCAAATCTACTAAAATTAAAAAAATAAAAGGCAAGTACTAAAGTGAAATACAATTAGTTCTGCCACAAAAAAAAAAAAAAAAGAATAATTATTGCTGCGCAATGTTTAATTGCTAACACAGATTGCATATTGGCAGCCGCTATAAAAATCCATGCATATATGTATTTATCCTATATACTTACAATATATACTATATATATATATATATGGAAGCATGCTCTAAAAGCAACCAACTGCAAAATCGGCTCTAACCAAAAAACTACCAAAAAAAAAAAAGTTGTTGCGTTCCAAATACTTAATTATAGTTTGATGAATACAACAAATACAACAACAAAAAATGAACTGTTACTGAATATCCTTCCATTATTTCCAATACACAACACACACACAACAAATCTGCAACTTTATTCACGAAAAAAACAAAAAAACAATACCAAAAACCAAATATACAACAACTACAACAAAAATACCACTACGCCTACACACACACACACACACAACCACAACTGCTGCCACTTTTGCTATTGCTGCCCGCCAACAACCAACCAACCAACAACAACAACAACAACTACTACAAACAACTGCAATCTGCAATCAACTGTGCAACCAACACAACAACAACAACAACCACCTCAACAACAACAACAACAACGACCAAACAACGCCGTTTCGAACCAAACCCAATTCCAATAACCAAAAATCCAAAAAAAAAAATACCAAAAAAATACCAAAAAAAAAACCAAAAAAAAACCAAAAAACCTAAAAATGTGTTTCCAGGTCTGTCGCGAATTCTTGCGCGGCGCCTGCAAACGGGCCGAGTCGGAATGCCGGTTCGCGCATCCGCAGGAGAGCGTCGCGAGGCACGACGATGGTTCCATAACGGTTTGCATGGACGCCGTGAAGGGCAGATGCGCACGTGACCCCTGCCGCTACTTTCATCCCCCCCTGCACCTACAGGCACAATTAAAAGCGGCCCAAACACGCGCCACCGCTGTCGCTGCTGCAGCTGCGGTATGGCTATTTCTATATTTACTTTATACTTTCTCTTACTTTAACCTACCCAACACCCAATCCCCCCCAAACCTTAACACTCTACCCCTCTCTTCCTTTGCCTAAGTTGCTCTTTACAGCAATCTGTTACTTTTAGGCCTGTTCTCAATTCCACTTTCGAATCAATTCCATTAAAATATGTAAAGCATTGTTTTAGGTCAAGCGAAGTAATAAATTCAATCTCAACAATAGAAGGATCTTATAATTCTAGTATGCTCTACAAAGTATGCTACAAACTTTTCTTGAAAAACGATTTGAAAGTGGAATTCGAAACAGGCCTGATTAATTTCTTTTCTTTTTAAGCCGCCTAACTCTTGTGTTTCCATATATTTTCTCAATGTGCGCCGCCAACTGTTCAATTTTTGATTTTATAATAAAATTAATTTTATTTTTTTTGATTTCTTTTTGTTTATTTCTTTGTGCTGTCTTTTGCTTAAATGCAACTTACAGTTTTCATTTAAGTTTCTTTGCGTTAAAACTCACCTCAACAATGATATACAAAAAGAAACACTTTTACTCCTAGCACAACTTACAACTTACAACACACAAGCCACAAAGTATGCAACAACTTTTGCTCTTAGAGTTCTATACATATATATATTACTTATACGTAGTACCACAATAAATGACAAATTTGCTTTAAATAGCGTTATTTTTGTATTAAGCATTGATTTTACATTAATGTTAACTCAATGTTAGCACACTGTAAAACATCATTTCTCCCACATTTAAAGCAAATTTAATGCAAACTTAATGCTGCATGTAAACAATTTAATTAACTTTATGCAAAACAAACTACAAATACAATAAATTACTGCAAAAGCCCTCAAAACAAGAACAACAACAATACATACACAATTTTATGCTATTTATGTTGCATTATTTTTAAATAACTATCTAGAGATATAGAGCTATGCCATAAACGCGCTTAATTGCATTCAAATTATCCCAAACAACAACATTATCCCATATATATATATGTATATATACAAATATAGCTAAATATAGTATATTCCAACGAATTGTAGTTGTAATTTTAATATAGTCAAGCTATCAGTTCAGATTTTATGCTTAATTAAAAAGCGCATTTAGGCGGTGTTAATTCCGGTTTGTTAAAGCCACATATATCATTTAAATTGTAAACTTTAAATTGTGCAAATGTAACAGAAACATTTCTTATTAAATATTTGTTCATTTTATAATTTAAAATTGATAGCTGACTGTCATTCAATAAGATATCAGCATATGCGAGGTGTCACGGAAAGCTCTTCCAACCGAATGCCTACTCTTAGCTGTCACAGAAATCTCTAGAGATTTTGATTTAAGTGTTGCCACCACACTGAAATAATTTTGTTTAAATTTATTTTGAGTTTTGTTATTCTTTTTGATAAACAAAAATTATAAAGATAATTTTGTATTAAAGTATTAGTACAACAACTTATTTTTTAAATTAATATTTTGAACTTTTAAACAAAATAATTTCAAAATTCAACTCTTTTCTGTAGCAATTTCGAGCAAGTTGGCAACTCCCAAACCAATAGGTTTGTTTGACTGCACTTTTTCAATGGATATTTCTTAAAATCTTAAAATTAATAATCTAAAAAAGTCAAATGTTTATAAAATGTAATGCAGACAGTTCAGAAAAACATTTTTGTTTCCATTACAAATATTTATTTTATTTTTAAAATTGATTTTGGTGGTGTTTTCAACCAAATCTCTAGTCATATTGAAGGAGCTTTGAAACCAACCGACAGACAGTTTTTTGACATCAATGATATTTAATTTGAAAATAAATTGGTTCCTTCCATAAGTCAAATAACTAAATATCTTAAGGCATTTCAGCACCGGCTTCTTTCAAGAACGAATAAAAATGCAAACCAAGCGAAAATCTCTAGAGATTTCCGTGTGAAAGAACTTTGAAAAACATTGAAGACGTTCATTACCATTTCGAAATGAAACATGCAGCTGATAATCCAATTTGAATATCAGCTTAAATGCGCACTTTTGCCTTTTATGGTCATTTAAGCGTATATTTTCTTAAGCTTAATGCAATTAAAGCGCCAAAAAGAAGTTCAATAAATAAATAAATAAATGAATGCAACAACAACGAAAGCAAATGTAAGCCAAAATTACATTTTAAACAATTTGACATGAAAAGAACAAAAAATAACAACACGCATACCAATAAACATGTGTGTGTGTGTGTGTGTGTGCTTGTCGGGATTATGAGCTTGCCACACACACATACACAGATATAGACTGACAGGCATTGGAGTTTGTTGGCATTCAACAACATGGAAAATATGTTGAAGCTGCACATAAAACACGCCATAAATGTTGATTTTCGTTGGGCAAAATTAACATTTATTACAACGCGTTAAAACTTTGAGCACGCAGCAGTCAACCAGGCACAGCAAGGGATATATACACACACACACACACACACATACACTCTTACAGAGTAGGCACACGTGGGCGCACGTTCGTGTGTGTGTGCGCTCTGGCTCTCGTCCTGCAGGTCCATGAGGTCCTGCCTATGCGCCGCACTTAATTCGCGACTTAATTGCTTTCGGCTGAAAATTTATTTGACGCTGCTGCAAACAACGTTGTCGTTGTATCCTTGTTGTAGCCTGGCTATATGTCTGTGTGTGTGTGTGTGTGCCACTCCACATATTTAACACTCCGCCCTGCGTCCCCTTGCTCGCTACAAACATGACACACATAATTGCAGCATAATATCGCATAAAGTGAAAAATTGTTGCAGCATTTTAGGCGTAATTCAATCGAGACCCAGACCAGGCACGACAAACGTGATTATTGTATCAAATTGTCCTTTGAAATTGCACCAACACCCATACACGCACACACACACACACACACACACACGCAGTACACCTCTCTCTTTCACTCTGCATATATTTGCTGCTCTTTCAAACACACGCACATTGCCATGGCAGCACATAATTTTATTTATGGGCCCAGGTTTAATGTGATTATGAGCTCAAGAAAGAAATAATATACCATTGTGTGTGTGTGTGTGTGTGTGTATGCTATATTGTTGCACCTGCCCTGAAACGTTTAAGCGCATATAAAAATACCAATTTTGTTATTATTATTCAACGCCTCGTTAAGTGTTGCCCTGGTTGTGCTTTTGACTTGTAGCTAATTGTTAATATATATTTTTAAATATCAAGACAATTATACCTTAAACTATAAGCTTAACTTTTCTTAATGCCTTTGACTTTTTTCTATACTTTTTTTTTATTTTCAAACACCCCATAATAATATAAAATAAAGTTATCAGACAGTTATTTTTATAGTTAAAATATATAAATATTGTATAAGATAGCAATTTATAGCAAGTCCTACATCTAAATTTGGTTTCTTTAAAAACTTTTTCAATCTTAAGTTTTCAACGCTACAAAATCTACACCAAAATGTAACAAAAATGTTTCAAATTCTTCAAATTTGTACAAAATATTACGAAAAGCAATTGTCTTCTCACTTTTGTGAAAATTGTAACTTTAAAATTCTTGGAAATTCTGAATTCTATTCTATCCATAGCCTTACGCCCGATGCAGCGCTGCTAAATTTATTCAAAACTATTATTTATTCATTATCGAACTCAAATAATATCATAATACAAAACTTTGTACCAAACAATATCC
The DNA here is from genome assembly GCA_949708635.1 of Hirtodrosophila cameraria. Lineage (NCBI taxonomy): Eukaryota > Metazoa > Arthropoda > Insecta > Diptera > Drosophilidae > Hirtodrosophila > Hirtodrosophila cameraria. The sequence goes on along the minus strand of OX453089.1, from coordinate 17,347,353 downwards.
CAAACTAGTTGTAACTTATAGTGTTTAACGTTATCCTAAAACTGGTCCACAAACTATTATTTTAAATACTATTTTTTTGATATTAATATATTTACCCTCTAAAAACCCTCTTTTATATACTGTCCCTAGACATACTATATCTTTATATGCTATCAGTAACTATGTGTATATATATACAAACTGTATTATCGTTAGGTATTTTAATGCATGTTGTCAGCGCCAGTGTGGAATGAATTTTAAAAAATTCAGAATATATAAATGAAATGATTATAAAAACTGATATTTCCACTCTGGTCTGTCCAGCCCTGAACTTTATTGTGCAGCCCCGAAACCCAAGTTACTTATATAACTAAAACTTTTATTAAATGTTGTTAGTTTACTTATTATACAATATATACTCTATTTTATACATATAAAGCTCTTACGTCAACAAAAACAACAACAACAACAACAACAGCCACAATAACAACATGAACAAAAATAAACACGGCCACAGCTTGCTATAAGAACACACATTACGCATACGCCCAGTGAACCCAAACAACACAACTTTAAGTTCAAATTCTTGTCATATTTTGTTTTGATATATATTTATGTTTATTTCTTTTCATATATATATGTTTTGAGTATTTTAATTTTGTTTCCTGTGCGTGTGCCACTGAAAAATAAAAACTCTGCCCAAACCCGTTGTAAACATATATGCAACAATAATAAAAACGAAAAAAAAGATCGCCTCGCAACAACAAAAAGAAAGAATTAGCCATATATTTCAAGGGAGGTCATTTCAAAATATGTCAACTGTCGAATCAAAGCAGCAGTTCGAACACTGCCTCGTATCCTGCGTCCTGTCGTTACACACAAAGAACTGCGAACCAACCCCAAACTATAATCCCCATGTAAGCGTGACACGAGGCCAACAACAAGCAGGACACACACAACACAACAAAAAATGGCCAGCCAAGGCTAGAAAGGACAGACAGACAGACAGACAACCCGCTGTGACATTTTTTTTTGTGCCTGACCAAAAATGTAAATGTCAACCTGTGCCGACTGGCAGGCTCTGGCAAACAGGCAGGACGCACTGAACGACGACACGGATTAGTCGCCAGGATAACGTTTGAACCGGAAAATTAACTAAAAGCAGAGATTTCCATGCCAATGAATTGTCCAACGGCAACAGCTCTGCCAATCTTTACGAGCACAGTTGCCTGTTCTAGAGTATTCCGGCTGGTATATAAACTCTGAAAGTACTTGATCGTGTATTATAGAAAAGTTCAGATTTGGCAGCTTAGTGTGCTGTTTTCGAACTCATCAACTGTTTTGAATTGATAGTTGAATGACACTACTAATAGATAACAACAATCGTTTTTGAAAGACACTATCTTGATCTTTGTCACAATCGATACTAACTAGACTTTCTGCAATAGCCAATCTTTACGAGCAAAGTTGCCTGATCTGCCAATCCTTACCTGCATAGTTGCCTGTTCTAGGGTATTCCGGCTGGTATATAAACTCTGAAAGTACTAATTGATCGTGTATTATAGAAAAGCTCAGATTTGGCAGCTTAGTGTGCTGTTTTCGAACTCATCAACTTTTTGTGAATTGATAGTTTGATGAAACTGCATCGATGACACTATAGATATATAATAACAATGGGTTTTGAAAGATATTATCTTGATCTTTTCCACAATCGATACTGTCTAGAGTTTCTGAAATAGATGCTATTCAGTTTATGCTACTATATTCCAAATGCTTGATGATTTTCTAGCTTTAAGCAAATATATTTCACTCAAAAATATTGAAAATAAAGTAGCTTTTGTAGAAGGTTTACGGCTTAATGGAAATATCGAAATAATTTTGTCAGTGTATCCTGTCTTCGACTCCCTCAATGCCGCAATTTCTGTCTCCAGTTTTTTTTGTGATAGTCTCCAAACAGTTGCTGCTGACCCCAAAAAACGGCAGTGCGCACAAACACAACATACACACACACACTCACACACAACTCACACACACACTCTCACACACACACTCACACACACACATAGAGACCACATATCGCCTTGCCCAAGCGAATTAATCCATTTATAGCATTCATTGGCGGTGACATGAAACAGTTCCCCAGGAATGGGAACACTGCAAAAGCAACTGGACCAAACCTGAGCTGAGCCACGAGTGCATTGCAAAGACCACAATAATAACAAGAGCCAAAAAAACGAAAACACCAAAAAAAATAACACACAAAAAACAACAGGAAAAAAAACCAACTCCCTGTGTGACTCCATTTAAATGCAAATTTTTTCCACTCTTTCGAGTGTCCCTGGTGTGCTAGCCTAAATGTATGTTAAGTTATGTTTTTTTGTGACTTTATTTTGTTTGTTGTTGTGTTTTTGTCTTTTTTTTTAGTTATTAGCACAGGCCAACCAGATCAGCAGAGCGCCCAAATCCACAAAACAAACTCAGTCTCCCCCCCCACCCGAAAAATGTTGTTGACTTTTTGTGTAAATTGCGGTGTTAAACGTATTAACTTTGAGCTCAGCCCTAAAAATGTACGTTTATATTGCTTGTGACTTGACAACGAATTTCTCTAGACTATACTTCACTTGCAAAAATGGTACAGTTGATATTTTATTATTGTTTTTAATTTATGGTTTTTAGTTGACAATGTTTTCTCTCAAATATGTGAAAGCAGCAACGATGCATCGGTAGGTATCGAATTGAAGTTATCTATTTGAGTATCGATTACTTTTGTTGTGAATACTCAAGTACGAAATGCGAATGTGTGTGTGTACTCAAATCAATTTTTGTTACATTTAATTATCAAAGAATATTAAACAAAAATAAATATAATAATACTATTGGCTTGCAGCAAATTCTGTTGAGCAGAATTATAAATAAAATGATTTTGTTGCGTTTCTCAGCAATTTGTTTGTACATTTTGGAAAACTCGAACGATTTCTAAGCTAGTTTTTAAGATTTAAGCTTAAATATAAGACATACGTATATAATATATATGATGGGTTTCAAATTAAAACAAGGCTTTTGCTGCTGGCTTTTGCAAGCTTTTATACTTAATCTAATTTTAAATATATATACAAATTATATTTCTAATGTTCGCTTCGGAGCTTCTTCACACACTAAATTTTGTCTGAAACTATGCTTTTTAACAACAAAATATATTAATATATATTAAATTCTACTTTTAACAAAATTAGTTGGTTTTCATATATATATTTTTTTAGGTATTTATAATCTTTTAAAGGAACAAATTATTTCAGCAAATATTCAAATGTTTTTACAAATGTGTATCTTTTTTCTTATAAAACTGAATTTAAATTCTATTTGTTTTATGTTGTTTTTTTTTTACTATAATTTTACTTATCATTAAAACAAAAAAAAACACTCGTACTCTTCTACTATTATGTATTTCATCTGTTCGCCTGTGCCACACTGTAATTGCTTCTACGATGGATGGTATCTACACACACACACACACACACACACACACACACACACATATACACACACTCTCGAACTCAACACACACATAAAAATGCACAAACTGCACAAAAATATCCAACGAAATAATTGATTAATTTATGCAATAAAAAATGTTGCAACAAATACAACAAAATGATGCAAATGCAAAATTATTAAAAAATGCCAACACCAACGCTTCTTGAATAATTCAAATGGAATTTATCAATATTTAATGGACGCATAAATTAAATGCTTATTAAAATAATTTCTATTTATTTGATTTAATTGTTTTGGGAAACATTTTGATTTCAAATTTTATTATTCATTTTCTGCAACTTGACAAAAATGTTTGCACAAAACTGACTAAAATTCATTTAAACAAAAATACACACACACACACACACACACAACAGACCTCACCTCTTGCGGCACACCACCAACACCAACAACATCAGCATCAGCAACAACAACAACAACTGCAGAACCACAACACCATCCCAACGGCCGGCGGCGTCGCTGCTGGCACAACAACAACACCAACAACAACAAACAACGCTGCCGCTGCCGCTGCTGCTGCCACCGCCGCTGCCGCTGCTGTCATGGGCCATCATACACTGGAAGTGGGCAAGAAGCGGGCAGCGGATCCTGAAATGTTTCCACTGGTATTTTCTTTAATTTCTTTCACCTCTTCGTTTTTCTTTTTTTTTTATATCTTTTCCGTTTCGTTTCTTTTCGTTTCGTTTGGCTTCTGTTTTGTGTTTCGTTTCTGATTTTATTTACTATTATTATTTAATTTCCTGTGCATTCGATTTTGATTGAGTTAAGTGATTTTTTTTGTTTTTCTTCTGTTTTTTTGTTTAGTGCATGCTTAAAAGATGCGAAAGTAAATAAGGCCAGAAATACTAAAATTAAATTTAGCACTAAAAATTTAAAAATTTTAAATTTTATGTTGCATACTTTTGCGCGCAAACTTATTTTATTTCTTTTGAAACATGTGCCTAAAAGTATGCCACATAAAATTTCGTATTGTGTAGTTGAAAGTGTTTCAAACAGAAAAACAAGTACGCTAGTTTAGCTAACCCAAGCAAAACACACACTCACTTATGTATTCACTCTCATACTCTCATATTCAATCACTTATTCACCTATTCACTTCCCAATTTCACTTGCACCACAAAGTGCCATTAATTAACGCTCATTATCTGCAAGTCAGAGAGAAGTCTGCCATTCATTCAGTTAGTCAGTCAGTCAATCGGCGAGCTTTGCAGTATTTAATTTATAAAATGAAGACATTATCAGACACATCAAAAGCATAAACACGCACATAACAGACACACTCACCCAATCACACACTCATGCACAGATACAAATACAGTTACTAATCAATTTATCAATAGTACACGATGCCCATTTGACTTCCATCAACACTTGTGCCTTGTAGAACCAATTAAGGATAGCCTATGATAAATCACAATAACATTAACACACACACATATATACACACACAGACACACTCACACTCACACTCACATTTACCTGGGCAAGTGTTAATTAAAATGATTTAACTGATAATTGGCAAGTGCCCAGAATGAATACAATTACGAATACACTCGCAAATGCATGACGAACCGTTCTTCTGGCTTTGCTTTAACGGTTTCTTTATTAACGGTTGTTTGGTAGCAACAGCACACTATGTTGCAGTTACTACTACTGCATTCACAATTGCTAGCTTAATTGCTTAAGTGCTTAAGTGCTTTTCCAGATTAATTAGCTGAACATGCATTCCCTTGGCCTGTCCCTTAAACGGCAGAACCAATGGCAACATTTGGCTTGGCTTTTGCGCATTTTGTTTTAATCTTAAGTCAATATGTATGTCTATCTATATGTATCATAGTATTGTATGTTAATACTTATATAACTTACAGTTTAGGTTTACCTTATATATATATATATATATATATATATACTTATATTCACACATCCACTTCACATTAGTTTTAAGTATTATCTAACTTATTGCTAATACCTAATACATTGTTTTGTATTTTGTATATTTATGCTGAACATATCCACTAATTTTATTTGTGTTCTCTCTCTTCTTCGTTTGTTTTTCGATTCAACTTTCGTTTGTTTTCTGTGTCTCTATGTTACTTGTTGCCAACAATTTGACAAAAAATCAAAAAAAAAAAAACAAAATAATTACCGAATATATCTCGAATATACCAACAACAACAACAACAACAACATCAACAACTACAACTACAACAAAATGTCTGCTAACCCCAATTCCGAACAAAAAATATATATATATAAAAAAACCAACAACAACAACAACTACAACAACAAATTCATCAATCAACTATGCAAAAACAAAAATCATTTGAATTTATCATGAATAATTCATTTTAAATCATAATAAATAATTACTAATCCTGAAAACCGATCCATATAAATGAATATATACAATCATAACAACAAAAAATAACTATAAATGTGCACAATTACCAAAAAGATGGATGTTAAAACGGTTGGTTCATTTTACTATGAAAATTTCGTAAGTACTCCAAAATAAAAGCAAGTAACATAATAAATAAATGAACAACTATCCATCAAAGATTACAAAAATACTTAGTACTATATGAAAACACAATTTGCAAACAGTAAAACTTACACACACTAATTATAAAACTTTGCAAAAATTTAGCTGTGTTTCTTAATTGATTTCAAATAAGTTCAATAAAAATAAAAACGCTTTTCTTTAATTGAAAAATCAATTTTTATTTCACAAAAGCTGAGCTATATCTATAAAAACAGTTAAATTGAATGAAGTCAAAATTTAAATTTTTTAGACATAGCTGTTCTGAATTTCCCTTTCGATTCGATTCCACAAAAATTTCGGTAGCATACTTTTACCATCGTCTAAAAATGATGCAAACTAAGATGTTTAATTTTATTCTGCACCAAAAAGTATGCTACACACTTTTCTGTCGAATTGATTGCAAAGTGGAATTCAGAACAGACCTGATTTAAAAGAATTTCGCTGTTACAAAAAGTGTTGATTTCAGTTCAACAAACAAAAGAAACACAGCCCTAGGAGACTATTTCAAAATCAAATAACAATGCATGTGAAAAACACACCAAATTTTATTAAATTTCTAAAAAAAAAAAAAAAGGGAATATTTATATAATAAATAAACTGAATATAAAATAAAAGCGAAATTGAAACATAAACAAACCAAATTAACGCATTAAAAATCTGCACAAAATTCGGTTATTTGAAACATAAATTGTTTCAGCATTGGTCAGCTTCAGATTATTAACTTAAGCAATAAAAAACGACGAAACAAATCAAACCAATCAAAAATTTCAATTGGCGCCTGTTTGAATTTCATTTTAGAAAAGTTCAGCTGTCCTTTGCTGCTACAATTGCAAATCATACATAACCTCATTAGTATTCCTATAACATTATAAGCTTTAATCTTTAAGCTGGCTGAGTAAAGCTTTCTTGTAGCTTAAGAACGAAAAGCACATTAAAAGCTCGCTTTCAAGTGCACTCTAAATGTTTTGTTTACTTTGCAAAATAGTTTTACTTTGTTAAATGTTAGTTTTCTATTTTTTATTTTTATTTTTTTTTGTAATGTTTGCTTTTTTTTTTTTTTAATTCAATTTGAATCATTTTGTTTGTTATTGGACATAGTATCTGTATTATTTACACAAATTGGCAAAAGTCTCTTTCAAAATCAAGCGAAACAATTAAATTCCAAAATCGAAAAACAAAAGCAAATTTTCTACTTGAGCTCGTTTGAAAGCAACTTTTTTGTAAATGCTATGTATGGTTATAGTTAGGCTAGAACACACTTATATATACATATATATATATATAGAACGATTATTGATATTATATACTAATCCATTTGTATTATCTTTTCTATTTCCTCATTTTTTTTTTAATGATTTTTATAGCAATTCTCTGGCATGGTACCGTTTAAACGTCCAGCTGCCGAAAAGTCTGGCATTCCAGTTTATCAACCCGGTGCGACAACCTATCAACAATTAATGCAGCCCTACGTGCCAGTGTCATGTGAGTATGCCCCACAACAACAACCACAACAACAACAACCACAAGTTGCAATAAGTAGCGCCATAACAACAACAACAGCAACAGCAGCAACAACAGCCAGTAATGATAATAATAATGCTGTAACTGTAACTGCTATGACTACCATTACCAATACCAATACAAATACCAATACCAATACCAATACCAATACAAATACAAATACAGAAACAACAACAACAGCTACTAATCATAATAATAATCATGATAATCAAGTGCTAGCTAACGATTATGATGATAATCATCAGAATCAAGAAAATAATGACACAACAACAGCAACAACATCAACCACAACAACAACAACAAACACTGCTAACGATTGTAATACAACACAAACAATTACAACAAACACAGCAAACACAGCAACAGCAACAACAACAGCCACAACTAATGATATAGCAACAACAGCAACACTAGACACTGCCACACCCCCTCACATTAACAATGGCAACACTAGCCCCCCAACAGCCTCCACACCCCCTGAGACAGTTGCCCTGTTGGCTGCTGAGCCCTCGACCCTGCCAAATGGCGACAACAACAACTATTTGTCATATATTAACAATAACAATTTGAAATCGCTAAATGGCGATGAGCTGCCAAATGATGCAGACAACAACAACAGCAGCAACACAGCTGCAGCAGCAGCAGCAACAGTTGATGCCGATTCTGTTTCCGCTGCACCCGTTGCCTATCTGCAGGCCACGCCCCAACGCAGCTATGCCCCCAAACAAAATGGCAATGATAGCTATCATCGTTACAGTCACAATGGCCACAGCAGCGGCATATTGCCCACGCCCACCAGCAATACTGGCAACAACAGCGCCAGCAACAGTTGCTCCTCTGTTACCACATCCATGCAGCAATATCCACGTTTGAGCTATGCCATGCCTGCCTATAGCTATGCCAATCTATACAGCGGCTATACAAATGCCACGCCCATTGTTAGCATGGCCAGCAGCAATGTGCAAAACAGCTATGTACAGGCACAACAGCAGCATCAGCAGCAACAGCAGCAGCAACAGGCTGCTCAGGTGCAGGCACAAGCTCAGGCTCAAGCACAGGCTCAGGCCCAAGCACAGGCTCAAGCTCAGGCACATGCCCAGGCTGCCTATGCCCAGCAGGCGTATGCTGCCTATGCAGCCGCTGCAGGTTTAACTCCTGCCAGCAGCTACTATGCTGATCCTGCCGCTTTGGCCAAGGAGGTGGCCCAAAAGAACTATGCCATGAAGGTGGCCAGTGCTGCTGGCAAGCCTGTCTCCGCTGCCTCTGCAGCCGCCTATACAGGCATGACGCTCAACAAGAGCTATGTATCCGCTGCGGCGCCACCACAGCCCGTGCCACAGCCACAGTCACAGCAGCAGCAGCAGGCACAGCCCATGTCAATGGCAACTTTGCTGCAAATGCAGGCTCAGGCTCAAGCTCAGGCCCAAGCCCAAGCCCAGGCCCAATTGCGTCAGTACAGCTCCGGCATGTCCACGCCAGTGGCACCTGGCACACCGGTGCATGCCACCAGCGCTGCTGGCTATTTGCAGGGCGCCTCTGCAGCGTTGTTGCGTGCACCAAATGCTGCTCAATCTATGCAAATGACTGCCAGTCAACAGCAGCAATATGCTGCAGCTGCTGCCGCTCAGGGCTATTTCTATCCGGGCGTTATGGCTGCGGCACCAACAGCAGCCTCAGCTGCTGGTTATGCTTATGCCATGCCCAGCAGCCAGGCAGCGGCAGCGGCTCAACAGTATGCCGCAGCTGCGGCAGCAGCAGCAGCTGCACAGGGCGGTGCACAGGGTAGCGCTATGGTGCTCAATCCCTATAAGAAAATGAAAACCTCCTAAGCAGTTAACAGACTAGACTTTCTCGAAGCATACGCAAAAACTGTACTTAAATATCGTAAATATATGTTGGTCCAGTTAGTTAGTTAGTGTTATTTTTAGTGTTAGCATGTAGCATGTAGTACATATTGAAGACGTAAAATAATGTGCCTCAGTTTTGTCTTTGAACATTAGTTTTTAGTTCTATATACCATAGGGCCTCGTATAGTTAGCATTATATTAAGTGTGTCCAGAAAATGTCACAAAAAATCATTGAAATCAGCACCATGACAAATCCGAAAGTCAAGTTAAACTTACAACTTAACCTCATATACACAATATTATTAAGTGAGCTTTAAAAAGCTTAACATGCTTCAAGTTGCTTAAAAGCTTAGTCAACTGCAGCTTTGCCTTAATCAAAAGTCAAACTCGCAAATTCTTTAAACAGCTTTTCAACACTTTGAAAGCTTTTTAAACAGCTTTTCAGTAAGTGCAATATAAGTGAAAGCTGCTTGCCGATGCAATCCTCTTGCCCCGCTACTAAACACAAATGCTCGAATGCAGCTTTTAAGTTGTGTTTCTTAAGTTTTTTATAATTTTTTAAATTCGTTTTAATTAGATGCAAAAAAAAGGGAATAGACACAAAAATATAACCTCACTGTGACTTGAGCTGTTGCCATTTTTGATAGAGAACATAGCTTTGAAAGCACAACATCTTCTTTATTATATAGTTTTTTAAGTTAAGTTCCTCTTTTATTAAAAAAAAAGAAATATTATATAGTAAACAAGCACACACATACACAAAAGCATAGAAATGCAAACGGAAACGGAATTGGTAACGAAACTGCAACTTGTTATAACGAAGTACTGTGATAGCTTTGCACAATACATACACAACAAACAAAAAAAAAAAACACAACAAGAAAGTCTTTTTTAGTCGACCTCTACAAAATGCAAGTCATTCAGTTCGTTCCTATCAAAATATGCCATAAAAAATATAAAAACTGAAAGAAATAAATTCGAATGCTGCCCAGGTACAGTTGTGTGCGATTGTTGTTGGACTGCCAAAAGCTTTTGCCATAGTTAAAAAAAAAAAGAAAAAAGAAAGCTATCGTTGCTATCTCTTTCATCTTCTGTCTACCTCTCTGTATGTCTCACTCGCTCTCTATTTGGCTCTCGCTCTGTCTCTACTTAAACATAGTTAGCTAGTTAGTTAGTTAGCTATCGTGAATGCTGTTGTAATTTTAATTGTTTAAAATTGTTGAGCAACGAACATGCGTAACGAATATTGCCTAGTTATAGAATATACCTATTATAGACATACATATATACTACCTAAATAAATATATATATAAATACTATACATGCTGTATGCTGCTAATATATACGATATATACCTACAACATCAACACTATGTACTCTAGCTGTTTGCACACACACACACACACACACACACACACTCACAAAAACAAAGCCAACAAAAAATGATACAAAAAACCACAAAAATCAATCCACACAATTAGAACATGATGATGAAAATCGATCTGTAAATCGTTTAGCAATCATATACTATATATACACATATATATATATATACTCGTACACCTTGCTATAAAGCGCTCTAACTAATCAATCATTGAACCCAATTAAATCACATAAATCATAATCACTTCTCTCTATATCCGTTTCACTCTAACACACACACACACACACCACCATCCAACCACCCACACATTTAAAATATTGAAATTGTTAAGCCATCAAAATTACTTATGTTATGTTTATTGTTAATGTTATGTTCAATATTTGACTCCTATGTTGACAATTAAAAAAAAATTTAAAAAATTAAAAAAAAAAAAAAAATACCAAACTATGTAAAAAAATTTTTAGTTTTTTTCCAATTTCTCTCTCTTTCGATGTATTATTCATGTGTTTCTTTTAATATATGTACTTACATACCAAGCTATGTATACAAAATGTATGTTTATTAAAATAAAATCGATGACAAAAGAATTATGTTTTTAATATTAGATCTCGTGTGATTTTCTATATATGTTTTTTTCTATGTATTTTTCGTACGTTATATAATTTATGTACTTACAATTTATGTACAACAATTTCTTCTAATGTAGCTTATAATTTTATGTGTTTTTTTTTGCCCCCATATCAAAAAGGGACTTAAAAAAAACAACAATATACAATTTGCCACTGACTTGCGCACTTTAAGTCTTAGATACATCTATTTAATTCTCTTGGCGCTCGAAGTTGATATAAATTCAAAATTTATAATTATTGTTATTATTATTATTATTATAGTTATTCTAAATACTTACTTATTACATACTACATACATATATACTTATAATCTCTGTACAATTTGTTTAATATTTAATTTACAATATACGTTACATCAACAATATATATTTCTAATGTTTACAACAATTTTTAATGTTTGCCACTAATTCTAATTTAGTTGTCGATAGTTATTTTTTGATTAATGTTTATGTTTTTTGAAATATCGTGTGTTTTAAAAAAAAAAAAATATAGTTTGAACCTTACAGAAACAGAAACAAAACTACTTTATTGTGTGTTGGTATTTATTTATTTTTGGTATTCACTTATATTGTTATTTTCTGTTGTGCCGCTTTCTACACATTTACTTATTATACTCTTAATCTTCAAATTATATATATATATATGCAGAACACGCCCCTTTCAAATGCAAAAAAGAAAACTCACTCAACGACACATATGCCACATATGCCACACGCATTTCACATGCCGCGCTTTTGGGCAGAGCAGCCTCCATTTTCTAGCTTCTCCTAAGTTTGTGTTACAATCGCGCTTCGTTTAGCAAATGCCTAACTATAAAACCTTAATCCCTAACTATCCATAACACACACACAACTACATCTCTGTCTGCCTTGATGACTGTCTGTAAACCGCTTTAATCCTTTTTGCTTATTTCATTGTCCTTCCAACAAAAAAAAAAACAAAAACAAAATCAAATCTATTCCAAAAACTATCCTCTCTCTATGTTTAGCTCTTAGAATAATGGCAAGCAAACTGAGTACGCTAACCATATATATATATATATACTAATTCGTTCAAATGGTAGAAACTAGCTGTAAAATCTGAGAAAACCAATATGCATATAACATATATATATACATATATCTATATATAACTATTATTGCTTGACTTGTGGCAGGCTTACTACATACTTATTTATGATAAGAAAGATGCTTACTAAACATGCAGCAAATGCGTAAACTAAGGAATAAAAAAAAACTATCGATATGTCTTGCTAAAACGTATGATAATAATAATAACTAATATACTATGATTGTATGTATGAATGTCCAGTTCTCTAGCTGTCGTATATGTTTTTTTTTTTTTTTCGTTAACAATGTAGAAATGTTTGATACAAAAAAAAAAAATAAAAATCTTTGCAATCTCTGTGTGCAAAACATGTTTCGAAAATGATTTTAATATTACAAAAAAATATATATAATTAAATTTACATAACACATTCAACACTGCATGTTAAAATGCGCGACGCAGCCTGCAAGAGAAAACATGATCATAATTAGAAATATGATTTTCACAAAGTTTTTTGTTTTTTCAAACTTTATGCACAATTTCAAAAGAAAATCAAAGCCCTTTTCTATTCTGCTTCAATCGAGAGAAATCACTGCACACAAAATACTTATAGAAAAATAACAATTAAAATCTAGTTAACAACGAGCTAACAGTGCAAGTTACAATAATATCACAACGAAATGGATATTCTCAGTTTAGAGACAGTTCAATATAAACTTAAAAACTGTTTAGGATTTGTACAAAACCATTTAGAGCCCTTGCAGCTCCTTACAGTCTTCACAAACCTTAGATACTAGGTTCCAGCCAGTGCATAGTTCAATGTGTTAGTAAGCCACTAAAGTACATTACCGTCCATATTAAAAAACGAAAACAAAAATTAAAAATTAATTAAATTAGCATAGCAGCGCACGGCCACAATTGAAAATAGACTTCAAATTTTATATTTTGTAGTTGAGAATTGAAAAAACAAAAAGAACATTGTGCACAGTTTTTATTAAGCACATTCACAATAAAAAGAGAGAAACACACACATAAGAAACATACAACAAATAACACACACACTGAGAGAAAAAACTACATGCAAAACAACAAACATTTTGACTTAATGTATGGCTATAAAGCGCATCAAAAACTGATGCCACTTTCATTTCGCATTGATTTTCTTTTAGTTAACAAAACTTAGTGCTATTATTATAAACTTAATAAAAAAGTGAACAAACAAGAAATTGCAGAGTATCTAAGTAAAACTATTGCATGTATGTTGAGCAAAAAAGAATACTAAGTTGGTAACATAATATATATATATGAAACAAAAAAATAACAAAAAATGTTTGATAAAATGAAAAACAACAAAACAAAAAAACTATACTTATTTAACTTATACACAACTACTATACACAAAAGCAACCAATACAAGCAAACACTTTGATGAAAATGTTCTATGTGCTATACAAAATGAAAGAAAAAAAAAAACAAAAAAAATTAGTCTTATTAACTGCGTTATAATAAATCAAATAAACTAATACAAACAAATACAGAAAATTAACATTAACAAAAAAAATATATATTATTGAAAATTATATAGACGTTTTATTGTAAAAACCGTAAAAAAAACTTGTTGCTTCTTTTATTTACTCGTACAATCTCAAAACTGGAAAGTGCTAAATGGCAAAACTTACTCCTAACACTAAATATTCTAATATTCTGCGTACATTTTCTCTCTCTCTATTTCACTACTAATAACAAAAGTTAATGCTGTGCGTTGTCCTACATTCTACTAAGTTCTCTATTCCATTTTATTTGCTATTTAATATTAAGTTTATTAGTTGTTTACTAACATACTATTTTTGGCATTGTTTTGTTTTCCAGCTGTTTTTTTTAAGTTAACTAATTGAAATCTTTTATATTTTGCTTTTCATTTCAAGCGGCTTTTTAGTGCTTTTTTCAATTCACTGGTATATGTTAGGCGTATATCAATGTGCTCTCTGCTCGAAAATATTGTTTTCTTATCGAAAAACACACACACACACACACACACATACTCCAAAAATTCGCGGTAGTACTCGTATTCCACACATGGCTTGCTCGAGCTCTCAAAACTCAAACTCAAAACTCAAAAACAGTACTCGTGCTTTCTGGTTTCTTTTTGTTTGTATCTGAAAAATACAAAAAATATTACTGTATTGCTTATGAAAACCAAATACATACTTAGTTTATGTGTATATGAAGTCATAATATATATATATTATATATATATATATACTCTAGAGTTAAGCGCTTTTGTAATGTTTCAAAGAAACGCTTTACAAATATCGAATTTTGATTTTTGCAAACATTTCGCTCTCTTTGAACTCTATGTTTTAATTTCTTTTTAACTATCTCTCAATCAAGTAACTCTAATATATATACTACTTAATCTCTATATCTAGTACACTCTAGTAACTCACGTCCCAATCTCATCTACAAGTCTATTGCATGTTTTCCGTCTAACAAATATAAAAGAAACTTGAAAATAAGATCTTAGCCTTTCTTTGAATGCATTACAAAAGTTTCCATCGAGTTTTCACACACAATGCAGTAATCTATTCTATTCTGTCTACCCCCCTCTCTGACTCTACTCTTTCACACAAACTCCCTCTCTGTCTTTCTCTATTTTGCTGTATGTACACGTAACCCACTCGTACAGGTTGTTTTATATACCCCCTCTCTCTAGCGGGAAGTACGTTTCTCTTCTACATGTTATATGTGTATCATGTTTGTTGGATTTTATTTTAAATATATGTATAATTTTATAATTTCTTTTTTCCTATTTTTTGGAGCGTATCGTATTGTAATTTTCAGCATGTGCTCAATGAAACAAGAACTTTTCGTAGCAAGTAAAAACTCGCAGAAAAATCAAAAAAAAAAAAAATAATAAAAATATTTAAAAAATGAAATTGAAGTTGCAAGCAAATCCTGTGTTGCAAGTGGCTGTCACACCTATGCTAACTGTGATTGAAATTGCGAGTACCCGCTAAATACATTACGTTTGTTTACTATACTCTCGTATTTGGCTTCTGAGGCATGTGGTATGATATATGATATGATGGTAAATGATGCTACAATACTCCCTCGTATTAAGCTAAACGCACTTCTAAGGTAAGCTGGTGCACTGCCCAATGAGCTTTTGTTATTATATATACATATACGTACGTATACTTATTAAACTTTGATAGACTTAATTAGTAACTATTTTAACTAGTCGCTAAGTATGTATTAAACGTTTTTCATTTGTTTTCTTCTTCTGTTTTTTTTTTTTTGGTTTGTAGCTATTTTTAGTTTGTTTGACGCAATGCTATGCTAAAGAAATCAGAGATGTTGCATAGAAGACATGCCAACAGCTTCTTAAAAACTTATCTGTATTATATTTTGATGTTAAACAACATGACAATAACGTAATTTTAATGAAGAAAGTGTAGTTCAATAACATTATGTTATTGTTAATGTAGAAAGCGTAATTCGTTAACATTATGTTATTGTCATGCTGTTAACACTATAATTTCATTTATTTACAGCCTTATTTAAAATTGCAAGTCTGCTGACTATAGTTATGATCTATTCGAGCTCTCTGATCTCTTTAGCTGCCATATCACAATACTTAGAAACAATTTTTGGTACACCTGTTGCAAGCAATGTTAATAACATGACTCCTTTTCTTTTTACATACGCACACAATTTAGTCCATTCGTTTAATGCATCTGCAGGATTACAAAAGTAATATGTATGACTGTTCTGCTGATCAAAAAAAGAAACAAAAAAAACACACAGAAAACAACAACAAAATATGTACAACACAGAACACATCTAGCTGGCATTTTGAGATGTAGCTGAATTGCGGGGCAATCAAATTGAAATGAACTTTAAATGCTACAACAACTAAATTATATTCATACACACACACACAAATATACACACGCATACACATACAGTACACACACACACACCGAGCTGCCAATCAGATGCGTTTTAACTGTTGCTTCAAAGTTTTACTTGTGCCGGAAGAAGTAAAAAGCGTAGCCTACTTTTAAGCAGTAGCTGCTAAGCACACACACACACACACACACTTGCACACATACAAGGCAGCGTGGTAATGTCGCTGCCTATACTACAATTATATATACCTACATATTATTTACTATATATACATTTGATCAATCTTGCAGGCTTGTTTGTATGTATTTAATGTAGTAAGTATTCGCATTGTTTTTTTTTATGTTTATGTTTGTTGTGTTTTTTAATCTCAGATTGCCAGAGCTTGCCAAACTAATTGCATAAGAGGTCTTATAGTATTTAAAGATCTCAAACTATATACTGATATATTTAGGTATTTAAATTGTCTGTTTGTTTTTTAATTACAGCTGTGCTGCGTCAGTAACAATTATTAAAAATGCGCTTCCAATACATTTTGCTGCCGTGCTGCATTTATAATTTATATATATTTTTTATTTACAAAAGATATGTTTTTTTGATGCCATATTCTTTCTTTATTTACAGTTTGCTGCCACTTTTTGCTTTAACGGCTTTTATATGCGCGTTATCCGCTTTATCTTAATTTCAATTTTATTTTACAGCCTCTGCTAAGTTAACATGGCCTTAACATAGACGCCCAAAAGTATGCAACACACTTGTACTAATACGCTTACAGCTTTTACAGGCTTACATTATGCTTTAATTAGTGTCCTTTTTCTAATTTATTCTAGCTTTAAGTGCGCTTTGCCATTTGCATATGCGATTCAACAAAATTTGGTTGTCTGCAACAAAAAAAAAAAAAAAAATGAAGAAAAACTTGAGCCACAAACTTTTTGTTAAAGCAACAAGTTAAGTGTCCGGGAAAACAGAAATGAGTACAAAAGCAACAAAAGACAGAAAAACAAACTGTAATTACGACACACACACACACACCCAAAAAAGAGGGGCGTAAATGGAGTAGGGCGTGTCATTAATTTACATTTATTAACTCGTGTTTTTCAGACTTCAGCGTCAGTTCAATTTGCATAAAGTGAAATTAACAAGTAATTAAGGCAAATTTAAGTGCCAAATTGAGTATAGCGAGTTGAAATACATACAGCCATGAACTGGCTAAAACTTACTAATGTGAAATTAATGCATAGTCTTTGCACTGATTAAACGGCAAACTTCATTGTTGAAATTCAAAAACATTTATTATAAAAATTGACAAGATTAAACATTTGGAATAATCTGTAATTAATTCATTGTCATGGAATTGATTAAACTAAAAGTTATAGAGCTCTTCCAGAATATTGCATTGTTCAAATTAATAAGCATTTATAATTAAACATCAACATTAATAATTCGGGTTTGTTTTTTTTTTTTTTTTGTTGTTGTTGTTGCCACACAATTCTGTTGGACCGCAAATGCAATTGAAGCTTAACTTTAAGCCGCTGTTATTTAATATTTAATGCAAACTAATTAATTTTTATTCACAAAAAAACAAAAAACCTACCTTTCCATTTACAACTACATACATATACATATACAATTTCTACTTATACTTTTTTTTTTTACAACTAATTTTGTTTTTTCCTTTTACATGCTAACACATGCGCGTCAAAATACAAAAATAATTATCAATAATTATTACACAATTTGCATGCAACAAACAAATTTTATATATTTTCAATATGAAATCGAAAATTAAAAACAACTCGCACGGATTGGGATTCAAAATGCGCAAAATGCAACCAAATAACAAAAAATATATATATACACACATATATATACAAAACGCTGCATGGATTACTACTTCAACAAACTGCAAAAAAAACAAACAACAAACAAACAAAACTATCGATATTTTTTTCACACATTTTCTATAACAAACCCTTTTTTCACCGCCACTCAACACAAATGCTGCATATTTTCTCAATATATACTTAACTTTATTTTCAATTTGGAAACAAAACACACAACT
Source organism: Hirtodrosophila cameraria (assembly GCA_949708635.1). Taxonomy (NCBI): domain Eukaryota; kingdom Metazoa; phylum Arthropoda; class Insecta; order Diptera; family Drosophilidae; genus Hirtodrosophila; species Hirtodrosophila cameraria. The sequence continues at coordinate 17,328,878 of OX453089.1, read as the reverse complement.
TTTGCATTTATTTTATGCGCCCAATGCAAATTGCATGTTTTGCCGGCTTTATGACAATCGATAATTAAATCAATATAGCAAACACTACTAAAATGCCACCTCTAAATGCTTCCTGTGTTATCTACACCGATGCAAGCGGACAGGTACAGTCTCTGCCCTGGTGAATGCTTAACATGCTAACATACTGTTATTAGCAGCATGCTACAGCGCTGTTAATATGACAGCATTGCATGTTAGCAAAAACAGTGCTTATTTTATTTTTAACATTTTCTTTTTTTTTTATTATTTTAGTTTCTAAGTTCTTGTTTAGCTGTTTCTAAAAGGAAAACAAAACAATAAAAAAAAAGAAAACAACCAAACAGTTAAGACAATTAGTCATAAATTTGTATTTTATGTTTATAATCAAAATGCATAGAAATAAAACACAATTAGAGCAGCAAGTATTTAACATTCTAGTGTCGAGTGTCGAGTTTCAAGTGTCATTATGTCTCTATTCTACACATAGTATAAGTAAATTGTAAACTATTTTCGGCTTGCCGAAACTCTGATACCCTTGCTAAAACAGTGACGAACTATGTTATGGCCAAAAATCGGACCTAATTTTACTATTTCCGACTTTCACTTAGAACTATCTATGTTTTTGATGATGTAGAACTATATTGCACAAGGGTATACAGATTCAGTGCGACACATTGCAACACTCCCTGCGTTAACTGGGTTAATCAAATTGAATGTGCTGCCGCACCCCAAGCGACAACGATAACAACAACAAGAACAATGTGAACAAGTGTCGTCGGCCATTTTGAAGGCGTTGCCAACATTGTCAGCGATGATGTCAGTGGGCTCTGACATGAACACACCTTTGAGTGTCGAAGCTGTTTGCTCAACTGTCTGACCCAATACGCACAACGGACCACGCCTACACACACACAAACACACACACATACAGACCTACACACATACACACATCTACACACATCTACACACAACAACTGGCGTCAATATTTGCAAAAAAAAAAGAAAAAAAAAACATAATAAACACAACCTTAAGCTGAGCAAAGCAACAAAAACAAACACACACACAACATAGATATCTTATATTAGACTACGTACATCTATAGCTAATCCACAATCAATATATTCTCTCTATTTGATACAATAACAGCCCAGCCGGAACGGGGCGTATTATACACACAGTGTCCTATGCTAATGAATGGCACATTTTACATAATTAGGTAAAGAGTGGCCAGTTATTTAACTTTATTTATATTGTATACGTTTACGATACTCCACCTGCTCCCCACTCTTTTTCTATCACACTCTCTCCCTCTCTGTCTCTCTGCCTCTCTCTCTCTCTCTCTGTCTCTCTCATGCCAATTATATAAATGTTCCAAATACCAAATTTGTGTGCTTAGCGCGCGCATTGAAAACAAAAACAAAAACAAAAAAAAAAATACAAATAAAGACACTATTTGATATACTCTTTAGTCTATATAATTGTATCGCTTAGCTATTTAAAGAGCTTTAAGCTTTTGTGTGTGCTTTTGTTGTCACAGGATCGGCGATCGCTGTATTTGTAAGCTTTAAAGCTTTTTTGTCAATTTCAGTTAGCTTTAGCTTTAGCAGCTTTTGCGCGCTACCCAAATGGCCAAGTTTTTTAATTTGGTTTCGTTATTGTTTTGGTTATCCTTACAATTTGTTAACTGTTTTCTCGAGAACATTTAAAAAGAAAACACACAGGCGACATTTTTTATGGTATATACAAATTAACATTGCGTATACATTACGTTCTCTCTCTCTCTCTCTCTCTCTCTCTTTTCTCTCTCTTTTTTTCTTATATTTCTAGTGCCGCCTATTAGGATATGTAACTGTTACTGCATAATACAGCCCACTAGAACTTAAGCAAACAATCAAAAACTTGAAATCTTTTTCTTGTATTATATATAGTACATATACTACCTACATACAAAACTATATCGTAACTAAGGCGCGTTCTCTGAACCTTATCAAAGAAACTGAAATGTGAGTGTTACAGACCAAAAGCTCTTTTCTTGCTCTCTCCTACTCTACTACTCTCTCTCTCTCTACGCTGTGCTTGAAAGCTTCTTAGCTTCTCCATATATCGTTGGCTCTCTCAAAAGCCAAAGTTTTAGTTATCCAATACTTGCTGCTTTAAAGGTGTTTTATTTCCACATTTATTTATAGATTTCCTAAGTTCTACTTAAAGCTTATGTGGCAAACTTTACGTTTAAGCTTAGCGTTTAAGTTTTTTTTAAAATATTATTCAAAGTTTCTGTTTTGAATACACTTCTTTTTTTTTTCTTTTGTCATAATGTGAACGATACGAAACAACACCAAAAACTCTAGAACATATATCTATATAGACGCGTACCATTTTCAGGATTCATTCACAAAATAATTTATATATATAGAATTTTCAAATCATTTGCGCCGCCATTTTATAATTTATTGTCCCTGCCTTTAAGATTATTTAAGTGAACAACTAGTTTAACATACGATTAATGTACAAACATGAATTAAAAACAAAAAAACAAAAAACAAAATAGAAAAACATCGCATATTGAAAGACTAGTTAACTAGTATTATTATTAAAACAGCGACTAACATTGATGAAAAATATATATATCTACACCGAGCGTATTAAATCTAACAACCATTAACAATTCTAGTGTATCATATAATTATTATAAGAATATAACTAATTTTTGCTCTTTTTCTTTTCTTTTTCTGCTCTTCTCTTTTTTTCAACCGAAAAACCAATCAAATAAAATACCCAAAACAAAAAACATACCCTCAAAAATTATTGAACAAACCAAACAAATTGTATTTATTATTTTGTCAATTGGTTTCATTTACTACGTTTGCATCCCGCCATACCCTCCCCCCAAAAAAATACCAAATCTCATGTTTATGCGAATAAACAAAAACAATTCTATATAGTTACTGGACACCCTCCCGGTGTGCCAAGATTTTAATAGATCTATGTGCAGTCGGTTAAATTGTAGATTCGTTCATTTAACTGAAGGTAAGTGCATGTGCTTAAGTTTTTTAGTTATTAGTTATTAGTTTTATTTTTAGTATTTAGTTTTGTTTGCTTTTAGTGCTTTTCTTATAGAGATTGTTAAATGAAAATTCATTCTTACGTTTTTGTAGTTGAGAGAAAAACACAAAATTATTTCCATTTCATTTTGCTCAATTGGCTACATTTTAATTTGATACTTCTGTTTTTTGTTTTTTTTTTTTAGGTTCAACTTAAATTCTATCAAATTCCAAGAAATTACACACACAAAAATACACGAAAAATATAATTGTTAAACCTTCTTTTTACAAGAAAATTGGATAAATTTCATTTGTTTTTTTTTTCTAGATATATCGAGCAGAAGTTTTAGGATTCAAGATCAAGATTCAAGTCCGTTTTCATTTACACAAAACAAATGTTTATTCGATTCATATTCAATATGTGAACACAAAATTCGTTAAACTGGTTGCTCAATACCACATTTTCATAAAGTTTAAACTCAAAACTAAACAAAATATAGAACTTCGGTTACATTTAAACAGCCACTTTTGCTAACAGGCATAAAAAAAAATAAACAATTATTTTTATAATTGCTTTCACTGTTTTCCTAAATACCCCCATTAAATAAATAACTAAATAGTAACCATAGCCAACTAAATTATTCATTGTTTTTATCTCTATGCCCACATTCTCCAAAACAGATGACAAGGTCGAGGTGATTGATCAACGTGTTGCTGTCTGTCGGGATCATGCCAATAGTCAATGTCGTCGCAAGCAATGTAAATACTATCATATACCAATTGTCTTGCCACCAGCAAATATAATGGCCGCCATGATAACCAATCCGAGTGAGCAACAAGTGGCAGCAGCTGGCGGCAATTTGGTGGCAACAAGCACAGCAGCAGCTGTTGCAGCTGGCTATAACAGCGGCAACAACAATTTGATCATCATTGAGCCGCATCAGCATCCGCAGCAACAACAACAACAGCCGCAGCAGCAGTTTACTTACCACACCAACAACAACACCACTTACTATCACAGCAACACAAACAAATCGGCAGCAGCCAGCAACATGTATCAGCAGCAACATCAGCATCATCAGCAACAGCAGCAGCAGCAGCAACAACAGCAACACATTTCTTATCACTGCAACTCACCGTACTCGCCCTCGTCGGCCTCCTCGTCATCATCTTGTTCCATAGCCACATCACCCACACTGTCGTCAGCCACAACGCTGTCGACCACCTCGACAGCAACAATGCCCACAACGCAGCAACAATATGCTGCCGCTGCGCCACCAGCAACAGCATTTCTAAAGGCACCTGCCTACTATACAGATGCCACGCCCACTCTGGTGCTTAGCAGCGATTACAATTCCAACTGTATACCCATTCAGGCAACGCCATTCATTTCGCTGCCACAGCAACATGTGCTAAAGTACACAACACAGCCGCAGCAGCATCAGCATCAGCAACAGCAGCAACATCACAATATACTGCACCACCAGCAACATGCGTATGTGGGTCATCATTATCCGGTGGTGGCCACCACAGTGGCTGCTCTGCCGGCAACCACAATTACCGTTACACCGGCCACAATAGCCGCACCCTCATCCTGCATCTAAGTATAGAAATTTAGAAAGCAGTTTGCCATACACCCATACACACTCACACTCACACTCACACACACCCACATACACTCACAAAAATATACTTATATACGATAAAGAAATTCGAAAATTTTTGATGCAAATTAAAGGTTGATATTAACTATTTACAAGAGCAACAATATTATTATGTGAAACAACCATAAACCAATAAATACCAAAATGTAAACAACAACAAAACAAAAATATATATTATATTGACAACTCTACAGAACTTTTTCGTACGTATAGCAAGACTTTAATGTAAGTTGTTGTTGTAAGCATCAAATTTACACATAATTGACAAACATAAATAAAGTGAAAATCTTGAGTGACGGCTCTACAATACTAGAAAGCCTACAACAACAAAAGAAAATTTAAAAAAAAAAAAATTAAATATTGAAAGAAAACAAAACAAAATGTTTAGTGTTGTTAAATGAGAAACATAAAAAATTAGCAATTAAAAATTGAACTTGATAGATAAGTAAAAAAAAAAAAACAAAAAACAAAACCAAAATGGGAAAACGCAGTTGCATTAAAATTAGTTAAAAACTATTTTAAACTCTAGTGTTCCATATTTCAATGCAAGTATAAATAAAAACAAATAATAATGAAAATAATAATAATAATAAAAAAAATGTAGTAAGAAGATGAGTTAATATAGATAATAATAGCAGTCGGTAAGCAGCCTAAAACGAAATCTACAACAATTTACATGAACAGAACAAAAAAAATAGTCAAAATTAATCAAAACGAGAGAATTCATAGGCCATAGTTAAAAGAAAAACAAAAACAAAAACAAAAACAAAATGATATAAGTACAGTCACGTCCTATTTTTGCAACAACGATTTACTACAAAACAACAAAAAACAAAAACAAAACCGATGAAAATGAACATAAATGCAAGAGGCAAGCGATTACAAACGATTTTTTTTCTTAAAATACAAAACAAGCGTATTCCTTTTTTTACATTTTATAAACGAACAACGTGAATCAGCAACTACAGCAAAAGAAAACAAAATAAATAAAAATTAAATCAATTAAATTGTAATAAACATATTTTTTTATATACAAATTATAAAACACAATACGAAATGAAAGGCATCAGCATAAAAAAAGAAGCATCAAAAACAACACTAAAAATAATCAAATCTAAACTGTAAGCATTTTTTGCAAAAATTAAACAAGAAAAAACCTAATATTAAAAATTAAATTAAAAACAAAGAAAAAAAACTCAAAACACTGAAAACTAAATTTTTTAAAAGTGTATTATTAATTTAGCTGAAATCTCTAGAAAAATGAAATATTATTAAAAGAAACATTTCATAAATAACACTCAGCCACAAAAACACAAAAACACAGACACACATGTAATGAGTACCATTTAAAAATATAACAGGCCTGTTCTGGTTTCCACTTACGGCGAAATTTTGCGGAAATCAAATTTCTTTAAGATTTCAAAATTCATCGAGTGAATTGAATTTCAGCTCAATGGTAACTTGTCATTTCATCTTTGATCAAATGAAAGTGAATTCAATTCGCAAAATCTTAAAAAAAGTGAAATATAAAAATCACTTTCGCAATATCTTAACGAAAGTGGAAACCGGAACAGACATAACGAAAGCAAAACAAAATATTAACAAAATAATAACGTACTGTATCTTCCTATGAAAAATTTGTAAGAATTAAACCATTTAAAAATTATATATTACATATAAAGAAGAATGGTCTTGCAAATTTGATACTGATATGATTTACAGTTTGTGCTGTTGTAAGTAAATTTAATTTTTTTATATATATAAATAAATCATAACACACAACACAACACAACACAACATTACAATAACAATAAAAATTACAAATGAAAAACAAAAAACTACTTATTATATACAACAACAAAAAATATGCATATATTTATGTATATACACGTATAATACAAGAATATATAAATATATATACATATATATATATATATATATATATATTTACTAATGGCAACTAAAACATGAAATGTGATCTTTTAAAGAAACAAAAATAATAAGAGAAATCAATAAAAAAACAAAAAACAAGACGAAAAAGAAAATGAAAAAAAAACATCATTACTACAGAATTGACATCAATTTATTTGTAAAGATGAAACTGGATAAAGGTAAAAACGTTTAATATAAATATATATTAAAAAGTAGCAAACAATATTAGAAAACGTTTCTGAAATGAAAAGAACAAAATAAATAAACGTAATTTTAAAATTGGTTCCATTAATTAACACACTGAAAAAAAAAACCACAAAAAAATTAAAATAGAAAATGGAAAATAAAGAAAAAAAAAACAAACACTGAAATAAATTAGCGATGAGATTAACTCAAAATATACATAAATAATAAAGATAATCAACATTAGCTAATATCGTTCAAAGTTTTAAGCGTAATAAACTTATGCTTTACAGATATACATATACATTTAAGGGCTGATTATAATCTACGGAAATTTGTTTTTTAATTTCTACACAACATTTCTTAACAATATCCGTAATACGTTTTCACTTTTTTGAAGTTGGTTTAGTCCTATTTCATTTTGGTTTTTTCATAGCTACTCTACAATTTTTCTCAATCCACAACAAACTTATCGAATAGCCTTTATAGTATTACATACTCATAACTTAAGCTCGATATTCTTCAAACTCATTATCCTATATCCCAACTTTAAGCAAAAGTCTAACCAAGTGTTTTATAGAAATAAACCCATAGAATACACACACCAAAAGAGTATAATATTAAAATAACAAATTCAACAAAAATGCCTAATAAGTTTCCGTCCATTATAAGCAGACCTTAAATCTATGTGCAACCACAACAACAACAACAACAAAACAACAGCAAGTGGAACGATAAAGCCAAGTTGTATACAAAACAAAAACAAAAACAAGAAAATATATATAAAATAATAATATACACATATTAAACAAATAAAATTGAAAATCTTTATAAAATAAATGCATATTTAGTAGGTATTTAAACTACAACACTAAACTTGAAAACATTTTAAAACAGTTACTAACACTTATGTAATAAACCATTGGGAGAAAACAATAAGCTACAAAATGGCAAAACAAGTTTTGTGTAAAAAACAAAACAAAAAACAAAAAAAAAAAACAACCAACATAAATGTTCTGCAAATAAAAACAAAAAAAACATGAAAATAGTTTGTAAGATTTAAAAAAAACACGTAAAATAATATTAATAAAAAAAAAAAAACACCTACTACATTATGAACATAGATTCTGTGTATCATAAGATTATTATTACTTAAGTAATACTTCAATTTTTGTTTACAAATGAACCTGCGTCGCATGTAGAATGTCAAAATGTCGAGAGTCGCATGTAATGTTGCATGTAACATACATGTGTTGCATGCAACATATGTATAAGAAATCTCGAGTATGTAAACTAGAAACGAAACTTTTATTTGCCTTAAAGTTTTTTATCAAGCAACGTCATGTTTTCACTACGATATCATGTGCGTTTATTGATATATATACTTTACTTTATGAATATATATATATATATATATATTGAATATTTTTAATATTTTTAATTAATTAATACATACAACAAAATACATAAATACATCAATCAATAGTTTGATAGATTTTAATTTGTTTAAATAGTATACATACGAGTACATACATATACATAAATACATAACACTTAACACATTACATACATATGTATATGTAATGCATGACGCTTGTACATGGCGCATTCAAAATTATAATTATAATTATAATTATAATTATGATTATAATAGCAGAACCATAATACGATAATTGAATGTAATAATAAACAACGTACTATGTGTAGTCTTTTGTCAGCATAAGTCATAGTTATTATTGTTAATTTTAGTTTATATATTTACACATATACATAATATATATTAGATTATTATGATTATTAATTGTGAATATGATGTGATGTGTTTATTGAAAAGTAAAGAACAAAAAAAAAAACGAAAATCAATGTTGCAAATGAAAGAAACAAAAAAAATTGATTGTACTACAAAAAACCGAATGAAAAAAAAGAAAAACAAAAAAAATGAAAACTACAGTAACTAGGTGTGAACAACTTAAGCGTGTGAACATAAATAAATTAATTTTTAATTTACAGCAATGCAAATTGAATGTAATAATGCATAATGCATAATTATATTATATACATACTCGTATGTACGTACATATATATATATATATATATATATATATATATATATATGTAAACTGTAAGTAGTCTTTCATTTTTGTCAGGTGATATCAACGAATTTTTCAATATGTTTTTTAAAATAAGCCCAATCGTGTTCTTCAAAACGATGGAGCCCATTTATTGTTTTATCTCTTAAGTATATAATTTGTATAAATTTCCTTCATTTCATTATAATTATGATTATGTTTATAATTATTATTATTTTATGTTTTTGTGATATGCATAGAAAGTTGTTTATTGTTGGTTTTATTTGAATTTGTGTTCATATTGTATATTTTTGTAGTTTGTTTTTATATATATACATACATACATACATACAAAACGGTACTGCGTGTGTATTATTTTGTATTTAACATATATACTTATTATATATTAATTAATAAACTAGTATATACAATTACCTATACATATATACAAAACAATGATGAATTGAAATAATAGTTATTAAGCTGCAGTCATGCAATTGAACGATGGATGGCTAATGATGAATTGATCTATTGATGAAACGATTAAATCAAACTGACAAAACGAGCGAAATGAAACTAAACAAAACATACTCGAAATATGTAATGTAAAACTCGTTCACAGCAACGTTTGGCAATGATTATGATGATGATGATGATGATGATGATGATGATAATTATACTCCTAAAAACGAACATTTTTTAAAAATATTTAATAAACAAATCATTATTAACTATTATTATATTTATTATTATAAAGCAAATTTAGTTATTATATACATGTAAAGAACAAAAGATGAGCAAAGATGATAAATAAAGAGAGATGCACAGCAAACAGAACATTTTGTTGCAGTTGCAAAAAAGAACACGAACAACAAGCTAAGAAACAACAACAACAACAACAAAAAAACAAACAACTACAACAACAAGATCATGAACGTAAAACAAGATGTATGAATGAATATGGTAAAGAAAATACAACATTTAAAGTTATTTAGCAGTAAAGTAAAACATGAAAAACAAACATCAACAAACAAAAACAATGAAATACAATAAAAACACCAGAAATAAATTCCAAAAAAAAAAACTGTCTTTTTATTTCAATTTAAAAAAAAAAAAAAGTACTCCCTTAGCACATTTGAAATCCTAGCAGAGCAAGGTTTCGATCCTCGGACCTCTGGGTTATGGGCCCAGCACGCTTCCACTGCGCCACTCTGCTTGTTGAAACCATAGCGGCAAAAGGCATCTGATATAAGTATGAAGTGAAATCAACCCTTAAATGTGAAGCAAAAACATGAAAGTATAGATAAACAAACTTAAATAATGCTACATTACAATTCTTGAACGATTTTTCATGCATTTTCATCCTGCATCGTCTAAACAAGCGTCTTATCTTGCGTGCAAGTTCGTTCCGTGCAACTTCCAGGGAAACAGTAACGTTTCTATTCGTTGCCTGGAACCTTGCAAGAATAGTGCTGTAAAGTTTGACAAATTAGTGCTGTAAAATATGGCGAAATGGCCGTTAAAATTTGAAATATGAGTCGCAAACGTTTGATTTTCTTTCTTTTGGGAATCTTTTTATCAATGCCGTAAATTTATAGACCTGCAAATATTTGTAATTTGCTTTGTTGACTAGCTTAATACTTATAAATACTTATATATATTATTATACTTACATACATATACCAATTGTGATATATAAGTGCTGTAAGACGCGTTGTCTTGGACGCGCCATTTCTTGCACGGACTGTTCAAATGCAGACATATTTTGAAGAAAGATCTCTCACGCAAGTTTATTTAACATAAGAATTGCAACGTCTAAACGTATTATTAAAATGAAAACGATAGGACCTAAGTGAGCGCATAAACCACAGGAGAAAACTCGTATTACATGCATAAAAGGGAGAGAAGAAAACAAGTAAGAATGCTCTAGTCGAGTGTACCCGACTACAAGACTCCCTGCTCCCAACTTGCATTTCAAGCAGTTCAGCGGCAACACAAGCAAGCAGTGCACTTAACGTGTCCAGTTCCTGTCAAACTGTTGTTTCTGCATGCTGAGACGGGGGTAATAGATTCTTCCATAACTTTTGTGGTATTTATCATATCGATCGTAATGAAATTCACGCTGCTGATCAACATTGATAAAACATATATGTGTACCGATATGAGGGGGTACGGGGGATGCATCCGAAATTTTAAATAAACTTGATCTGGTATGGTATACAGGAACCTATATGCCAAGTTTGGTGTCTCTAGCTCTTATAGTCTCCGAAATCTGTGTGTTCATACGGACGGACGGACAGACATACGGACATGGCTATATGGACTCGGCTGTTGATGCTGATCAAGAATATATATGGTTGCGTGTTGCATACATATGCAGTACTTTAATACTCCCTTTTTCCCATTTTTAATGGGAACAGGGAGCTAAAACAACGTGTACACCACATGCATTATTGTCGCTTAACCGCAATAACTGCAAGAAAATGGAGACAAAAAACAAAGCGTTAAAGAGCCGAGGAGCATGGTTCAAGTTTCGAGTGTGGGTGGGATCAGAGGGTGGGGTTAACTGAACAGTTTTGGGTATGCTAAGCGCACGCATGCACACGTAAATTCCCCAGGTGCCAGTGTTGGGGCAAAAAAAAACGACATTTACCTGCCACATGGCAGTGAAAAATGTGCTAGCGAAGAGAAAACTTGCCGCTGCCTGCAGTTTTTCTCCTTTTCGCTTTTACTCATTTCTTGCTTTTTTTTTTGACTAACGTTTTTTTCATTTTGAAGAAGTTGGAGGTGAACACATCTACACACCACACAAACACACACAAACACACACACACACATATACAATGGAATGCAAGTTGTCTATTTCACACACCAACGCGCTGCAAAAGGCGACAGTGGCTGTCCCTAGGGAGGTGTGGGAGCTGTAGGGGGATAGCAAGTTGCAGTTTCTTTAGCTTCTACGGCTCCGATGACATTGGAGATGGAGTTAGAGTTGAAGATGGCGTTGGTGTCGCTGTCATTGTCGTTGCGATATGGCGCCGAGCCGAGGTAACAGTTGCAATTAGTTGCTGCATGGGGCACAAAATATTATACCCGGTTGTCACTTTTGCCACACCCCTGCGCCCCCAGCTTCAAACCGTAATTAATGTGTGTACATTATGGCATTAAAGCGAGAAAGCTAAGGTAGTAAATAATTTTAAATAAGGTAAGCTGAGAAGAACCATAAATATACATAAATACACAACTTTTTTCAACTATTTTCAAATCATTCAAGACGCTTAAAAGTCGACTGTTTCAGTTGCGTTTAGTTTAATATATAAGAATAACAAAAATATATTATTGATGCACAGATAATGTGTGTTTTGAAAAGGCAAATGAATTTTATTATTTGAAAGATGAATTCAAATCGTCTTAATTCCGCTCAGTTTTTGTTTTAACACATAATACAACCGTTTAATTTCGTTGATCGATAGTGGAAAGTAGTTCCAATTCCGACTACGAGACTCCCTGCTCCCAACTTGCACTTCAAGCAGTTCAGCGGCAACGCAAGCGAGCAGCGCAGTTAACTTGTCCAGTGCCTCTAAAACTGTTGCTTCTGCTTGCTCAGATGGGGAAATAGATTATTCAATAACTTTTGTGCTATTTATCCGATCGTAATGAAATTTACGCAACTGATCAACATGGATATAACATATACATATGTGTAACAAAAGTCAAATCTTTATCTTTGAAATTGTGGCTGTGGGAGATTTTTTGGATTTGCGGGGGTGTAGGGGGGTGTATCCGAAATTTGAAATAAACTTGATCTGTATATGGTACACAGGAAACTGCATGCCAAGTTTGGTGTCTCTAGCTCTTATGGTCTCCAAGATCGACGCATTCATACGGACAGACAGTCAGACAGACAGATGGACATGGCTAGTTCGACTCGGCTGTTGATGCTGATCAAGAATATATATAGTTTATACATTCGAAAATGGCTCCTTCTGTCAGTTACATACATTTGCAGTACTTTATAACTCCCTTTTTCCCATTTTTAATGAGATCAGGGAGTAAAAACTTACTATGGATAGTTTAATATCTTAGCTATAATTTATATACTTATGCTCAAACATACAGACACAATTTACTCCAACTGATTATTAATACACTACATTCTTTTGCTTTTGAAGCAATAATCTCTCATTTAATTGGCCACACTTGAAAACAGAGACAACATCAATTAAGGCAAGTGAGGTTAGGGTCATAGTTTAAAAATTAACACAGAAATTGCTTTATTATACAACCTTTATGCCTCCTTGATTTCACACACTTGCGACCGATGCCCAGGCAGACTTGCCACACTCCACTTGCAACATGCCCCAACTGCCAACACGCACCAATTGACAATGTACACATAAAGCTTAAAGTATGGGTCTTCGGGGGCGTGGTTATGTGTCTGAGGGGATGGGTGGATACTTTCACATGATGTTGTTAATGATAATGCCGCTCGACTCTGTCAAGCGCTTGGATGTGAGCGAGATGATCTGAGAGTGCTGCTTGGACCTGCTAGCCAAAAGTTTGCGGCCTGACGTTGATGAGACATGTGTGTTGTCGGGGCGTCGTAAAAATCATTTCACGTTATACATTATACGTAACATGGCATTTATGTATACGTCATTGTCGTTGTTTTTGTTTTTGTTTTTGTCCTTGCCGCTGTCAGTGTCGCCGTTGTCCTCGCGCAACAAACACATCACAATTTAATTGTCGATTTAAGTGAGTTTAAGCTGGTAAGAATACTCAAAATGATACTGCACGACAAAGAAATACCCTGGAAAACAATGCTAGTTTCAGAATCAGAATCACCCGACTGTGATATACTCTTTTTTTTCGCCTCTTTGTGGAGTCAGAATTGTGTTTTTGGTAAAATCCTTAAAGTTTTACCATCAATTTAAGTTTGGTTGGGCCTGTTCTACAGGTTTGGGAGAAACAAACATTGCTTGATTGCAAGGGCGGGCGTGGGCGTGTCCAAAATATTTGTATCCAATCTATTAAATAGGGTAACAGAATTCCACCTGCAACATTTGGTGATTCTAGCTAAAGGGGTGTGGGCGATGCAGGCTTTGCTTATTTGTGGGGGCGGGGGTGGGCGTGATCAATCAAGGAAATGATTAGTAGCCCTTGTGCTAAATGTGGTTACTCTAGCTGTAAAACTTTGGAAGATATAGGTTTTTGCGGTTTGTGGGAGAAGGGGTGGGGATGGGGCGATATCCTGGCACATTGTCTGCCTATGGTATATACCAACTTATACACCAAGTTTGGTTGCTCTAGCTCTAAAACTGTGGAAAAAACTGCGTTCATACAGACAGACGGACGATCGGACGGACATTTCACAAAACCAACATAATCTTTTTTTTTTTTTTTTTCAAAAAAATTAAAAAAAATATATAAAAAGGGTCATTCTATTGAATGCACAATGGAATGGAGATCGTTTTAAAATTTGATCTTTTGAGGTCGCTGAAAAACATTTAAAAATCGCCTTTAACTCTCCCATTTGCCTCACTCCATGATCCTGATCGTAAGGATTTATCTCCTGGATACGTACTTGAAATAATTTACTTAAGCATTGTTTGCAACACAAGTTTATTATATCCTTTATTGCCTTTTCCAGGGCATAATAGCTCAAGCGACGCCAATTAATGGATTGAGGCAGGGACAAGCTCATTAAATTAATTTAATCACGTTAATTAAAAATAGCTGTAACACACACACACACACACACACACACAGACACAGCGTACACAAATACCATTTGTTTTTAGTAAATTTTAATAGTGTCAGGCAAAATATTTACACAACACGTCGCAAACCTGAAGGCACATCCACATCCACATCAACATCAACCTGTAATGTTTTCATTCGCATTTTCTGGAACTCAGGACATCTTTCACACCTTTCCATCTCGACCAGCTAAGAGACGATGACTAGCTGCCTCTCAAAGGGTTGGTCATGTCAGTTGTCTGTTGTTATTATTGTAGAACAGTTTATGTGTCAATAAATGCCCCTGGGGTGGCCAATGTTTAGTTTGTGTGATGATTAAAAAGCAAACTCTTCATACTCCTTAGCACACAGACATGAGTTGCTACTAAAATATTTATATTTATATAACAAAAATCCACATAAACATTGCCTTCGTTTTAGGAATAGAAATAAATGAAACAGAAACTATTGCTTTTTGTACTATTTTTTTGAATTATTTTGAAAAAAAAAGAAAAAACAGTAAATTGGGTTTGTGAAATGTCCGTTCGTCCGTCTGTTTGTCTGTCCGTTTGTATGAACACATTTTTTTCCACAGTTTTTGAAGCTAGGGCAACCAAACTTGGTACACATGTAGATATATACCATTGTCAGACAAAGTGTCAAAATCTCCCCCCCACAGCATGCTGAAATAAGTAAACATAACAGAATTGAAACAAAGTTAAAGTATCCTTGCCTCAGAAATCGTCTTAACAAGTGCTTAGATAGCCAAATTTTATTACCTCTCATATCCCAGTGATTTGCACTTTATCAGAACTAAAGTTTTGCAAACATAATCTAGTCTTATCCCGAAAGGGCAGCCAAAGCTTTCAGTAAGTTTATAAAAATTACCTAGTAATTATGTTTCATCGGCAGGAAATATGAGGGAATGAGTTGCTGGAACAGAGCACAAACTTAATTTTCCACTAACCAAACGCTTGAATTAACAAGAAGAACAACTAGAGGCAACAGCAGAGAGGGGAGAGTTGCAAAGGCATTGGCCAGCCAGTGTAACCAAAATGCAGACCCTTCTTCTGGCCAAATGCCGCAGTTCAGTTTTCTACTAAATTTTGTTAAGTTTTGTCCAAAGTTTTTTGTAGAAGCAAGCAGCGAGGGGGAGGGGGGGACAACGAAACTTATTGGTTAGCTGCTCATGAAAAATTTAACAAGCGGCAAAGGCAGCTAAGAAACTTAAATTTTATTGCCTATAAAGACGCATTAACTTATGCCAGGACTGCTGAGAGGGATAGGAGGTAAGAATCTGCTGTCTTAAGCGGATACGGAAGTGGCAGTAGGTAAGGCGTGCAAGCGAGATAGCAGGCGACAAATGTGCGTGCGTAAATTATGTGCAAGCTGAGCAAAGGAGGTGCGGGGAAGTCCCGGAAACTCAGAGACTCCTCCACTGAACCAAAGGTGAAATGAATGGCTTGCCTTGCATAACAAGGACAAATTAGTGCAGGGAATGGCTCGGGTTTGCAATTCACGATCCAGCATTCAGGATTGAGGGCTGAGGTTGGAACTGAAGCTGAAACTGGAGCTGAATCTGAGTCTGAGTCTGAGGTTAAGCAAGATAAACTCAACTTGGTTGGGGCATAAATTGAAGTTTGGTTTTAGTCTACGACTGCAGTTTTCATGTTGCGGCTCTTTCATTGTTTAGCTGGCAGAAAACTTTGCCCAAAATTGATCAGCACAAAAACTATAAAAAAAAAAGCAGTTGCTGGCCTCATCTAATTGAAATGTTAGACCAAAGTAAATGCGCCGCCAGGTGCGCAATACAAAGCATCAACTTTGGCACAAAGCGGCTTTATAACTTTTTGATTGGGCAAAACCCCGGAAAAGAAACTCAACGAAAAACCACTTAGACTAATAAGTTGACCAAAGCCAAGTTTGTTGAAATTAAGGGGTTAAGCACTTATATTGCATAAGGTAAAAGTTACATCACCTAAATAGAAAAATATAATAGTTTATCATGCGACAATATTTACTTAAAATATAAGTAAAGTTGGAAAAGGATTTATTTTTGTTAGATATGTTAGCCATTTGCCAAAAGGAAGAGCTTTAAATATTTACCAATTTATTTACCTGTGCTCTCCAAGTACATCCTAACTATTTACTGTATAATTGTTGGCACTTTTTTTTATTGCTCAATGTCTACACAACTTTGTCTAACCATAAATTTGCATATTTT
Source organism: Hirtodrosophila cameraria (assembly GCA_949708635.1). Taxonomy (NCBI): domain Eukaryota; kingdom Metazoa; phylum Arthropoda; class Insecta; order Diptera; family Drosophilidae; genus Hirtodrosophila; species Hirtodrosophila cameraria. Next base: position 17,312,007 of record OX453089.1, on the reverse strand, counting down.
GCTCCTGCTGTGCTCGAGGAACTTAAAATATGGCCATTTGGCAGCTACAGCGGAACCTGAACTTTGCTAGAGAACGAAGAGCAAGGAAAGAAGGATGAGGAGTGGGGAGTGAGCAGTGAGGAACATTACCCCCAAAAAATGCATTACAAATAAACAAAACGAGTAAATCTGTGAATAATGTTTTGCGATATGAAAATTGCACTGATTTACTGCCTGAAATTTGTTGGGCCATTTATTTTGTGCGTTTCGCCTGCTCCCAAGTTCCCAAAGGGTGCAGATATCGTTAGGAAATTGCATTGTGGCACCAAAGTAAGCTGCATTTTATTCACAAAGCTTGATTACTTTGATGATAAACCAAAATACATGATCAAAACAGCTAGAGTCTACTTTTAAAGGGCTTTCATTTTTGAGCCTATTATTAGCTTAGATACACTACCAGTTGTTGCAAATACTATAATACATATTTCAGTTTATGAAGCTGTCTAAACTTTTAGCCTTATGATATTTTAATCAGAGCTTGACGTAGTTCCAACTTAAGTAATAAGTAAATTCTTTGTTGATTTTGTTGAAATTTTTGCACGCCAAATGCGAAAATCTCATCAAAATTTCAGCAGCGTTTTTTTTTATTTTTTGCTGCATACTTTGCGGCGTTGGCGCGGCACAATGAAATGAAACGTAAAATGCTCCCGGAATGCAATGCGGCATAGAGAATCTTTTTTCTTACTTGCTTTCATTGCATTTCATTCGGGAGCAGCACAGGTAAGATGGTTCAAGGGTAAACGGGGGCAAAGGAATAGAGCGAGTGCTGAATTGACTAAATTAACTGGAGCTGGTGCAAAAAGTTTGTTTGCCTTTAGACGTTTGCTTGACTGCGTTGAGCGGTAGGGAAGCGGAAACAAAAAAATAATAGAAAATAAAACTAGTGAAACTTAAAACTTGGCAAATGGTGGAAGCTGCTAAAACTGTTTGATTGTGCACAAAAGATTTACGTTAAATATTTGATGCTTAAATTATGCAACGCTGCGTTGGGTAATCGTCGAAATGCACAAAACCGTTTTAGTTTTGACTTTGGAATTGTACAGCCAGAGGTCAAAATAAGAAATAAATGCTGCAAAAAGTTCAATTCGCATTTGAGAGAGAGAGAGAGAGGGGGATAGAGAGAGAGAGAGAGAGAGAGAGAACGAGAGCAACAGAGAGAACAAATTACACCAATCGGTGCTAGGTGAATAGCAAATATGGCACAGCTGGGTTAAGGTTAAGTGCAGTTAAAGTTATTAATTATTAACCATGTGTTAAATTTGGTTACTCTGGCTATAAAACTGGTTTTGGTTAGTTAGTAGTTAACCGCAATATGTTTTAGCGGTTTGTGGGGGATGGGGTGGGGGTGGGGGGGAGATCCTTACACTTTGTCTGCCTATGGTATGGCATGGCAACATGTATACCAAGTTTGGTTGCTCTAGCTTCAAAACTGTGGAAAAATCTTGCGTTCATACAGACGGACGGACAAACGGACAAACGGACATTTCACAAACCCAATATACTCTTTTTTATTTATTTTTTTTTCAAAAAAATTAAAAAAGAGTACAAAAATTTAATAACGCTGAGCGAGACTGAAAATAGCTTGTTTTTAAATCAGGTGATCCATTGTTAACAGTTTTTGACATTTTTGATCTATTTTGCCGAATTTTATGGTTTTGGGAGTGGATATTGAAATAAAATGAATAATGTATGAAAAGAAATTTCATTATCTAATTTGGATTTTTGTCCAAAGACTTAAAATCGCTCTCTTTTACGCTTTAATTTTGCTGTTTGTGGACGCATGTCCTTCGGTAACTTCGGTTTTTGCTTATTAAACTTACTAAACTAGCGGCCCTCTAGAACAACTTTTTTTACTCACATGCCATTTCGAATCGAACTGCATCAAAAACAAGGAAAAAATGAAATGAACGGCTGAGCGCCTCTTCTGAATCGAGACGCCAGTGAATAAATCAAAGAAACGCACACAACAGCAATTCAATCTTGCGGTAAAAAAAAATAGATTTTGGAGATCTAGGGCTGGAACAGTATGCATAAAATGCATTCAACGATCATATTCGGCTCTGTCGCAACAACAAAGGCGAATCTGCGCAGCTGCGTCCTTCTCACACAAGCAAGATACTCATAGAACGCCATTTTGATTTGTGTTCTCTTCTGCAACTGTTAAAGCCCAGTGTCCACTTGACGCGTAATGGGTCGCGAGCTGAAAAACTTAGCAGTAAATAACCAGCTACACTAGCATTAATGTAATTACAGCATATTCATAGTTTATTTAAAATCCACTTAGCTTTCTGTTTGTTGTCTAATTAAATTATGTTGACGAGCATCACGCATACCATACACGGTCAGCTCAGAGGATTTGCTTTGGTTTGGGATTCAAATTTGGACTTTGGACTTTGGAAAAATAGGACAGTTAAGAAAAAAGCGACTTGACTTAAAACTCTGATTAATCGGCAATGGCAGCTTTAATTGAAAAGCAATTAACAGCATTGGTTAACTGGTACTTTAAACCTGCCTGAGTTGTCAATTGTTGAGAATATGAAAGCTTTTGCCCGACACAAAAACAATTGCACTTGAAATGCAAAATCAGTTGCAGAGATGGAGAGAGAGAGAGAGAGAGAACAAAAGCGCGGCTAAGCCGAACAGCAGCAGCAACAACAACAACGACGCAACGCACAAATTCAATGTAAATGATATGTATGTGAAAGTTGAAGAATGAGAGAGAGAAGTGAAGAGAAGATAGTCGCACCTCGAAATTCTGCTTGACACTCAATTCCAACCAGAGCTCAAACAACATAGAGAAATTTTGAATGTTATTCGGATTCACAGATTTGGCTTTCAGATGGCGGAGTTATTGATACCTTCAAGTTGCAAACAGAGAGACAGACAGAAGCAGCAGCGGCAACAACAACAAATAACAAACTTGCAACTTTGCTACTTATGCACAAAATATTGAGATTCCATGTTAAGTGCCACTTAATGCAAATACGATCGAAGGTCGCCGTAGGGTGCACTGCGTCTTGACAGGTTAGCCACAGAACAGCATAAGTTAAGATAAGCTTAGCGATTTTGTTGCTTGTTTTGGCAACCCTTGTTGAATTCGTATTTAAATGCAAAATTGAAGAGTTTTGGGCGTGGCTAGACTGAACTAAACTTAAAGCAGGCGCTGAAATAAAAATCAATTTTTATACTATTTGTTAAAATGTGAAATAATCATCCGTATGAATGAAATTTTTTGCACAGTATTCAGATCTGGATACTGGACCTTTTATAGACCATTCTTATGATCTTATTGACCGTCCCTTATCCAGGACGGTCAGTATATATCAAAAATAAACCACAGCTTGTTTTTTATGGTCGCCTTAAGCAGCATTCCCTTATTGCTATCTTATATTTATTTATAATAACTAGTCAACTCTTGTTCCAGTTATTTTGTGCTTCTCTGGAGTCAGATCTTCCTAGGGTTCCTCGAGCGCTTGTTCACTGCACGTTTAATGTCCATTGATGTACCCGGTTGCTGGTCCACGTTAATAGCGAACATTTTGGCACTTACACCTGCTGTGCTCTCCGTTATATCCAAAAGCTTATAGACTTCCCCATTCACTTCCGTACAAATGCAAATCTTAGCCCGAGTCAGTTTGCCTCGCTTCGTTTTCTTAATTGCCTTGCTCTTGGCCGAGATAACGGATGCCTTCTTTGGCTTGGCCTTGTTGCGCTTGCGCCCCATCAAAGAACAAGCGTTGCATACAGAGCTGCTGCAAGGTACTGCCTTGCGACCATAGAGCGAGTTCTTGTACATCACCTTGGCCTCCTTGTCTTTTCCCGCAGCGTTTTTGCGCGATGGCATTTTGCAAATTTTACGTATAACGCTTTTCTTTATTGGCTTCCTTGCCCGGGTTTTCGGCTTAATGGAGGCATCACTACTTTCGGCGTCAACAACATTCTTTCCAGCATCAACATCATTGGTGTCATCAGCAACTCTGGTGACATCAACATCTTTGGTACCATCAACATCCTTAGTTCCTTCAACATCTTTGGTACCACCAACATCCTTAGTTCCTTCAACATCTTGCGTATGTTTTGATGTATTTTGTGTAGTCTGTTCGTCCATGTTCGCCATCCAAATTTTGCAAAAATACAAATTTAAAATAAATTGAAAATATACTTTTAGAAATAGTTAAAATGGTTGTGATCTAGCTGAAGTCAGATTGTATACTAAACCTTTGTGTATTTTGATTTAAATCAATACCCATATATTCAAGCCACAGCCTGCTAGGAATTTGTAAAAATGATTTTTAAATAAATATATGAGAAAAGTTTGTTAACATCACAAAAAATCAGTGGCGTATGCAAGATTTCTTTTGGAGGGAGGGGGAGTCAGAGTGCATTTTAATAAGCATATGCTGTCAAATCAACTTTTACCATTTCGGGGGTAAACATTTAGCAAAATTTCAGACAGACAGACGGATGGACACGTACAAATCAACTCGGATGTAAGTGCTGATCCAGAATATATAGCTTATATGGCTTGCAGCACTTTATTAAACCCTTTTTGAAAGGTTTCAGGTTGTAACAAGGCACTAGAAAATTTGATTTTATGAAAAACGAAACACCAATTTCAATACAATCTACTCGAAAGTGCTGCGTACATAAACCGCTGTAGCGGGTGAGTGGGTCAACTTGACAACCTTCCGTCGAGGAGGTCAAGCGGTACAACTTTTGCATGTAGTAGTCGCTGGTAAGGGAAAACAAGACTTTGAACCCTATTCAACTTTTGCATGTAGATTGTTTCATGTGCAAAAAGTGCAGGCTGTCAACTGCATACAGCTATACCCAAAACAGCCACACACTCAAAACACACACACCCAAAACACACACACCCAAAGCAAACACACACACACACCCAAAACAAGCTTAACACATGCACATGAGCATCTGCTGCTGCTGCTGCTGCTGCTGCATCTACACAAAACTGAATCAGAAACTGAATCCCATTTGCTGTGCGGCGGCTGTGGCAAATGTGTTTGCATTTCAGGTGTCAACAGCAAAAACACATTCAGCTTTGTTGCAATAACAATAACAATAACAGAAAACAAAAAGCAAAATCCTCTGCCAGCATTTTCTATACAATGAAAACATTTTACTTAGCAGCAAAGGAATTTGGAAAAACGACTACATTTTTGGACACAAAACAAAATGTTATAGGTAAGTTCACAGAGAGGGAGTGAGTGAGAGAGTGAAAGCAGAGAAACGAAATACGAGAAAGATGTTAGGTTAAATTTGTTACTCAAGAAATAAATGCGTGAAAATGTAGAAAAGTTGTTCTAACGGAAAACAAGCTGAGCTGTGAAATTGAAGAAAGAAATTATTACAGTTTTTAAGCAAATTATTACTTTTTACAACAATAGCCATCAAAGCTTGTTAACACTTTCTCAATCAAACATAGAAAACATATTGAAAAAAAGTTCGAAAACTTAAGTCACTTTCAAAAATCAATTTTTGTGCAAATTCAATTTAGCTAAAGTCACAAATAAAAGCTCAACTCATTGCGATTTGTACTCAACCAGTTGTTGTCGTTTGTGCTTTTTTTAAATATATATATATATATTTTTTTGTGCTATCTCAACTAACTGAAGTGAGTTTTGCACAAACACAGACGACACTTCTTCAGCTTCAGCTGCGTTTTATCTACGACTCGATTTTCCAAACGTTTAAGCAACAATAACAACAATAACAACAACATTAAGTGAGAGACAGAAAGTAAACAAAAGTCAGGGTCCAGGCGATGTTCTTCGTCCTTGATGCAGTCCGGTGGCAGTGAAGCAGGACCAGAACCAGCTACACCTTCACACCATATAACGCTCGAGGGCAACGACAAGGAATCGTTGTTGACGTCGCTGCCGGCGTAAGCGTCGCTGCTTTGGTCTGTTCAAAAGTCAAAAGGATACGCCTGGCAGCGACTAACTGACTTTGGCTTTCAGGTATAATTAATCTTGTTTAGCCGTTGCTTCTTGTTGTTTTACTTGTTTTTGTTGCTGATGTTTCTACGTTTGTTGTTGTTGTTGTTGTTGTTGTCTGTCACCCGACGCTTCTGTTTGTTTGTCTTTTGGGGGACAGCAGCTCCTTGAAAGCGACAGCATTCGCCGAACGCTATCGTAATGTATTTAGAACGAGTTTAATTTGCTCGGCAACACATTTTTCTTTCGACCCATCCAACCTGACCAGAGCCCAAAACTCTTGCTGCCCGTTTGTTGCTGGCCAGGTTAACTATTAATTTTGGGCTCTGAGCAAGATTAACGAGTCCATGATTGCCTCAAATTGTCTGGACAAGAGGCGGTGCAAGGACCACCCCCTAACTCACACAACAACCCTACTGCGTATAGTTAATAGTAAAAACTCGTAGCATACTTCAAGGCGCAGCTCAGCTCAGTTCAACAACATTTACTTTCAACCATTGCAATTTTGTCGCCATTTTTTTGTAGCTGTTTTTTTTTTATTTTTTATTGCCCTTTTTTCACAGTTAAGTAACTGCTTCTTCAATTTGATACTGAGCCTGGCCTTAAGTGGTAATTAATTTGACTGCATGTCACAGCTGCTGCTTAAGTTTATTTTGCTTTATATTTTGCGAAAGTGGTTTCAATTATACTTTTCAACGTGTTTATAGATAGGATTAGCTTTAATTTTGTGTTACAAACGATTTTTTCCAATTTTTTTGTTCTTTATTAAAATAATGTTACTTTTGAAGTGAATAAAATGTAGGTGGCGAATAAGTTTTGAAAATTATTATTGGTTAAGTTTTGACAAAATTCAAAAAGACAGAATGTTCACATTTAAATTTGACATTAATACATGTAAGATATTTAGCTTATGTATAAGTGGTACGATATTACCTATATTATAAAAACAAAAAAAAAAAAATTTTATCTTCGGCGTGCCGAAGATTTATAACCTTTCAGAAAAGTTTGGCATAAGAAAACTTAATTTTCAACTGATTGTTCCTATGACAGCTATTAGAAATAATGATCCGATTTTGATAAAATTTGGTCAACATGTGAAAGGCGTGCTTTAATTTGGATATAGTGGCTTTGGTCGAGATATTTTGAAAAACACAAAAGTTTTTCTTATAAAAACTAATTTTCAACCGACTGTTCCTATGGCAGCTATAAGATATAGAAGTTCGATTTCAATGAAATTTTGGCATCATGTATAAACTGTTCTTAAGCTTAGGTAAAGTGAGTTTGGTTGACTTATCTTAAAAAACAAAAAAGTTTTTCATACAAAAACTTATTTTCCAATTGATCGTTCCTATGGCAGCTATATGTTAAAGTAGTCCGATCTGGGCAATTCAACTATAGGTACTACCTGCAATAAGAAGAAGCATCTGTGCCAAGTTTCATCAAGATTGCTCAAGAACAAAGTCCTGAAAAACGCATATAAACAGACAGACAGACAGACGGACATGAGTCGACTGATGATGCTGCTCACGAATATACAAATTTTTTTTCTGAGACGTCTCCTTTAATGCTTTACACATTTCGTGGCAAAATTATAATACCCTCTGCAAGGATATAAAAACATTCAGGCCTATCCTATTTCTTTGTGAACCGTTTTCCTTCGAACTTACTTTTTACTCCCTGTTCCCATTAAAAATGGGAAAAAGGGAGTTATAAAGTACTGCAAATGTGTGTAACAGGCAGAAGGAGATATTTCCGACAAAATAAAATATATATATTCTTGATCAGGATCAACAGCCAAGACGAACTAGCCATGTCCGTCTGTCTGTCTGTCTGTCCGTCTGTCCGTCTGTCTGTCTGTCCGTCTGTCCGTCTGTCCGTATGAACACACAGATCTCGGAAACTATAAGAGCTAGAGACACCAAACTTGGCATGCAGGTCCTGTATACCATACGCAGATCAAGTTTATTTCAAATTTCGGATGCACCCCCCCCCCCCCGCACCCCCGCAAATCGCAAAAGACTCCCACAGCCACAATTTAAAAGATAGAGCTTCGATTTTTGGTACACATATATGTTGCATCAATGTTGATCTGCTGTGAAAATTTCAACACGATCGGATAAATAGCACCAAAGGTACGGAAGAATCTATTACCCCCGTCTCAGCTGGCAGAAACAACAGTTTGACAGGCAGTTTACGAGTTAAGTGCACTGCTTGCTTGAGTTGCCGCTGAACTGCTTGAAATGCAAAGTGGGAGCAGGGAGTCTCGTAGTCGGACACACTCGACTAGAGCATTCTTACTTGTTACAGATAAATTCAAATAAATCTCATCTCATTTGAATTTCCCATTAACACTCAAAACTCCGAATTAATGTTATCAATTTCATAAAAATTGATCAGCATTGAAAATAGCAACATACCTGATTGATATTTTCAATATCTATATCGATTGTTATATAAAGTAATTTTGTAACTATGTCTGATTGGAGTTTTCAGCAGCTTTGCAAACAATCAATTTGTGAATAGAATAAGGACAATAAACATACATACATATGTATGTGTATTGCAAAAAGTGGGTTGACTGCTGCTAGCATTAGAACACTCCAAGTAGCTCCAGGCAGATGGAACTCCATTACATTTTGCCAAACACACATCACTTTGCGTATGCATTGGCATACCAAAGCCCCCAATGGCAATGAGGCATACTCATCAACGGTAACAGCTGGGATAGTATCTGCTAGCTGGCTAACAGATACCAGTTACCAGTTTACCATTTACCAGGTTCAGTCCAAAGTGCGTCAAAACTAATGGCCACTGACAACAAAGTAAATGAAGCATAGCTCCAGGCGCACAGAGCAGAGGGCATACAGCAGGTTCGTAACTGGGGGTCAGTTGTGTTGCAGCATATAGGACGAAAAAGCTCGACATGACACAACACAACACAACACAGCACAACATAGCATAGGGTAAAGGTAAAGCTACGTAATAGGCAAAATGAAAAATCTATAGAGTTAAATGAGTGAAAATCAGGAAAATGCATTAATGAATGAATGACAGCAGGCGCTGTCAGCAGCACTGGCAGGATAAGGACATTGACGAGCAACGAGCAACGTGCAACGTGCAACTGCGTGCCACGAAACCAAGCCCCTTTCGCACCTCTCCCCAGCTATGACTCCCTGTTGCTGACCAGCCAGCAACGAGTTCCATTCTCAAACCCAATCCTGGAGCACCCCGTTGGGAGCCTTTGTGTGCGTACGTGAGTGAATGATCGAATGTGTGTGTGTATGTGTAAGTGTGTGTGTGTGCTTGGTCTGGTTAGCTTGATGGGCAGATGGTCAGCTCGGGATTTGTGCAGCTTGTGGCACGTTTCAGCTGCTGCTCTTCTTCATGTCGTAGTTGTTGCTGTTGCCTCGTTGAATGTCTTATTTATGAATGCAAAAGCGTTCAGGGCGGACACAAAAACGGTAGATGGCTGCGTAATGCTGTTGGATTTTAGCATGTTGTACACCTGATATGATAACCGACGTTCAACACGTACGCCCCAAGCACGCAGCCAGAGTACACGTCTATTTTGGCATCCCTAATAGCCAAATGTCCAAACAGTCGCCATTTATAGCGCTCGATGGCTCATATGGGCGAAAGACTTGGTCTGAAACTATGTATAGTCTCTTATAATAGTTAGAGTGTAGAGAGAGAGAGAAAGAGATATTTGCTCACATATTAGAAAATATATATATATATTTTTGATGTGTTAAAAAAACTAAATGAGTATTTTTGAATGCTTCATTTTTCAAAGTTCTTTATCTAAGTTTCAAAATGTTTTTACTCCCTGTTCCCATTAAAAATGGGCAGAAGGACGCATTTCCCAATATATAAGCTATATATATTCTTGAGCATCAACAGCCGACTGGACATAGCCATGTCCGTCTGTCTGTCCATCCGTCTGTATGAAGCCTTCGAGCTCAGAGACTATAAGAGCTATAGACACCAAACTTGGTATGTACGTTCCTGTGTACCATACGCAGATCAAGTTTATTTCAAATTTTGGGTAAGCCCTGCCGCTCCCTCGTAAATTGAATACAATTCTACAATACGCACTCCCAAAGATACAGCTTTGATTTTTGTTACACATATATGTATGTTTTATCAATGTTGATCACCTGTGAAAATTTCATTACGATCGGATAACAAACACCAAAGTTACTGAAGAAACTATTTCCCCCGTCTCAGCAAACAGAAACAACAGTTTAACATGCACTGGACAAATTAAGTGCGCTGCTTGCTTGCGTTGCTGCTGAACTGCTTGAAGTGCAAGTTGGGAGCAAGGAGTCTCGTAGTCGAGCAGACTTGACTTGAGAATTCTTACTTGTTTACTTAAGTTGTTCCTTTTTCAATATTTACAGATTATTGCTGGCTTAAAAGCAAAACTAATTTCATATTATATAAGAATCTAAGCTAATAGACGTGCACAAGCATATAAAATCAATGTAGTTAAATCAAACTTTTATAAGATATTGCAAGTTACATTTCATTAAACGTATCGAATGTTATTAACAAAAATTGGTAGGTGAAAGATTAGTATATTGTTTTGAAAGTTAAGTACGTTTCAAAGAGTTAAGCTAAACTTTACTAAAGCACTCAAAGCATTTAAAAGATATATGAATTGATGAAAAGTACTTAAAAGTCATGATAAACCGAGCAGGATAATGAATTAAAGAAAGAGAGATTAGCTAAGATACAACATTTAACCATTTTAATATAAACTAACAGTTTGTGTAGTGTATATCAAAGTCATTATAGCTTAACTTTAAAATCTAAACAAATCTCTATATAAATAGAGCAAACACGTTGCGCTGCAACTGTTCAACAAAAACTTAATTTCAATCCAGATGCAGATCATAAAAACTAGCTTAGTTCTCTGCAGTTTGCTGGTAATGATCAAATCTCTTCCTTGCTCGCCAATTATTTGACAATTCTGATCAATTTTTCTACTCAGCTCTTGACTTCCACAAATCGGATAGATGCAGATGGAATTGATATTATAAAGGCAGGAAACTGCGGTGAGATTGTGTTAGATGGTGTCGGTAATGCGGCCCCGAAAGTTATACCTTTAATACGATCTGTGGCAGCTTGTGTCGAATTTATACCGCAAAAGACAGAGAATCTCGATGCCCAATTTCTTCTACAGTTAACTTTTCAGTTTTTTCAGCGTATCAGTTCGAATGAAAAGTGTATGACGACAGCACTGGATTCTATGCAGAACTGGATAACACCGTATATGAATAGATTTAATGATCGAAAATGCATGGAAATGGAAATATGAAAATATGAAAATGTAAAGTATATAAGATATTAAAGTAGTTTATAATTATTTTTTGTATTTACTTAATTAAAACATTTCTCATGGAACAAATGATATTGTAACAAAGCAAACGAAGGAAATGGAATGCGTAAATGATCACTTTTTTGATGTGGTTTGAAAGATTTAATAGTTGGTGAGAGAAAGAGAAAGAGAAGCAGTTTTGTTCACGACAAATGCTCAGGGAAAAACATGTTGAAAAGAAAACGAAAACAAGTAAGAATGCTCTAGTGGGGTGTACCCGACTACGAAACTCCCTGCACCCATCTCTGAAAATCACAACACCTTTGTATTCAGTTACACATACAAACAGTGCATTACAAACAGTGCTTTAATTTTTCTTCAAGCAGTTCAGCGGCAATATAAGCAAGCAGTGCACTTTACGTTTCCAGTGACCGTCAAACTGTTGCTGCTGCCTATATAACTTTGATTAAATTAATCTGTATACCAAAAATCAAAGCAAAATCTTTTAAATTGTGGCTGTGGGAGGTTTTTTTTCGATTTGCGGTGGTGCGGTAAGGGGGGTGTATCCGATATTTTAAATAAACTTGATCTGCATATGGTACACAGGAAACTGCATGCCAAGTTTGGTGTCTCTAGCTCTTATAGTCTCTGAGATCGACGCGTTCATACAGACAGACAGACGGACGGACGGACAGCCGGACATGGCTAGTTCGTCTCGGCTGTTGATCCTGATGAAGAATATATATACTTTATATAGTCGGAAATGCCTCCTTCTGCCTGTTACATACATTTGCAGTACTTTATAACTCCCTTTTTCCCAGTAAAAAGTGTCTTTGCTTGAACAAATGATATTTTTAAAATATATTGTCAAACAGTATTGGAATTTCGAAACTAGATAAATTGTATGGTGTCTCTCTAAATGTTAAGTGTTAAACTTTTGTATATACACATCCAGACTTAACATGACAACCCACTATTTCGATCAACTCATTTGCACCACTGTTGGTTTTCCAATTGCACTGAACCCAACCAAGTTGCTTCCGAGTCCACACCGCAATCTACACGCACTGCCCCTCTCATCATGGAGCAACATGGACATCCCGCAGTGCAGCAAACATTTTTCGCCTATGAAAACGTTGTCGCATATTAACGTAATTAGTTCATGCGCCCCATAGAGCTCGACTAACTGCAGCAGAGGAGGGTTTGGAGGGTTAAGCGAGGGGTATGTATCCAAGCTCCGAACTCAAAACTGGGTGGGCATTCCAGCTCTTTGGGTTTCGCTACATGCCCAGACAGAGTTTGGCTTGTGCCCTGCTGTTGTTTTTGCGGTGTTTGGGAATTGTGGCCGGAATTATGATGTCCAGGACCAGCCGGCGCTCAACCCATTAAGCCAACCAAAAAGAGGCAGGACAGAGCGGAGGGCGGAGTGTTGTGCGTGCGTGTTTTACATATGAATATGGCCAGGACGAGTTGGAGCTACTGCAGCGCAAAGTGGGTGTGGAAATGGAAGTTAGGGTGATCTCGACCATGTGTGTTAATTGAAACGTGATTGTGTTGAAGGCAGAACTGGGATAAGGGTTGGGTGATTGGAGCATTGGCAGCGTTTTTTTTTTGGGGAGGATTTTGGTTTCTTCCGCAGCTACGTCTATGTGACACTTGCAAATGCACAATTGTCAGCGACAAATGTGGTTGGGTTTTGCTTTAAGTGCACTCAAACAAATCCCCAAAAAATAGTTGAGCATTTAAATGTTGTGCGTAATGTAATTTACTTGATGCTTGTGGGCTTTGGGGAATTCAATTTGCACGCACGCACAATTGAATTTGAATGCAAAATGCCAACGATATCGAATGCATTATTAATTCCCAACTCACACACACACACACACACATACACACATATACACACACTTTACCAATGTCCTTATTTAGGTGTGTATATCCTTTCACACACGTTGCCCGAAAACGGAAATATGGTTTTTCACTTTCGCATTACGACATTGATATTGATATTGATGATGCTGACGTTGATGATATTGATGATGATGACGTTGCTGATTCTCTTCGTCCAGAAAGAGAATTTTAAATGTACATTTAATGTGATTAAGTTGGGTCTTAAGTTGGCTTTACGGCTCTGTCATCCTGTCCGGCATACAGCAAAAGCACACACAAGTGCAAATGTGCTGCAAGCAATTTGTGTCCCTAGTTTCTTATCTTCACTGCAATTGTTCAAATTTGTGGTTAAGTAATGAGCATAATGCACTCAGAACATAAGCCATATACCAAAACTGAGATTGAAACTCAACTGGAATTAAAGGAAAGCAAATGTCTTTAATAATAACAATAATAGGGTGTATAAAAAGGAAAACTTTAGTATACAACATTTCAAAGAGCAAATTCTCTAAATGGATCCTAATACTTAAACCTAAGAAACATTAATTTGTTAAAGACTTATTTAATCAAAGTTCAAACAATCAGTTGATTTATGAATATATTGAACATATCTCTTCTCGACCAACAGAATTCTATTGATTTTAGAAACGATTTTGAACTAATGTATTCAACTTTTCAACACCCTACTTATTTTAACTGCACTTAGAAAGCAGCCCGAACTATTTAAATTCAATTGATATAAAGCTAAGCAACATTCTTTAAAGTAAACACAACTGATGTTTATAATTTCGTCCAAAAGACAATAAAAACTAGAGCTTTATGAGTGCTTTTAAAACCCTTAAAACAAACATGGCTAAATAAACTTTCAAGAAAACAAAACAAAAGTCTACAGAGTACACTTTTTTTATGGCACTTTAAACATCATTCAATTTAAAACAATGTAATGTTACAAATACATGTCTATGAAATGAGTTGGAGACAACCCTAAAAGTAGACCTAAAAGCAAATCCATTTAGCAATTTAGCAACCCCTTTCTGCCTCTGCCTCTGACTCTGCCTCTGATCTGATCAAGTGTGTGTTGCACACTTTCAGCTTGACACGCCTGTCACAAAATTGAGGTTATGTCATTTGTTTAGTTTGATGCCTCAATTATTTAGTAACCAAAGAGGCAGGACCATAAACAATTTTCTCTACTAGTGTGTGTGTGTGTGTGCGTGTGTGTCTGTCTACTTATGGGTCCTTGTGGTGTTTATGCAATTACATAAATTTTGTGTGACAATTTCGATTTGTATTTTCTTTTATTTAAATTATGCCTTCGAGTCCTTCGAAATAGAAAGACATGCTGCAAATGTGTATGCGAGTCTTAGCCAATTGTTATTTAATATTTATTGCACTTTCCGATACACACACACACACACACACACACATGCACACAATAGTGACAGAAGCAGACGTCGTTGTGGTAATTAATTTCAATATGCTTGAAAATTTCGCATGCATATTTATTTAAAACTGAGCATAATTATATTTATGTGATGTGTGTCAGCTGTTGTGCAATTGCCAGATTTTTGTTACTGCTAATTGATGGGCAATATGTGTTCATACAAAACTGAAATCAAATAAAATTTGATGCGTGTCGAGAGCTGTTGTGGCAATTAAATACTTAAAGATATTAAGAATATATTGAATGCAAATGTAAAACCTGGCCAGAACTACAAACAGAATCAATTGCCTGTCTGAGCTAACCAATATTAGAGACTTGTGAATTACATATGTGTGTTTGTGTGTGTGTGTGTCTGAGTGGACAGGCGGGTTGTAGAGTGGGCGGTGTTAGCTCATGCAAAATTTAATTTTAATTTCAACTAAGCAAATGTTGCGAAAGTGAGAACAGGCAATTTTCTAGCCTTTCAAAAGTCAAAACAAAAAGCATTTGCCACGCCCACAAATTCACCCGCCCCAGTCGTTAGAATCATTCTATATCCTGTGCAGCTATAACAGCAGCAGCAGCAACAACCACAACAAGAACAACACACACATTTTAACCACTTGACTGCATTGTGGCTAAAATGGCAGCCAGAAGTCAAAGTCACCGCCCGAAGTCAGTTCGCTCAGCTGTGCTCCACACCGCTTTCCCCCTCTACAACACTTGCTGTTGCTCTCCCCACGTCTGGCAACGCTCTTGCCAATTGACATGCAGACCTGCCTGCCAGCCGTAAATCGGCATAAATAATTCATTATTGCCGCCTCGTTGCGCATAAATCAAGTCAGCCTGGTCATAGCCACAAACACGGAGTGCACATAGAGAGCTTGCCTGTGTGGCAAACAACTTGAACTTTAGTCAGACAGTCAGCTTGAATCGTTATATGACTAAACCAAAGCCCCAAATACAAGATGATCTTATTTATAAAATGTCAAAAAAGAAAAAAAAACAAATAAAAAGAATAATGCAAAAAAATTGACTTGGAGATGCCGGGGATTGAACCCGGGGCCTCTCACATGCAAAGCGAGCGCTCTACCACTGAGCTACATCCCCATTGAACTCTGCGCGGCATAAACAGCATTTTAAGCCAAATGGGTTGAGCTGATATTAAATACAATTTGAAACGTTGGCAAAAACAGACAACAAATAAATAATGCACAGGTTATAATTGTGTTTTGTTGTTAATTGCCAAATAAATACTAAAGAACTTAAGTATTTTTACTAATGTGCCGACACGAAAGTGCCATTTTGAGATTCCTTTTTTTTTTAATTCCACAGTATTTACTTAATTTAGACTTGTTTCCAAAGTTTATTTACATAACATTAATTATTTAAATTAAACAATTAAAATAAAATCAAATATTTCAGCAATATGAAGACATAAAAACTGTACATTCTTTGCTCACAGCAAACTGCTTTTGTAAACTGCTTCGTTTGTTTGGTTTTAGCGCAGCTATATTCACATGGGGATGTAGCTCAGTGGTAGAGCGCTCGCTTTGCATGTGAGAGGCCCCGGGTTCAATCCCCGGCATCTCCAATTACTTTTTTTTTTATTTTTGCTTTTTTAAAAATACGCCAAAATTTTAAAGTGATCTTTTAACAATCAGTGTTTTAGTTTTTGAGTTGTTGCTGGGTTGTGCGAGCGTTCGAATGCTCGTTTCATATGATGCCGTTTGCTCGACTTTACAGTTTTGTTGCTGTGCACAGTAGAGTGTCAGTTCTCTATGCATTATTTTGAGTACAATATTCCGATTTTGAGATCACAATCGATCGCATTCTTGCTTCTTCATTCGTTAAATCGATAAAGTGATCCATGCAGTTAACAGGTGCGCAGCAATGTACAATAAGCAAACCATTCACAGTTCGTCTCTACGTTTACATTGTTATTGTTGTTTTTTATACGCCCGCATGATCGTTTCAAAAATACAAAACTGTAAAATGCCAACACACACCCTGCACCAAAGAGAGACAGAAAGAGAGCCACAGCAAACACAAGTCAAAGCGAGACGAAGCGAGGCAAAGAATCGCAGCCAACCAACCAACACAAACTACATATGTATGTGTGTGTGTGTGTGTGTTTTTGTGTGAGGGTTGCCGTCGCTCTCTTATGACGGCGCATGTTTTTCTACGTCTTTACGTGTGCTTTGTTGCTGGCTATTGAATTGAATGCGTCAGTTCCGCTGGCTGCTTATGCTGAGCGCCTGGCATATTACTTAAATGATTGAACGATTTTTGCACGGTTTTCGAAATCAAGTTCATTTCGGTTCCATTCTCGTTCCCTTTTCCACCAGCCCCAGGCCCTGGCAAAGATCATCAGCACACGGCTATACAAAATTTGGATCTCTTATGAATGCCGGCTATTGGTCAGTTTTGTTTTGTTTCTTTTTTTGTAACATTGCAAATGTTCATTCTCTTTGTTGCGCACGTTGAAAACTTTTTGTTTTTCTTTAAATCTTAAAAAGTTGTGTTTGAGTTTATTATATTTGCCATTTAAAGTGACTGCAAATTCGCCGTAATTTATCCGCTTAACTTTTAGGTATTAAAAAAAAGTTAATTTTTCACAGCTGCACAACTTTTATCAGGCATATCTCAAGATGCCCACCCACTGCCCCCCAAACAGTTGCATTTGTTTTTGCTGCTGCATATAAATTTCAAAGGTATTTTGCTTAATCTCTACAATTTTCACTGTCTCCCGCTTACCCCCAATCCCCGCTGGGTGAGTTGCATTTAATTTCGCGCAATTTCTTATAAATATGCATGCAAATAAAATGGCTGAAAAGCGGCTAAGAACAAATTTCGTTGCCAGCTGTTTTACAGTTTAAGATAAATATATAGCTAGGGGCCAGGTGTGTCCGATATATACATATATATACGTCTTTGGACCGAGTTAAAAGTGTTTTTTAAGTTTAATTAAATGTAAAGTTGAACTCGAAAGTAAACTGAAACGGACATTTTTCAGGTTTGCTAATTATTAGCAATTTCATAAGTTAATTGGCATAGAACTCACACTCACACACACACACACACTCACACACATGTGTCCTGCAACAAATTTTTGCAAAATTTCATTACGCTGTAAGCAAATATGATGCCCAGGACCTTTCTCATCCCACACCAATGCTGCTCCTGTATCTCTATGCTTGGTTGGTTTGTTTGTTAGCCAACTTTTACAAAACTAATTAAAACGATAAGTGAGAAGGGGAAAGAGCGCAACGCGAACAACTCGCTGCTGAGATGTTGCCCCAAAGATTCCGCGTTCAGGAAACTTGCGAATGCTCGTACTTATTTCGTATTTGATGATTATCTGATGATGTTCTGCATTCAGGCAACATTTTGCATTACATCCTTTTGGTGTCCTTTTGTTGTTCTGCAGTTTTCATAGCCTACAAAACAGACATCATTTTAGGGATTTCAGGGGCTTTGGACGAGTATGCGGGTGAGTTGGAGCAAGAGGCGCATGTTGCTTCAATGCCCATGCGGAAATTAAATAAATTCCATGAGCTTTTTGGTACCCCGATCAATCATTGGCATGGCACACGTCAGCTACCACTCAAAATGCCACCTGTCAACTGTCAACAGACAAAAGTACAGTTGCCAACAAAAGGTGCGTGTAACTGACCACGGGTAGAGTATTTCGATTCAGCTCATAAAATTGCAGAAAGTTTCCGTTAACAACGCATGTAGCAACAATAAAAATGTTGCAATTCAAAAATAAATTTACAAAAATATGATTTTAAAATCCAGTCAATTATTTCATAATTTTAAAATGAAAAATGTCAAAAATGTGATATTTTTAAATCTTGTCGCCTGTCTAAATTCCATTTCCAGCCATATGTGTATGGTCATTGTTAACTGGAAACACATTGGTTTGGTCAACAAAAAAATTGTCAGCATATGCATCATTTGGTTGCCTACCACAATTCGCATGCATTCATCCTTCGCATATCCTTCAAACAAATTGATATTCCATACAGCTGGTGCAGTCGGTTGGAAACAACTGTGGCTACTGCTGATAAGCCAGTCTCAGTTTGTGCACAGACAATGGAATTAACGTTTGAGAGTGAAAGCAAATGCATGAGTTAACAAATTAACTGGGCTCAGTTGTAAATTTCCAGACAGGAGAATGGGAAATTTGTAAGTACTTGATATCTTCTGTGTAACACTGCGAATTGATATCGAGAGTAACAGCTTCGGAATAATAACAGACATTGTTTCGATTCGATCACAGTTCGGAAAGTAACTTCCTTAAGAGAAAAGGGGTATTTGCAATACAAATTTTCAAACTTTTGAAAGCTTTTAAGAATTTCTTAGGTGAAAATTAAGCAACTTTTCATAGAATATACAATACTTAAAATTGAATACATATGTCTCTTATCCCTATATTACAATTTGAAATCCGAATGATTTTAGTGTAACTTTGTAATTCAACACACAACGAACAATTCTATGAGTCAGTCAGTAGCGACATTGAAATTTGATTAATTTATTGGGAATTTTCGTTTAATCTTCGTTTTTTGGCTGTTTGTATTTTGGCTATTTTCGTAGCTAGTTCTGGCTATTTAAAAAAAAGACAGATCTGCAAATTTAACAGAAATTTTATTTATTTTAAAAAATTGCGGGCTCTTTTTTAACAGAGAATTGTTAAGCCTCTGTTAGAAAAATGTTAAAAACAACAACAACATCGCGGCGGATAATTCCAGGAAAAAATGCCATTGTTCGTTTTCACTTTTTCGATTTTTTTGAACATTTGATTTTTTTTTGATTCGTTCGATTCGAAATGAGTAAAAAAAAGTTGTTCTAGTTTAGTAAGTTTAATAAGCAAAAACCGAAGTTACCGAAGGACATGCGTTCACAAGCAGCAAAATTAAAGCGTAAAAGAGAGCGATTTTAAGTCTTTTGACAAAAATCAAAATTAGATAATGAAATTTCTTTTCATACATTATTCATTTTATTTCAAGATCCACCCCAAAGATCCAAAATTCCGCAAAATAGATCAAAAATGGCAATTTGAAATCCGAATGGTTTGATACATGGCATTTTTAGAGGCACCTAAAATTATGCATCATAAGTTTGCCTGGGCTAAACAGCTGATTTCAGATATCATTTTGCCTCTCACACACTGATTCGCTCCTCGACAGTCTCTCATTTCCAGTTTTAAGCTAGAGATGAGCGATATAGAGATTTGTGTAACGTAAATTATTTTTAACTTAACGAAAATAAACAGTCTAAATCTCAATTTAAACTTAAATTTTAAATCGTTTAATTTTCAAAAACGTAAAAGCGAATTTTCGATTCTAATTGTACAGCGTCCAAAGCATTGATAATGCTAACGCTAACGTAATTTCGGGAAATTTCTAATTTGAGAAGGCTCTAATTTCTGAGCGACTCTTCTAGCAAATTAAACTCGAAAAAATAATAATAATACAATAAAAAAAATAAT
Organism: Hirtodrosophila cameraria; assembly: GCA_949708635.1. Classification (NCBI taxonomy): domain Eukaryota; kingdom Metazoa; phylum Arthropoda; class Insecta; order Diptera; family Drosophilidae; genus Hirtodrosophila; species Hirtodrosophila cameraria. The sequence goes on along the minus strand of OX453089.1, from coordinate 17,291,884 downwards.
AATGCAGCACATAGCAGATTTTAAAGATTTAAAAATTAAAAGATATACGTTTTATTTTCATTAAAGTTAATTAGTTTTTATAACCGATGTCAAAAGAAGCTTTCCAATTTCAGCAACACTTTCGATAGTTGCTCACGAGCCGCTCACATGGCGATATCGTTAGCACATCTCTAACAAGTTTTCGAGCTCACCTGTGGCTTTTGTGACTGGCCCTCTTGAAGTTGCGTCGTTGGCCTGGTCACAATCAGTAACAATTTGCCCGCGAAAACGGTTAAAACGTTGGAAGCGCGAGAATTTCAATACGGGTTACGTTGAATGCGAGCGTACTTACGTGTATAAAAATAGAAGTGAAGAAGAAGCACAAAAAACAACAGCAACAACACCAACAACACAAATCATTTTACGTGCGCATGCGTCTCATACTTTATCTTCGCAATTCGCCGTCGCCTTCGCCGTCGCCGTCGCCGTCACCATTGCCTTCGTCTTCATCTTCGTCTTTGCCTTCGCCGTCTCTCGCGTTAAACACTCCCCACTTTGAACTTTGTTGTTGATTGATTTTGACTGCATATATTAGTTGTCTGTGTATTAGTAGCTGCATTTGTATGTGTGCGCATGCAAAACATAACGAAAAGAATAAAGAAATTAAATGAAATAAAACTGAATATAATTAAAAACAATTTATAAAGCAGTGCACAACAACAACAACAACGATAAGCAGAGCAATAACAAGGGCATTAAAGCTTCTGCCAACAACAGCAAACAAAACAAACAGAAACAACAAAGCGGATTGTTTATTTAAACGGTAAGTTTTGGGGAGGGGGCAGCAGCTGTCAAACACACAATTTGCATGCAAAACTGCATGGAATTTAATAAGTTTATATAATTCGCAAGCATGTCAAACTGTGTCACACAGCCTTGGCACAGTTTGGAAGTCCTGCATACAGTTTGGCAGGCCTGAAATAAAAAGTGAACTTGAAAATTGATAATTTTTTGCTAAAAATGTTTGAAAGTACGCTTGTTTGAAATTAAATTTAAAAAAAAATGAATAAAAATTACACAATAAGAAAAAAAGGATTAAGTTTATTAAAATAGACAAGTGAGAAAAGTGAAGTGAGTGGCACTACGAAGACAAAGATATAGTATCTATAAGTTGTTCTTATGATAACTTAATTTTTAACCGATTGTTCCTATAACTGCTATTAGATATTTATTTGATTAATGTTGATTGCGTTATTAAAACTTAAATTTAAATTTTATTTTAAGTAAATTAAATATTAACAATTTAGAATTAACTGGGTGTGTTCAGAATAAAAAATTAACAAAATAAGTAAATATGTATATTATTAAAATAATAATTGTAGAAAACACAGAAAAAACTTAATTAGATCAAAAATTGTTAAAGATTAGTAGGCAAAATGTTAAGAACAATTTATAAATTTAAATTCTAAATCAATCAATTGTTAAATAACAATTAATAATATTAAATAATAATAAATATTAATAAATAATAATAAATAATAATAAATAATAATAAATAATAATAAATAATAATAAATAATAATAAATAATAATAAATAATAATAAATAATAATAAATAATAATAAATAATAATAAATAATAATAAATAATAATAAATAATAATAAATAATAATAAATAATAATAAATAATAATAAATAATAATAAATAATAATAAATAATAATAAATAATAATAAATAATAATAAATAATAATAAATAATAATAAATAATAATAAATAATAATAAATAATAATAAATAATAATAAATAATAATAAATAATAATAAATAATAATAAATAATAATAAATAATAATAAATAATAATAAATAATAATAAATAATAATAAATAATAATAAATAATAATAAATAATAATAAATAATAATAAATAATAATAAATAATAATAAATAATAATAAATAATAATAAATAATAATAAATAATAATAAATAATAATAAATAATAATAAATAATAATAAATAATAATAAATAATAATAAATAATAATAAATAATAATAAATAATAATAAATAATAATAAATAATAATAAATAATAATAAATAATAAATAATAATAAATAATAATAAATAATAACAAATAATAATAAATAATAATAAATAATAATAAATAATAATAAATAATAATAAATAATAATAAATAATAATAAATAATAATAAATATATAATATTATAGTCGACCGATTTTGACAAAACTTGGTCAGCATGTGTGGAATTTAACAAAATTGGCTGATCAACAATATATGGACATATATGTATGTTCTATAGGGTAGAAGACGTCACCTTCAATGCGTTGCACGTTTCGTGACAAAATCGAAATACCCTCTATAATAAGTGTATTAAAAAAGAGTGCTACACTGTAATTCAATTTAAGTGTGAGCAGTGCGCACAAAAGCAAGTTAATTATGTGTGCACACAAATGAATTAAATCAAATGCCGTGTAAATGCAATTTTCAATAACAATAAAAGAGTTTAATATTAATAATTATAATCATTTGTTGTTTATTATTTGTTGTTAGCTGTATCGTAGTATTACTTATAAAATTGGCACACGCAAAGCGGCTCAGAGTTTGTTAATGCAATCAACCTTAAAATCAACCACACGCTAAATCAACTAAATAATAAACATTAAAAATATTTAAGCAAAAGCAAAATGTGTTGGCCTGTTAACTGTTTTTTTATGGCTAAAAGCTAAAAAAAAGCAGCCGTAACTTGCATAATAATTGTTTTGATTTATTTTTGTTGCGCCTCCTTTTGCGTCGCGACGCTACTTGTTGTTGTTGCTAGTCTTGTGCTGCCACGTCTAAGCACACGCCGCTGCCCAACACTATCCCAGCAACAAAAAAAAAACCCCACCACCCCCAAAGACTCCCCCTCTCAGTTAACAACTCAACTCAAGTCATTGCATAAGGCCATTTTCAGCGCGTATTTTTTTTCAAATGCGACATGCATGCGATTTTGATACCCTTTGTACATTAAAATGCTGCAAAAGGGTAGATTCAAGTTGTGCTCCAATATGTAACAAGCAGAAGCAGCCTATAAAAAAGAGGGAACAGGGTTGGAATGGTTGATTAGAGTTTATTGGAGTAATAAAATTTCTCAGCGCAAGTTTGATTCAAACTCTGAATCTTTTTCTTCTTTTTGCTCAAATTTTACTTAACAGGGTATAGGCTAGTCTGGCATTCTCGTCTAAAACATTCTTACTTGTTTTAACTTATTTTATACTTTTTTACTTTTTTTGCTTTAAAACCTTTTTTACACTATTCACAATTCGCTTTTAACTTGCTTGGGGTTTTTTTTCATGGCGCAGGCGTGCCAGTACCACCCCTTCCCCTATCCCCTCTACCCCTCTAGCCCTGCTGCTGCTGCTTGTAAGTTTCCTTTCTCTCGGGCCCCAACCCAACCCCTCTACACTTGGCTGGAATTTCAGCTATGTCTTAGAGCAGGTTTCGTCAACGCAACGCTTTTATTTTTGTATACGAGCATTTTTATTAATTCACCGGTTTACTTCACCTGATTTCTTGTTGTGCATTTTTGTCGCGTGTATTTCTGGTTTTCAGGTCTACTTGCTTCAATTTGTAGGCTTGTAACTTATCAATAGCGTCTCCAAGACTTGAATCTGGAACTGAACTGCTGTTCTGTGCCACAAAGCAAATCTATGTTAATTTAATTTATGATCTTGGCTTTGGCTATTTTTGATCAAGTTTAGCATTTAACACGTTTACTGTTAGGCTGTTTTATTTTTTGGCACATTTCTTGTGTCAGCTCTGCAATGGTACTAAATAAAACAATCTCTTAAGTCTTCAAAGATTAAGTCAAACAAATCTTTAAAATTCTGCAAAGCTTAAGTCAAAGAAATCTTCAAAATTCTGCAAAGCTTAAGTCAAACAAATCTTTAAAATTCTGCAAAGCTTAATTCAAACAAATCTTCTAAGTTCTGCAAAGCTTAAGTCAAACAAATCTTTAAAATTCTTTAAAGCTTAAGTCAAACAAATCTTCAAAATTCTTCACAGATTTCAAGTCAACAGGTTTGTTTTTTGCTGTAAGTTCCGGCATGGAAAGTTCTCCTATTGTTGCCCTAATGATTGATCAAATTACTCATCCATAGCCATTCTATATATATATTCAAGTCAAATTTGAGCTTATCACGATCCACGTAAGCTCACTAATCACATAGCTATTTAGTTTACCTTGATTAGTATTCATAGTACTCAAGTACTTTATTATATAGATAATACTAAGTTTCCTTTAATTGCTTTTGTTGCTTCCTAAGCAATAATCCAGACGCTTCTATGGAAGTTTTAAAGCACTTTACTGTACATGATTGTTCATTAATTTTGTGATTTTAAATAGTGAAACTAAAATGGGTAATTTAAAATGAAATTATTTTTGGGTTAAAATGCAATAAGAATTAAATTAAATATATACCCTTTTCGTTTTCGAAAACTTTTCATTACGAATTGAAATCTTAAGAGTGCTTCCTTTTGTTAAGATAAGTTCGAAGACTTCTCATTCAACTGTCTCAAAAGAACAACATTTTGCAATCGATTTCGGATTTCAGAACAGCTAACAATTTTGATTCCGAATGCTTTGATCGGAATCCGAAATGGGAACAGTCTGTTTAGTCTTTAATGAATATCAAGTTTTGTGTTAAATGCAATTTCAAATTTTCAAAAGTTTTGTTTTATTTTCTTTGTAATAAAATATTTTGAAAACTATTCTTAAGAATTAAAAAAAAAAACTTCAAGAAACCAATAATTCAATTATAATGCGAGAATTAGCCATAGAAATAAATTTGATAAAAGTTTGAAAACGTTGAAAATACGAACCAATTCAATGTTTTCTTTAAAATTTTTCCAAATTCTTTGATAAAGATGCCTAAAACTATTTTCTCTAATCTACCAAACAAGTTAAGAAAGTTAAAGTTGATTTAGTTAGCCGCCAAAGTTTCCTAATTTTATAATATATTAAATTTATTTCAACTATCCCTGCCATAACTCATAAGTTTCTCATATTTATGCAGTAAAATGATTGCATTGCATGTAATTCATTTTGAGTGGCATGTGAAAATGAAAATCTGAAAAAATCTGAACAATTGCAAGGCAGCTATAGCTTAAGCTAAAGCTGCAGCTAAACAATATGCAGCTTTAGGGCATAACTCCCACATCAAATGAGATGTCTGGACTATAAATCGTATAACCGCAGTAAGTTTCACAAAAGTTTGTTAATTTGTTTGCATTGTTAGCGAATTTATGAAGTTGTTTTTTTTTTAAATTTTTTTTTGCTTAGTAATTCGTCTTTTCGATTATATACAGTTATTAATTTAAAATCTTTAATATTCTCAAGGTCTTTTCACAGTGTTTTTTTGTTTTTTTTTTTGCAAACAAAAGAAAAATTTGATATTATATAAATAAATTTTATAACCCAAATGCGATTTATCAATGACGCCTAAAAATTTCAAATTTTATTTCTCGCTTTTGATAAACCCGAAAGGGGAACTTTCCAATTTTATGTTTGCTTCTTCTTCTACTAAAATATGCATAAATTATACGAAAATATCTACTTAATTAAATGGATGGACCATTTCGTCGACTGCAACGCCCCAAAACAAACGAAAACGAAAGCGGCAAAGCAACAACAACAGCATAAAAAACAGCGTCACTTTTAAAAAAATATGTTTCTTCTTTTTTTTGGTATGGAAAAGACAAAAATAAAGATCTATAGTAAAAGCCAAACGCGATTTCAAAGAGGAGACACAAGAAACGCCTAAAAAGAGCAAAGCCCAAAGAGCCCAAACAAGCACAAAAGCCAAAGATACATATAGATTGTATATATGTATGTATTATAAAAAAAAAAACAAAAACACAAAGCCAAAAACTGGTTCTAGAATCAATTTTTATTTTCTCAAGCTCAAACAAAAAGTAGAAAAAATCTGAAAAAGAATTCCCGGCAAACTGAATGCACGAAAAATTTGAGGCAGCCTCAAAATGAATTTGGTTAACCGAGCAACAAGCCAAGCAGGCAAACAGGCAGGCAGCCAGTTTGAAGCATCCATGCTGCAGATACAAGATACAAATATACAGATACAGATACTCATGCTCATACTTTGAAGTTCGAACGCACACACACACACTCGCACAGCTTCTAAGCGAGACTCGACTCTCTGAGGGAGAGATCTTTATGCTCTTTTGTTGTTATTTTGATAAAGTTGTTGTTGTTGTTGTTGTTGTTGCTTGTTTGTTTGTATGTGCTAAAAGTATCTGCACACTGACAGTGTCGTCAGCTTGGCATTCTGCATTTGTATCTGTAGCTGTGCCTGTATCTGTATCTGTATCTGTGTGTACTGACAGCTACGCGCATTGCGCCTAGAAATATATATGTATTTATATTTTATATATATTCTTCTTTTTTTTGCCAAGTTTTATGAGCATTTTTGACCAAAAAACTGACCACAAATACACGACAGCTACACGAGTTACATAAATTGTTATTGTTTTTTTTGTTCTTTCTTTTTTTTTATAGTTTATTCTCTGCTATGTTTCTTATAGTATTTTATAGTTTTTGCTGTCATCGCATTCAATTTTTTAATGTGCTTTTTGTGTTGCCTTTATAAATTAACTGTAATTTTTCACATTTTTATGCGCTGAAATCTGTAAACTGTCTTTTAAGCTTTGATTAACTATAAGACATACGCCCTTTTCTCATTTGTAGCGAAATAAAAACTTGCTTTTCAGCAGTTTATATATCAATTTCATGTAGTTAAAAGCCACTTTTTGGCAAATGTTCTTTGAGAAGTTGCCCTTCACTAAATTAAGCTGAAAATACTTGAGATTTAAAGTCTTTCAAGATATGCATTTAAACATATTTTGGATTTAAAATGAAATTAATATTCAGGCGTGTTCCGATTCGAACGGAAATAATTGCTCTTCTGCATTATTCAGAATGTCAAACTTTTACTTTTTTTTAAAGAATTGCTTTTTTGCCTGTGGAAGGTAAAGTTATTAAAATCAAATAACAAATTCTTAAACTCAATTTTTTATACTTGGTTTTCGAAAATGGAATAAAAAAGAGAATATTGGGTTTGTGAAATGTCCGTCTGTCTGTCCGTCTGCTGAAACTTGGTATATATGTTGATATATACCAAAGACAGACAAAGTGTCAAAATCGGCCCGATCGGACCACTATAACACATAGCTGCCATAGGAACAATCGGTTGAAAAACAAATTTATGTATGAAAAACATACTTGTTTTTCAAGATAACTCAACCAAACTCACTTTACTTAAGTTTAAGGACAGTTTATAAGCATATAAGTAGTCTTTACATAAATTTTATTTATTAAACGTACAGAAAACATAATATATAGCAGTTGGGTGAACCCGATTGCAACGTTCTTACTTGTTTTATGTTTTGTATCTTATTTAGAAATGAATTAGCCAAGTTTTTAATTAGATTGAAGTTGAATAACATTTATAATTTAAAAGAAATTTCTGACTAGATGACAATTAGATAAACTTATTGTAATGAAAACTCGGTATCGAATTCGGGTTTGAAAAAGAGAAAACGAAACCATTACGATCGGATATCAGAAAAGTAATTCTTAAATCATTCGGAATTCCTTCTTTTTTTTACTTTTAAATAACGTTCTAATTCAGCACACGCCTGATTATGTAACATATTCAACTAGGAATTGTTTTAAAATAGCAAAAAGCTAATATTTATTTGCATTTTCGAAATATTTATAGCTTTTGTAGACAGTTCAATAAAATTGTTAATAAAATTGCTAACTACTTACATAACTTTTGGTTAAGAGATTGTAAGTTTAATTTAGAATATGATTTATTCTTACAATGATCTCATCCACAAAAAAACCCACACAACGTTTACACACTTGAATTCTTTAGCTTGTCAAATGATTTTATTATAACTAATTACGCAACAAATATAATGTTTATTTTTATATTTCTGCTTAAAGTACGTTCCGCATTTTTGTTTATCATTAATTAATAAATAACTAAAAAAAAAAAGAAGATATTTACTTGGCTCGTTTGTTGTTTTTCGCAGTTTTTGATTAACGTGCTAAATGCTAATGACGTTATCCGGCTGCCCAGCATCATCATCATCATCTTTTTTTTCGATTTGAACAGGTGAAGCTATAAATGAAGGGGGGCCCGATACGATCTCGAGACGATCTTGAGAGTCTAACTCGAGTGGCTTGCAAATTATGCGCTGCAGGTGGCTGCTGTCTATGCTGGTTGGTGTTTGGTGGGGTTTGGTTGGTGGGGCTTGGTTGGTGGGGCTGACGGGTCACATTCACATTGTTTGTTTGTTTGCCATTGTCATTGAATATCAATGTGCGATCAGAGGGGCGTTAAAAATGTAGTATAGAGTGTTAGATCGACTTGAAGTTGCTCTATATAAAGCTTAACAATAAATCAAAAGTAGGGTGAGATATTACATTTTTATAAAATGTCAAGAAGTTGTATATTCAAAATGTGCATAAACATTATTCTGAATGATAACCTGAGAATTCTGGTTTTAATAAGAAGACCCATTTGTTTATTCCTACATATTTGTTGCTATTTCGAAGAAGCCATTGTAGAATCGATTAATACATAAGTATGTATATAATGAAAGGTGTTTTGTAAACATTGACGGTGATTCATTTTCAACAGAAAACGATTTTCATGGGTATCGAACGCGAGCTTTTGTGTGTCAAAGCAGAATGACTCCCCACATGGCTACAGTCGCCCACAAGAAGCTATTTTGTTAAATAAATTAATATTTTATCAAAAAACTTAGTAAAAAACTTTAAAAAGATTTGAAAATAATAAAAAAATTAGAACGTCTTGATAAATAATACACACAACTTATTATGTACTAAGAATTAACTTTGAGTATGTTTTTAATTTTATAGATTTTAAATACGTTTGTATTTTTATAAATTTTGAATATTATAGTTAATGTGTAATTTGATTTTTTTATTCTTAGTGAAATATTCTTAAAAAAAAACAGCGCTATTTTTATATTTTTGAAGAATTTTTAATCGATTTAATCGATTCTTTGACTACAAAATGAGTTGCTTTAATTATCGACAAAAGAACAGAGCGATTATTTTATGATTATTTACATTCCAAATATCTATCAATGAAATAGTCAGGTTTGACTACAAAAATCAATAAATATTAAAAATCGATTAGCACAGTCTTATTTACATCTCTGTCTAACAACAAACACCTCCTGGTGAGCTAAGCTACAGGGTATTAACAATAATCATAACCAGTTCTGCAGAGTTTCCCAGCGCTACATACTTATCATATAAGAAAAACATTGCTAACAATTCTCAATGCCTGCAGCGACAGTCACTCAGGCAGAAAACGAAGCTACAGCTACAACATCTGGGGTTCGAAACTCTCTCGATTAGGTCTCTTCATTTGGGCGCATCTCTCAAAAGCTGCTAATGAGTTTTTGGTTGCCCAGGGCACAATGTGTGAAGATCTGCTTTGTAAGTGATTCATGAATACCAGTGCGAGTAATTACGCTTTCCAAAGTTGGCATACACACAAAAAATATATCGAACGCAGGTGCTAAACAAAAGTGTCAGCTTGGCTAAGAGCTCTATTAAGTTTTTTGATGTCATTGTTAACAAAAACATATGCAACCTTCAGCTGTTTCAATGAAATTAAACACCATGTTGATAAGATAATTTAAAAGCAGAAGAATTCTTGTGCAAAATCAATATTTAATAAACATATTTTTATTGCTTAAGTCACACGCCAACAAAATTGAAATCTGCATTAAATTGTTGTGATAAGCGTTGATATATATAAATAGTAGGTACATACTATATCATTATTACAAAGGTTGCTGAAAATGCTATCAGTTTGGCAGTTAAACATTGAAATTAATGGGTTTTATGCACTCATATTAACCACATTTATATGACTTAGCCCTGTTGACAGTGAAAGTTCTGGGTGCTCGCATTTTCACCTATGAGTTGAGCTTTTATAGCACTTTCATTTAACTACAAAGAAAATCTGAACAAAGCACTTGAATTCAACTTAATCTCGTCATCATTTGTTTAATTTATTATTATGTATGGTATTTTAGTTGTTTTTTTTATGAACATGATTATCGACATTCTGTTTTTGCTGATGTGTTTTTTTTATTTGTATTTGTTTGTTGTTTCTTGGCTAGCAAAACTTGTAAATAATAATTGTCATAAAGCTTTTAAATGGCTCGTGATGCATCATTTCGAAAAATGTGAAGGGCTTATATAATATTTATAAATGAAGTTTTGCTTTTTTGTTATTTTTGACTGTGCATTTGAGTTAATTGCAATACATTTCGTAATGCTTTCAAAAAAATTATTACTATTAAGCTTTCAGTTTTAGAGCGATTGTCGTTAAGCGAAGGATTTGTGATTTTAAATTTAACTAATGAAATGCAGCTAAAGTAGCTCATTTACCATTGGGTATAGTTGCTTTTTTCTGTAATCGGTTAGTTCCGTTTAGTTTATACGTCTATAAGTCTTAATAAAATAATTATATTAGATATGTCTAATCTAAAGACCCACTTGACTGAAGTGGCTGCGTCATTTCTGATTATAAACAACATTGCGATAGGATAAGTTCTATTTTTTTTTTAATATTCATTCATTAACACATAATTATAAATTGAAAGTTGGTCATTGTTCCTTGGACAACATAAATCTATGTTTGACTGTGATGCATTTTAAATATAAAACGATTTTCATGACTGGGAATCGAACCCGAGGTTTTGTGTGTCAGCGCAGAATGCCTTATCACTAGGCTACAGTCGTCCAAGGAAAGCTTTTAAAACTGTTGATCATTTCAAAGCAAGGCTGCCTATAAAAACGTTGAGGACAACGCACAAAGAGGAATGGCGCAAACAAATGCTCTCTTGAGAGAGAAAACGTGCTCTGTTGTGAGCGAAAACGTGCTCTCACGAGTTAGAATAAGCTTAGTTGTGCTGCTCATAAATACTTTGACTGGAATGTATTATAAGACTTAAGTTTATTCAATCAATAAACTTTAAATGATCAACAAGATAAATCCATTCATAACTTTGTTAGCTATGCTAGCAACAACTTACAAAAGTTGTCCCAAATAAATGACTCATTCTCATTCTGTTAGCACATGACTGTCAAAATTCTCACATCTCATTTCATAATAGAGTATTGTAGTAAAGTCAACTAATCTCAATTCCAACTTGTCTCTGAGCATTTCTGTAAACTTAGCACTAGAAATATCTACACGAGTATTATACATCCGTTGTTGCTCTCCGCTTTTGTTGTTATCTTTGAAATTCTGTAACTCTTTGGGTTTTTTTTGTTTTTTGGTTTGCGGCATTTCCTTTTTAGGTTTAGCTTATCAGTTTCAATTTCAATTTGCATATTTGCTCCAGAACGTGCTAATATTTGATTTTAGTATAGCTTGTGACATGGGCAAGTTAATTAAATTCCGCGACAAAATTCCTAAATCTAAAGCTAATTATAATTTTTCTTGGGAACAAGCATACAGTATTTCACGTAGCACAAATTTCCGTTCTATTGTGCGTCACGTTTTTTTTTTCTAGAAGTGAAATATAATACAATAGTTTTGATTTTAACGGCAAATACTTGCTGTTTTTTTTTTTTTAAGCGCCTTTGTCAAAATACTCGTAACAAGACAACGTGACAGACCTTAATATACAGCTATATATCTAGCAGTACAACAAACAAACATACATAACAAACATATCTACCTAACGGCTAATTTGTTTTAATGATGAGAAACCGCTTAAATAAACAAACAACAATAATATAACAAATACAATGGAGGCTGCTGTCGGTTAGCCGCTCATGCGGGTCTCAACAAGGGGGGGCAACTACCGGGCGGGGGTGAACTACAGGGGAGCAAACAGTGGAAACAGGGAATCTATGGCCAATTCTCCATTGTGACTGATAAAACTTGTGTGTACTTCATGCTTGATTGCAAATTCAATTAAAGTTTGCGCAGTTCCTCAACTTGTGGCATAAAAGGGCAAGAGGGGAGGAAGGGGCAGCGGTAAGTTTGACAGATGAGCAGCATGAATGAATGAAAACTCCAAAATTGAGCTGTGTTAAAAACAAACGAATAGAAACCACAAATTAATAAATAATAATGGCCAACAATATAATTAATAGCTTTGTGTTTGTAATAAAAAAATATCTTTATGTTTTTTTGCGGGTTTTTTTTAAAATATTGTTTAACAACTTTCTGAAAATATTATATATGTTAACATATGGGCTTATCTTGCGTTGCGAACGTTACGTTCGTACGCGGATGGGCTTGTTAATATTGACACAGCTAGCGTTCACATAAGTATATTATAATGCAATTTTTTGCAAAATTCAGTTCTTTGGTAGTACTTTTAAACCTCTTTTAAAATAAAAGATCAACTGTTTTTGAAAAAAAAGGTATGCTTGCTTAAAGTTGCCTTGCGGACGTTACAAAAAATGGAATGGACTTTGAGGCTAATGTGCATTTGCACATTTTTAGCGAATTTTGCATAATAATCAAAAAAGAAACCATATACAATAAATCAAGTGGAATATATGACCATATCAATCCAGCTTAAAAAAGAATAATAAGTAGTTCCGTTAAAAAATCTTAGTTTATTGTTTGTTGCGAACGTTATGTTGCGCACGTTACAAGATTTCCATTCACTTTGCACTTAAATATTTATAGTTAAGCTAGGTTAAATTGATCTCTTTATATTTCTATTAGTTAGTGCTTGTTGTTATTGAAGTTTTATAAAATAACTTTCATCAAGTATCATCTCATTTGACAACGTAAATCTTAAAAAGATAATGGTCTAAAAATTAACATAATAAGGTCAAAAAGCCATTTTTGCAGTTTCTAGTCGGTTCGCTCAAGATAATTATTGAGCTGGATTGTAAATTGTTAGATCATATCATTTTCTAACAATTTATAACGATTAAAGCATATAATTCAGAAGAAATAGGTATTAATAATGACTTTGAAATGTTCGGTGCTGGTTTCACATTTTCTGGAAAAGCCCATATTTATTTAAGGCCGTTCGACATTTTGAATTCGACAAATTTGATCGGATGCGAAATGTATATCAGGCCTGATTATCTCTTTCCGTATTAGTCTGTTCCTAACTCAACTTGCTGTGAGCCTGAATTGAATTCAATAGTCAATTAAATAATTAATAATGCTTAAAAATCTTTTTAAATAGAAAAACTTTCCATTTAAGAAACAGATAGAATGATTTTCTTATTAAAAATGTAAACAAATAAACTTTTCTATTATTCATTTATTTATTATATACATATTATTTGTGTGTAGATTTAAAATGTTTGCATTTATTTCCGCCTATCAATTAATTGCTAGCAATTACTGTACAAACAATATTATTTCATTGTTTCTCAATCTATTATTTTTAAATATATATTTTTGTTGATACTTGTGACGCTCTTTCAAATGTCAGTTCCGCTTCCAAATACAACAAAGTACTAAAAACCTACATGAGCACTAAAAAATCTATTATAAGTACAATTATTATTATTATTTTATTTTATTTTGTTTTGATTTCATGCCCACAATTTGTTGCTTATTTTTCAGATATATTTTTGTGGCTTTTTGCAGCTCATTGTTTGCTTTGTTTCATTAAAAAACGATTACTATTGAAACTGGGCTTAGCTTTGAATTGTTTTGTATCTGTTATTGTTGTTGTCTGGCAGTCAAGGTCGTCTATTGAGCGCATCTTAAAGTTCAGACAACACAAAATCAACAACATTTTGTTGTTTTTTTAATAAATTAAACACACTTTAGGCAACGGAGATGCGGGCGAGAGAAGGAGCAGACTTCATTCAGCAGAACAGAACCGATGATCAAAAGCTAATGTTAATTCGCAGGGCCCTGCAATTACTGGCTATAAATCTTACAGATTCAGTCGAAAAAAAAAACGTATAATATGTATATAATTTTGAGTTGAACATGCGCAAAATACACATTTTAAAGGAAGTGCGGAACAAAAATGCCTTTATAATTTGCAATGCCTCGATCGTATATATATAAATTTTTTTCAATGCATGACATTTACCTGTACGAGGTGAGTTCAGGGTCGTTGATATTTTAAAATGCTTTGAAGTCGGGCGCAAGGTGTATCTACCATATTAGGGCTGTTTTTGTTTTTTTTTAATAATGTGAACCCGATTTCAATTGTTGCAACTGATAAAAATACTGCGTCAAATTAACATGTTTATATAACGCTATCTGATAATATATCTAAAGATTAGATACGTTGATTATGAGACTTAAAATTTGAATATACAAAAGAGCTGTTGCCGCACTTCAGTAGACATTTATAGGGAATAGTCTAGAAATTATGTACTTAAAGAACACTTAAAGTATTGTTTGTAAAAACCAATTATGCCTGTTTCCATTTCCGTTTCCTTTCAATACTTTCGAAATCAGAAATCAGAAGAATATTGCATGTTCGGTATAGGAAGTTTGGCTTTGGAGTCTGTGGTATGAAAAGTGTTCGGAATTATCTTTAAAAACGATTAGCTGAAAAACGATTAAGTACGAAAAACGATTAACTGGAACACAAAATCTATAACGATTCGTGATGAAAAGCGCTCGAAACTGGGAACGGGTTAGAATGTTTGAGCTATGGAAATTATGCAAATAAAATAATAATAAATATTGTTTTAGATTTGCTTAATTTAGTTGAATATTATTTTGAAGACTAGAAATTTTCTAACATGTTAAAAATAACTAGATTGGTCAACTTTCTGCTTTCTGTTTCAATCTTCAACAACAATGTTAAGCAAAATGTAATTTTGTTATACATGATATATATATTTGTTGTACAACTCAACTAATTTCGTGCAATTCATGGTATTAGCAGTACTTAACTCAGACGCCTGAAAATGCCAAATAAATCACTTTGTCTTACGTTACGCCCACGATAAGAACGTCAAAAAATAAAAATGGTTTCTGAGCCATGAGCACATGCCTGTGGAATTTCTATTTGGGTTGCCTGCAAAAATATAAAAACAAAAATAGATTAAATATTTTGTAAATAGTTTACGGCTTAAAACTCTTGACTTGACCAATTAAAAAATTGGCTAAAACACATTCAAGCACAGATCGCAGTTAAGGCCATAAACGAAACTGGAATGTGGGCCAAAATAGCTGCAACACAATATGTTGCCATGTTTTTACCAACAAGTATGACTCGTAAAGGGCATGCGATAAGCCACATAACTGATAAGGCTTAAAGAATTCACAGTTGACAGAAAATATGTGTACTTATCAATGCGATCTGATATCAATGCTTACGCTAATGTTTAGCTTATGTCATAAAAATGTATTTCGAACTACTCCATTGACGGCTGGTTTATTGACCCACAAAATGTGTGGGTTTCGAAAATTATGATGTTTTGGTTTGCAATCATAAAAAATAACTTTTTAGGAAGCCGCCAAAGATTTCGTTGGGTATTTCAATTAGAGCAAACTGAGTTGAACTGTGTTCAATGCAGAAACAAATGCTCATTACAAAAATCTTGGAAATTTATCAGCAAACGAGTAGCGTTCAAAACAAAACAAAACAAGCAAAAGCAGAAAAACAAAACCAATTTTAATGAGCTCATATCTCTGGCACAGTGGAACAACAGTTATGTAGTAAAAAAATTTTATCAAATATGAAAAATTCTACAGAGTTGGTTGCCAGAATTGCGATCGGGCCTGTTTCCATTTCCGATTCGAAAATCGGAAATAAAACCTTTTTCTAAATTACGAATATTGAAAGAAAATTTGACTAAAAAAGTTTTGCTTTTAAGACAGTTGAATGAGAAGTAGTCGAACTTATCTTAAAAAAGTTATAAATATTAGTCTTTGAATACAAAACAGAAAACGTTTCGGAATGAAAAGGGCTCGGAATTGAGAACAGGGCTTAAAGCTCTCGATCTAGTGATTTGAATCCTATCTCACTTTCTCGTAAATTCAACTCATGGCCAAATAAAAGCGAATTCAAGCCGCAATCCCTCTTACGTAATGAGTAAATTTAAGACAAAATCACTTTCGCAATATATTAGCGAAAGTGGAAACCAGAACAGGTCAGATAGTGATTCAATACTGATAAAATTTGACAAAAAAACAACACAGTTGCTGAGTTTAATTAAGATTCTTTGCAAAATTTCATTATTTTGATCGGTTTAATTAATTAAAATATATTTTTTAAATAATACTTATAATTTATTTCTGCTTACTTTCAGCCATGTCCACGCCAACAACACCAAAAACGCCCACGCCGCCCACACTGCCGCCAGGCGTGACCAAAACGTGCCACATAATCAAGCGACCCGATTTCGATGGCTACGGCTTCAATTTGCACTCGGAAAAGGTGAAACCGGGTCAATTCATTGGCAAAGTGGATGCCAATTCGCCAGCAGAGTCAGCCGGCCTCAAGGAAGGTGATCGCATACTGGAGGTCAACGGCGTGTCCATTGGCAGCGAGACGCACAAACAGGTGGTGGCAAGGATCAAGGCAATTGCGTGTGAGGTGCGATTGCTGCTGATCGATGTGGATGGCAAGGCCATTGAGATGCCAGCCAAGTTGGAGATGAAGACGGAAACGGATGCAGCAATGCCGACAACGAATGGCAATGGCAATGGCAGTCCACCACCGCCCAGCTATGAGGGCACCAAACAGGAGCTGCCCGGCGCCAGTGCCAACATTAGCAGCATCAGTTTGGTCAGCACAAAGCGTGTCTCGAATGCGAGCAGCATTCAAAGTGGCAGCACAATGAATGCCAGCGATATGGATGTGGTAGACAGAGCTATGCCAATGTCGCCGCCAGTTGATAGCGCAGCGCCAATCTTGGCTCAGAATGGCAACAAATCACCACCGCCAATGGCCAAGAGCAACAACAATAACAATAATAACAACAATCTGATGAGCACACAGCCACCGCCGCCATCGGCAACAGTGGCCAATATGAATAACAATGGCAGTGTTTATAGCAGCAGCAACAACAACAGCAGCAGCAACAATAGCAGCAACAACAGCAGCAACACAAATGGCAACACCAATGGCAGTGCCACGCCCATTTCCACGCCCACAACAGCAACGCCCACGCCCAATGCGAGCATGAATCGAGCGGGCAGCTTGAATTTACCGCTTACAGTCGCCGAAATGCGCGCCAAATTGGCCTCCAAGAAGAAGTACGATCCGAAGAACGAGAGCGTTGATCTAAAAAAGAAATTCGAAATTATACAAAAGCTCTGAGAGCAGCAGTTCTAAACACACCCCCTACTCCATCCCATCCCCTACATATCATGCACACCATTCTAAAACACCGTACTTGTTATTATATTACACACAAATCGCACACAAAAAACAAAAGAAAAACTTCTGAAATTTTTAATATAGTTTTCAAAAAAAACCAAACGAAAAGTTTCTGCAGAGTTTATTGTTTTTTTTTTCTGGTATTTTTTCTTCAGCTACGGCAGGCATATACTTTATAACTATTGTATTTAGTACGCAAAAGTCACTTATGAATTAAGCAAGTTTTTTAAATTAATTTAGCCTAAGCTAAACGACATGCTTTGCAACCGCATCGAACCGTACCATATCGAAACTGAAATCCATTTGACGTAGTACCTAGCGAAAAAAATATAAAAAACTTAAAAAAAAAAAAACTTAAAAAAAACGTATAGCAAAAACACATTAAATATGTACTTAAATTGCATTCCATATTAAAATAAATGAGCAACAAAAAAAAAGCAAATGTGTTGAATATTAAAAACATTTTCTTGGCCATTTGTTTTCATTTTTGAAATATATATATAGTTTAGTAAGTATTTGCTTTGCATTTGCGGCTGGTTCATTAAAAACTTTTGTTAAATTTTTAGCATACGCGTATGTATTTAGTTTACCTATGTACTTTTTACCGTAAATAAAGCAAAACAATACAACAAAATAGCATGTGTTTTCTCTATTCCAAATGTATGTCTTTAATTCGGAAAGAACTTTACATATAAACTAAGCGAAACCTTATTTTTAATGTGTCTAAACTTAAATACACTTTCAGAAACCATTTGTTACTCGTTGTTTCAAAACATTTTAGTTTGACTTTCGTATCAGCACTTAATATATAATCTTAGTTGCCTAATTTGCAATAAATTTTAAACTCGAAAACAATTTCATTATCTTTTACCTTTAAGATACGAATTATAAAGACATTTAATTTCCAACAAACTGTTCAAAACTGTTCTATATGGAACTTCTATAAAATCTGCAAAATCAATATAAACAAAAACACATTCCGCATTGAAATCGCTCAGGCTTTAACAAAGTTTCGGCTGTAACAATTTTGGAAAATCTATTTTCCAATTTCGTTGATACATTTTTGAGCAAGGAATCTAAAACATCGGAAAAGGTTTTGAAATAGCTCTTTATTTAAAAAAAAAGAAACATAAAAAGAGTAATGGAGTCAATTTTCGAAACAAAATCCATCCAAAACTAGTTTTGGAAATCAATAAAATTTGAGTTCTAAATCAATTTAGTTAAAATATGACCCAAAAGATATTCTGCGGTAAATTTGGTCGAGTTTTGAAAAAGTTTTGATTTAAAAAAATGTAATTCCACAACATGTAAATGGTAATCCAGACAGGACAACGCCGGAGTATACCAGCAAGTATTATATAAAATGCCTTCAAAACTAGCTTTTAAAATTATGTTGCAAAAATGGTGACAAATTGAATGTAAATATACTCTGTTAGAGTGTTCAAAAACAATGATCGAGCATCAACAAGCAGCTGTACAAATAGACTTAAATACAGCTCGTGGGTGGTTGGGCCATGAGGCAAAAACTGTACATAAAGACGATATAAAAACAAGCCATGGAATGGCATACAAATATAAATATTAGTAAAGCTTTGTTGTTAAAGGTCAACAATGTCAAATTGCAGTAGCCGCAGTAGCCGCAGTAGCAGCAGCAGCAACAGCAGCAACAGCAGCAACAACCTGTTGCATTGCATACTAAACACAACTTGTTATGAAGTTTTTAGCAGCAACAACAACAAAAGCCATTTACGTACACATAATTGCTTTTGCCACAACAAGTAGCAGACACGTGAAAGTTACAAGTGGCTGTTTTTTTTGGCCTTTCAATTAGAGTTATTAAAAAATTGGCAAAACAATTTGTTGTATCAAAATTTGTAGTTTATATTCCTAACAACTTGCATACACAACAGCAAGTGGAACAACCTTAAAACAGGTGTATGTGTGTGTGTGTGTGTTTATAAATTTGAACTAATTTAAGCGCGCGCTACTGTTGCTGCAAATTGCAAAGCGCCGCAGCAACAATCAGCATCTCGTTTAGGTAACCCAGCAGCGGCGTCTGCTGCAACGCACAGTTATCCAGCATTTTGAACTCTCTTAGGGTGTCAATCATTTGACGCATTTGTGTGCGACAGGCGGGCTCATTGACGCGTAAAGTGGGCAGTTGAAGATTCGGTGCACGTGTGGAGGTCAGCGCGCCATCTGTAACAGCCAAGGATTGCATGTTAGCCAATTGTCCAGCCAAGCGTTGCTCATCGAATTTGCTGAGCAACTGTTTGGGCTCCTCCTGTGCATCATACTCCTCATCGGTTAGCGTAACATTTGTGTTGCTTTTGGGTAAGCTGCTCGTGCGCTTAACTGCTTTGCCTGGCTCAGCGCAGAGCGTTAGGTACTTGGGTATAATGTGCTTGAAATTGCTAGCTTCAAACAGCTGCAGATCATCGCAGTCGCCGCGAAACGCATCGGACACATAGCTGATGATACCTGCAACGTAATTAAAGTTAATGAGTTTATAAAGCCAACACACAACATGAACAAAGCTTACCATTTGTATTAAGGCACAGTATATACTTGTAGCTGGAGCAGCCAAAATTGAGCGTTTCACTCACCTCCGTCTCCACACACTCAATCAGCGATCGTACATGCAACAGATTGGCTCGATAGGCTAGCGGCATATGCTTCAATCGCTCCGAATAATGCTTGGCGTCTGGCCACCGTATCAGCGGACGCAGGCAGCGTGCCAGCTTGGCAAGCGTTCGTCGAAATGTTTGCTCCACATCGCTTTCGCTCAGCTCAAAGAATTCGGCAAGCAGCGCAAAGGGTTCATTCAGACGCAGTTTACGCAACGTTATGCAACAGTCCAAATGCGTCAAGTTGGCATATTTGCAAATGTGCCGCTTAAACAGCGGCAAATGCTCACTATTGACGCCCAGATGCAGTGTGGACGCCATATCAATGGAGCCCAGTGTCATGCTGCGCATGGTGCGCTGTGGCATATCCCGCTTGAGGAATACCGCTTGACGCACGGCGGAGGAGACGGCGGGTGCAGCAGCTGGTATGGCGGGCGTTGTAGATGGTATAGCGGCAACATGTGCCGGCAACAGGTTGTTACCTGTTGCCAAGGGCTGCCTTGTGGTGGCCTTTATAATTGTATTGGGCGGCAGGGAGCTTATTGCAGCGCCCAGCGATTCCTTTTTAAGCAGCGGCGACGTTTGCCAAGGCGAGGAACTGGATGAGCTGGCATAGCTGCTCGATTGCAGCACATATTTGGGTGTCTTCAGCAAAGGCACTGCTATAAAATGTCAATCAAATTATACAAATCTTAATATGAACAAAAAATAAACTTACCTGAAGACGCTGTTGTTGTTATGCTGGAGGTTCGTTTCATGCTCGGCTTGATAATGGCCCCGGCTGGTATCTTGCCGAGAACAATGCTAGTGCCTGTTGGCTTCTGTAATGCATAGTTTAATAATAAATTGATATATAAAAGTTTCTAAAAAGCAATTTCTAATTGAGCCACATTGCCACAGCGTTGCCACACAGTTCATAAAACAGCTGTTTTGCAGCCAACCTACGTATGTGTGCGTGCGTGTGTATGTTCTGTGCAGCGCATATTTGTATACCTTAATAATTTGTTGTGGCTGCACTTGCAGTTTAGGCCTAAATACAACAGTGGGTGCTATAGGCACAATGCCACCTTCTGTTTTCCGATATTTAACTATAGTAAGCGACATATTGACACTTTATTGCAGTTTTTTAATAAATAATATTGCACAAATTTTTACAGCGGACGCTAAAAAAGCAGCCTCTCCGCAGCCCACATTTATCGATATATCGATAAAAACATCGTTAAGTGCTGCCCAGCGACTTTGCTGCGCTGCATTGTTCAACACTAACACGAACAGTTGAATCAGCGCGCCTTTATTTCAGTTTTATTTGAACGCTCGGCAACTTCGAACGCGAATCGGTCGAAACGAACGGAAGCTGTTGCCGCTTAACTAATTTTAACTTCCGTTTTAAGCAAATCGGTTAGTAGTTTTAGTGAGCTTTGGCCAATGCTATTATTATTTTAAATAAAATTAGCGCAACAATAAAAATTATTTAACATTAAAAAGTTTCAAACGTATAATATATATATAGCGTTTATATATGTATGAATAGACCAATAACAATAAAAACCTTCAACCAAAAAAGTGACCGTGAATACAGCAAGACACCAAAATACAAAATAAAAAAAAAACGAGCAACGCATAGTTAATTAAGCAATTTTCATGCAACACCGTTCGCGGCTTACAGCTCTCGGTATATACGTACATCTATTTAATAATGTATTTGTTGTTTGTTCTTGTTTTTTTTTGTTGTACTTTAATATCAAACTAAACACAAAACCATTATCAGCGCAAATTGCGCATCCAACACTAAAAAGATAAACAATGAGAATGAAACTCATATCAATGATATTGTCTGCCGATAAGCAAAAATTCGTTTAACTTTATCATTTATTTAGCCAATTATTGCATTATTGTGAAGTAAATAAAGCGTTGAGCCCAACCCGAGTCCGAGCCAAAGGCCATATGCTTAAATACAACAAAAGTTGAACGCACTCTTTAAACTCGAGAAGAAAGAGGCCAACTCGATTTTAATTTAATTAAATTTTCGCTCTTTTGTTGTTGTTTGTTGTGTGTGTTGTGTGTTGTGCTCAATGTGTGGTGTGCTGTGTTGTTGTTAATATTACAGTTTTCAATACACCCACACTATAATTACAATCACAGTGCGTATACGTTATTCACTTTGCTATAAATGTTTCTTTATTATGTGGTTTTACAAGTAAAGTCATTTGGTTTACTAAACAAACAACGTTTATTGACAAAGGCAGCTTATTCTATTAAAAAATAATGAAATATACGCAATAATCCAATTATAAATAGACTAATATAGTAGGTCATAGGATGATATTTTTAGCTATCAAGAACTGTTCTTATTTTCAAACTTATGTTGGTCATGTCAATTTGATCTAATCATATCAATTCTACAGAATAGTACTACTACTGTTTTCTGACAGTGTATCTTCCTGTCTTTAAGTACCTACACATACATACACATGTTGTACTAAGTGCCATCTTCAAAAACAACTGTGCATATGCCACTTAAGTAGCCTTAATCGACAGTTGACAAAACCAACAAAAGAATATTATTCATGTACTATTTTACTGAGTCAACATTAATTCGATATCTACCACAATCCTTTGCCCCCTGCACCTGCCATGCAGTTCAATATTTGCCATATTGCAATTAAGAAAACTAAACTCATCGCATGTTGTTAGCTACTCTCTGTACTCTTTACTCTTTACGCTTTACACGCTCGAATTGAATGACGTAAATTGGAATCGGGCATGGTTTGAAATGAAAAGTGCAAAATCGACACAGCCAACAAGCAACAATCAGGCAATACGTGTGGCTAATGATCCCCGCACAATCTTGACACCTGCAGTTAGCTCAACAAACGGAAGCGATTGTTACTAACTTATTTTCCATATTGTTTTTTATTTACCCTGTAGTCATTAAAATGGGTATTACGAGTGTCATAAAGTTTTGCCAAGCACTCAGTGGGGTATATTTATGGCCCTATTAAGCTCTAGTTTAAGTTAATAATATACTTTTAATATAGATTCTAGAAATATCTTTCTTGTTTAAGAGTTACTTAAAAATACACGTAGGCTCTCATAACTTGGTTTCCTTTTTAACTTTTTTCAAATTAAACAATTCTGTTCTGCTTTCCACTTTCTAAAAGACTTTATAGATTTGAATTCACTTCGAGTTTTTTTGCGAATTTAACTGAAATAGCTTCAATGTAATAGAAAATCTTGCTATGCATTATTTTATCGAAAGTGGAAACCAAAACAGGCGAAATAGTTCTCTTACCCATTTTGACAAGTTTTAAGATAAGTATTACTTTTAACCTTTGATACACAAATGTAGAATTGATAAACAGGGTATCTGCTCGTCGTTCACTGTTGAACAGTTAGTTTTTGCTTGCTTTTTACAGACATTGCTGAGCTGTCAGAAACCGCAATTCGATTTACGTTTAAATCGTATGTAATTGTTGGCTTAAATGACAAAATTTTGTTTTAAAATCTTTACACCCGAGCCGAGCCCAGTTTGAAGGCTTTTTTTGTGGTGGGTTTTCGCCTATCAAAAAAATGCAATTAAATGTATAATGGCATTTTAATGAACTTGCGATTTGATTAACCAATCACCATTCGAAAGTCAAATTGCTTGAATCGTTTGTCATGCGCCAAAATCAAAACAAAATGCAAAAGTCAACAAAATACATACACACATATATTGAAATTCCAAAAATAAAATCGAGTTGGAGCTGGAGTTGGGGGAATTGGCGTCCACTGCGCCTGCGTAACTGTCAACTGTTGTAAAAAATCAATAACACAAATGTTAACATGCTCAAAATGCTAAAACAAAAACAAAAAATCGCACAGACTCGAATCGCATTCAGACTCGATCTGTGACTCTGGCAACAACAAAAAACGACTTGTCAAGCCGGCTAAAACAACAGCCAATAAAAAAGAAAAATAAGTGAAACAAACAAACAAAAAAAGCAACACGCATTGTATTAGCCAAAATGCTTGACGTTAATTTAAGGCGATGCAGTGCTCGATCTAACGCTCGAACCAATCGCAATCCCAATCGCCAATTTAAGTTTATGAAGTGAGTTAAAAAACAAAAAACAAAACTCACGCGACACATTTGGTTAATAAAAGTTGTTAATGAGTGTGTGAGGCGTTGACTTTTGATGTGGTTTGATATTATTATTATCTTGATTAGCCAATGGGAATACAACAATTTAGTCAGTTAGGGGAGGAGTATATTAGATTGTGTCGTTGAGATATACTAAATTGGAACATAAAAACTCTTTGACTAAACTTTGTATTGATTAATGTTATCAACATATGCGCATATTTATTATAGATATGAATTAATGTGGCTTATAAATGTGGAATGTAACTGTTTTAGTAACTAGTAGCTGCTAACTGGAATTGTACAATTAAAAAATGTATTCAAATATTGTTTTTATATTAAACTAAATTTATGTAAATACAAGTTACCCGATGAGTATGGAAGTGACAGCTTATGTGAGTTGGGAACATAGTCATAATTGGTAGTAAAACTGACTGACTAATCTTTATGATAAGAGGATTTCTTATCAAAATATGCGCATTGTTGCATTTGAATAAATTTGTGTTATAAATTCTGAATTAAATATTTTTTTATTTAATTGAAACTTCATTTCCTAAAGCCGTGTATCCAGCACCGCGGAAAGTCAAAATTCCTGGCAAACTTCATATTATAAAAAAACTGCCAGGAATTTTCATTTTACGTTTTCGTGGCTTGTGTATCCAGCAACTTGCTCAAAATCCACAGCTTCATATCGATAATTGGCCTATCGATATTTGCAAAAATATATGCCCATCACCCACACAATCGTCAGAGTTTATTTTTTTATTATACTCTTTTTTTAACTTTTTTGAAAAAAAAGGAAAAAAGAGTATATTGGGTTTGTGAAATGTCCGTCTGTCCGTCCGTCTGTCCGTCTGTCTGTATGAACGCAGGTTTTTTCCACAGTTTTGAAGCTAGAGCAACCAAACTTGGTATACATGTTGGTATATACCATAGGCAGACAAAGTGTCAAGATCTCCCCCCACCCCCACCCCTTCCCCCACAAACCGCAAAAACCTATATCTTCCACAGTTTTATAGCTAGAGTAACCAAATTTGGCACAAGGGCTACTTATCACATCCTTCATTGATCTGGCAAAAAAAAATTCGGCCACGCCCACCCCCGCCCCCACAAATAGGCAAAGTCTGTATCTCCCCCACCCCTTTAGCTAGAATCACCAAATTTTGCAGGTTGAATTCTGTTGCCCTATTTAATAGATTGGATAAAAATATTTTTGCCACGCCCACCCCCGCCCTTGCAATCAAGCAATGTTTGTTTCTCCCAAACCTGTAGAACAGGCCCAACCAAATTTTAATTGATGGCAAAACTTTAAAGATTTGAGCAGAAATTCAATTGCCACGCCCACTGACTCCGCAAAGAGGCGAAAAAAAGAGTATATCGCAGTCGGGTGCATCCGACTGCAACGTTCTTACTTGTTTCATTTGAACTTTTACAATTGGCGCTGTTTACACACAGCTGATTTATCAGAGTGACCATGCATGTTAAAGGTGCATGGTCACACTGTTTTAGTTATGTTCCACATACACAAGAAACAAATAGCAAATTTCTGGGCGGAATTTTCCATGGTGCTGGAGACAGGCATTAAGTGATGCAATTTTGGTATCAGGGGAAATGAGAGTTTGTCATGAAACTAATCAGACCTGTTCCCAATTCCAAGAACTTTTTATTCCCAATCGTTTTTGAATTTGTAATCCTGTTTTCTAAAGAAATATCCATTGTTTATTACTTTTTAAAGATAAACTCTAGTACTTCTCATTTCATGACCTCAAAAGGGCAACTTTTTAAACGAAATTTTTGCATTGATAATCGAAATTTAGAACAGATAAATAATTCCGATTCAGATCAAATCATTGGGAACAGTCCGGAAGCATATGAAATATACCATGCTTAACATACAAAGTAGCTTAACAAATTTGATGTTGATAAAAAAAGATTACTTCTGCCGGATAGAAAATCATTTGGGCTAGAAAATTTATATTTAAAATTCATAAAGCAACTTTTTCATTTCTGTTCTACTTGACTTATTTTAAAGTCATCCTGAAAACTTAACTTATCTACTTGTAGAATTCAATTCTGGCTCATTTGTTCTCTAAGACTATTAAGAATTTTTCAGCAACTCTCTTCGTTTACTTATTAAACAACTTAAATGAACTCGTACTTAATGAGCATTAAATAATCAATTCATTTTAATTTTAGTTTCGAGTCCATTCATAGTTAATGTTCATTGAATACTGAAAACTGGCTAAAATGAAGTGCATTCATAAATATTGATCAGTTATTGCTAAATTGGGCACTAAGTAGTCAATAATTTAAGCAGTACAAGACCAAGACACATGAAAATTGTTTAGGCCTGGCCAAGCCAAGTCATTCAGGCCGATTCGGCTGCGGAATGAAAAGTGTAAATTGTTGGCTTAGTAGTTACCGAACCCGAACCGAGTTAAGCGCCAGTTGGGGCTAAAAAGACACGACAGACACACAGACAGACAGATGGACAGATAGACGGACGGATGAACGTTCGACACTTAATTTATGTGCACTAAGTAAACATTTTGCCTGCCATTTGCGACAAAGACAAAGTAGTTGCCATCCATGATGTTGTTTGTTGTCTGTAGCCTGGAACACATGCGATTGTGCGGCAAACGTGTCGGTTTTATTAATTAGCTTTGAGAAGGCTTAAGAGGCAACCATAAGGTGCATGCCACATGCCAGTTATGTGATCAACAATGTTAAGGGAGGGGTAGGCATTGCGGGTATGCAACCTGCAACAACCTGAGTCTGTTGCAGATGTGCAACTTGTGGGAATTTCGTAGCCTACTTGCACCAGGCAACAGCCTTTCTATCCTAACTTATGCTTAAGAAACTGAGTACGCAGTCCTTATATCAAACTTGCACACCAAAAAGGAGCTGTTCAGGACTTTTTTGTGTTGACTTACCAGACGATTTTGGCATGTTTGTGCAGTAGGTGTTTTTTGATTAACTTGATCTTCTTGTATCTTTCTTCTGATTCGTTGATTCCTTAATAAATCTCTCGTTTTACGGGACAGAAGGGTTTTGCGTTGAGGCATTTTGCAAATTTGCGAATTAAAACAGAGCCTTGACACTAATCAACCTACTTAAAGATCGTAAACTTAAGTCGATAGATCGATACATTGATTTGATTTTAAGTACGTCTGTCAGTGTTACCAGCTGTCGATAATCAAAAATAGCAAAATTTTTTATAAACTTAACACATTTATTTAGGAATATTTATTTTTATGTATAGCACAAGCTATAAATAGCTAAAAAGTAACTGATTTATTAAAGAAAAATAGTCAAATTTACTGAGACCTGCTAGATTCAAAAGTTTCCCGTTTTGAAATTCCGCTTTGAATCGGGAAACTGTAATTTTGTTGATTTTAAAATATAAACTATTTTAAGAAGAAGATATTTGAAACATGTCTTAAATATTCAATTATATCTTAAAGCTTTTTTTCAATTATACACATTCATAAAATTAAGTTGATAAATTTATGTTTTTATAAACTATTTTATTGATTGATTTTTGATCTATTGATCTTTTTACATACTTATTTTTATATGTGTATCGAAAAAGTATCAAGAGATATGAAAGTTATTTTCAAAGTGGCATATAATTTATATATATAGTAGATTTGATACAGTTCATTTCTAAATTTTCAATTATATCTAGATGCCCTTTTCAGTCATACTCAAGTCAAGCTGTCATATACATATATATATTTAAGTAGTGTATTTCACATTGTTCGTTAATAATTAACGCTCTGACTACTTGTTCATACCCCCCATGATGTATGAGACCATCAATCAACGGCTAATTGGATGCCATTAAAACACCCCCCCTGCGACTGCGAGTGCGACTGCAACACGGTTTGAGCCGTGTATTTTTGTTGTTTTAGCTCCAGTGGAGAATTAACATAAGAAATGACTACAAATTGCACCAAATAACAAAGCCAAATATCAAAAGCGAGTTCTTTGCGTATTTGGTTTCATTAAATGTGCTTCAAGCGTGAAAACGTGATAAAATTTCAGTTTCGAAGTCTTGCCATAATAATCACAGATCGCAATTTTTTGAATTGCGCGCAGTTTGGAAATCAGTTAGTTGCTTGAATCATGTTTTTTTATTTTTTTTTTTTTAAGATTTGTTTTAGTTTTATTCTCAGGCCCGTCCAATTACAAGCGACATGAACATAAATAACATTTTATTAAGTGCTAATTTCTGTTTTGGTTGCTTAAAATGGTCAAACATTTGCCAGTTGCTGATTTCGCTTGGCTGATAACTACAAATTTGTTGGCCTGGCTAATGAAATTTTTCGCAGCCAAGGAGCTGCTGTTGGCTAAAAGATTGGCGCCTAAGATTGCATTGATGGCAAGCCAAAAGGTTTCAATGCAGTTGCAGTTGGGTGCGGCTAAGTAAAGATGTGGGCAAAGGTGAAGGGAGTAATAAGATGGGTTCATGTTGATTTATAGGTTAAGAAAAGCTTAAGAGTAACATCTCTCACTACTTTCTCTCTCATCCTACTTGTCCAACTTATAAAGCACTATTAAAGCCACAACCAAGAGCAGCACCACAAAGCCCAAGCTGCCAAACAAAGCCAATGACCTGGACACACCAGCTACCTGCTCATTAGCCATATCACGTACAACTGCTGGCTGCTCCTGTGACTCCATTTCAGGCATAATCACCCTAAAGGTGATGTGTGATAATTCCGATGCCTCTGTGCCATTGCCATTGCCATGTGCCTTGAGCGCCGTATCCCGTCGTCGTCGCTGTGCCACGCCAGGCAGACAATCCTGTGCCGTCAGCTGGCAATCTTGGCGCTCCAGACAGCCTGTTATGCGCATTGACATGACCAGCACATCGCCACTATGCATGCCAGGAAACATGATGGCTCTAAAGTGCAAACGCTGACCCAATGGCGGCTCCGAGCTGGGCGCATGTGTGCAAATGCTTTGCATGGCCGGATTGAGGCAGCCACGTGACGTGATCAGCTGAGCGGTATTCAAGAGCTCGCCGGCGGCGGAGATGCGTTGCAGCTGCACATCGCTGAGCTTGGTGTAGTTCCAGCCTAGAAATTGTAAAACTGATGAGCTTTAGGCTGCATTTATAATTTTGTATCTAACCATCGCCTGCCAGCACATGAGCACGCAGCAGCAGCTCCTCGCCCAGCTGCACGGCACCATTGCTCTCCAGATGTCGCGTATAGCCATTTGTGCCGCGTCTTAATAACTCCACATGGGTGCGAAAGGGATTCTGATTGCCACCATGGGCATAGCTGCCCAGGGTGCGTGCCTGACTGCAAAGGGACGATATTGAGTTCCAAGCAAACTTAGCAAAACACAACTCCAAAATACCCACACATCATTGGCCACGCCCATTTTCAGTGCATGCGTCTTTACTGCCACACGTTCCTGCGTCTTGCAGTGCAGCGTCAGAATGGAGTCGCCGCCAGTGCGCAGTCCACGTATGACTGGAAAGCGCAATCTCAGACACAAATCCTGACCACAACTGCGCACGCCACAACGCTCAAAATCGACGCCTGCTATGTCCAAAAGCAAAAAACTGCGGGATAGCTTCAGCTCGCAATGTTTATCCTGCGCCTCGTCATTGTCATTGTCCAGAACAGGAGCAGCGCCCAGAAAGCTGTCCAGCTTCAGCACGGCACGAAAGTAGCCAGCCTGCAGGCAACGCATGTCCTTGAGGCGCAGACGCAGCTGTTGCTGTTCAGCGCTGCCCTCGACGGGTGGCAGATAAACAGGCGCTGGAGTCGAGGGACGCTGCGGCGGCGCCTGATAGTCATAGCCAGCTGAGGGTATTAGCTCGAAATCAGTATCCTCGCCGGGCTCCTGCACTATAATAGGACGCGGCGTGGTTGTTGTTGTTGTTGAACCTCTTGTGGTGCTGGGAGGAGGATAATAGTAGCCAGCAAATTCATCGCTGTAGGAGAGAATTTTAAGGATTAGGCATAACATATAGAACACGTAAGAATGCTATAGTCGAGTGTGCCCGACTACGAGACTCCTTTCTCCCAAGGCACTACAGTGCCTGTCAAACTGTTGTTTCTGCCTGCTGAGACGGTGGAAACAGATTCCTCAATAACTTTGGTGTTTGTTATCCGATCGTAATGATCTACATCGATATAACATATATGTGTGCCAAAAATCAAAGCTGGATCTTCAAAATGGTGGCTTTAGGAATGCTTATTGTAGTATTGTATTCAATTTGCGGGGGTGTGGGGAGGTGTACCCAAAATTTGAAATAAACTTGATCTGCGTATGGTATACAGGAAGCTATATGCAAAAATTGGTGTCTGTAGCTCTTATAGTCTCCGAGATCGACGCGTTCATACGGACAACGGACGGACATGGCTATATCGACTCGGCTGTTGATGCTGATCAAGAATATATATGGTTTATATATTCAAAAATGTCTCCTTCTGCCTATTGCATACATTTGTAGTACTTTATAACTCCCTTTTACCCATTTTTAATGGGAACTGGGGCAAAGTTTGGAAAACGCGGGATAAATTTCAAAATAATCGTAGCTAGACAAAAATTTTGATTTCTGGGACGGGATCGAATAGCCTTTCCCCTCCCCAACTCTATTCTTTACGCACCTTGGCTTGGGACTTTCATAGCTGGGACGCTGTTCATTTCCAGGTGGTATATAATGCTGACTCAAAGGTATAAAATTGCCATGTGCTTGACTCAGGCTCTTGACGCTGCGATTCTCAATGATCTCCGGCAGGGTAAACTCCGTTGTTGCAGGCGCTACGGGTGCCACAGGTGCCGGAGTTGCAGGATTGCCAGCGGCTGAAGGTCCATATAAAGCAGGAGGCGACAATGTCAGCTGAAAGGGCACTTGCCCATGCAAAAAGCTGCCGAATTCCGTGGGTGCCGCAAAGAAATGTGGCACATCCGAGTAAGCCTGTGAAAGTAGCAGCAAAATGGAGCTGATTTGAAGCAAGTACGTCCAATTGGTTGACATTCTGTATGATAACTAACTGATCGAAACATATGTGGGCGTGCTTTATATAAGCTATGGCTGCATAATCGTGATTTAGGCTGACCTAAATGTGTATGTAGAATATTCATTTTGTTGGAGCTGTAAATTTACTTTCTATGTGATAATAGCACACGATTTTGTTGTATCGATTGTAACAACTTTCCTTGATCACGCATCGCATCGCATTGCATTTATTGGGCCAGGTTATGTAAAACTAATTGCTGTTAGTACTCCCTAGACAATATGACTTCAACACCCGTATGTATGGCCATCCTCAGTCAATACACTTGTCGCAGTCGTAACGTAGTCCAAGTCGCAATCCAATCCACAAATCATTTGCCATTTGACATGCCGCTTGCAGACAACTAATGACAACACGCATTCACAACATTTTGGCCATATTGCAGATATTCGTTTGAAATGGCCAAAAACAAAAAGACCCAAGCGCCAATCAAACTTAACGAGCCGGCGATGCCAACATTGTTAATGTGCCCAAAGATGGTCAGACAAAGTGAAAAGTCATCAATAATAATACTACAATAATAAAAACAAAATAAACTTAAGATCAATCTCTTTATATATTGTAAAGGCATTGTAATAAAGCAGATTAATCGCTCTATAAGTCAGTTATTTGGTGTGGGATGTTGTGACATTAAGTATTGAAAACTATTACTGAAATGGAGTGCTTGAAAGATGTAGTTCTTGATACTGTTTATAAAGACTTGAAAACAATACACTTTCTTGACGAGAAATACATACTGTTCTACATTTAATTTGATTAAATTTAATTTACAATAAATTAACTTTTTAGTAGGAAAATATTTTAATGAAAATATCAAAAACTATGGTATCTCAAGTTTTCTAAATTTAATGTGCCATTTGTATTCTCATCTTCATTATAACGAAATAGCAAATTTGTGTACAGTTGACAAGTTGGCAGCACCACAGCGTCAAGTGGTCAGGACTTATTGAAAAAGTGGCCTATATTATACAATATTCGAAAAGTGAATATCAAAAACATTTGACTTTAGTCTTTCACTATTTGTAATATATTTTGTAAAATTATTTAAGGGATTTAAATTTATTTGATTGCAATTAAATTCAATTAATTGTCAGACTGAATTTGCAGATTCGGAAATGGGAACCATGTTCGAACACAAGTTAAAACAGAGTTCATATATTTATTTCATGTTTAAAGCTTAATTCCCATAATCATGTCATTCATAAATTTAATGCAATTTCAACATGACATTTATGATTTGAGGCAATTATTTTTGATTGTAATTGTTTGTCTGGAGGCCTTTTACAATGCTTGTTGTTCTTCACTTGTTGTTGTTGCGCTTTCAGTCGCTGTTGCATTGTTGTTGTATCAGGTTTTCGCCTTGACGGCCCCATACCATAAAGCCCAGGCATACTGGTATGCCATCGCCATCGACAGCTATAGATACAGATACAGATACATTTACAGCTACAGATAAAAATCTCTCATGGGCACCAGCACCCAAAAGATTGACAACAACGCGCAAAAATTTGCCACATCAGCCAAATCGAATGGCCAATTAATTGATTTAACATGAGCAGCACACACACACACATAGCTTACGACATCGATATAATTAATGAGACCCAATTAGGCAGAAAGTATCGTATATCGATTATCGATGACGGCAATTAGTGTAGCCATCAGTTTTTGATTTATTCCAACGCCAAACAAAACAAACTCATCTTGCCATATTTTTTCACAGGATCTCGATCAGACCGCCATGCCAGGCACCTCGTTCCCATCGAATAACGATAATTTCAGCAACGGTTTTCCCATGGCTACCACACAAAGCGAACGTCTGCTGCAGGCGCAGAACCGTCGCAAGTTCAGTTTTCCCGCCACGCTCCACTCGGCCGCCCTACTTGAGGTGGGTCAACGGGAGACGACCCGCCGGCGGCTGAGCAACGTCAGCGATGTGGTCACCCGCAAACTATCCTACACGATTGGCTGGAAGGCGGCTCAAATACCTGCGCAGGACATTATAACCCAGGTATGGTTATCTATCTGCAGCATTGCTATACATATTTCTACTGGATCTGGTAGAATTAGTTTCGATACTATTAAAAATATAGACGTGTTTGTTCAAGTCCTTATTCAGCAGTCCAGCACGACCAACAGTGGGTTCTTCGTGTACGTGTTGTGTTGAAAAATAAGGACACGCGCCGCTCTCTACTCTCAAATGCTCCCTCGAAACTTTTAGCTCCCATCAAAACCGAACCGATTTCAATGCTAAATGTATTCTTGGACAGGTTGTGTCATCTTTAAGCCTACTTTTTTAATTTATTTAAAATATCTATTTATTACACAGGGACGATGTCTTTGTGGACACTATATAAGACGACGTCTGCGTCGCTCGGGACTTTTTAATAAAAAGTTGGGACTTCAGCGTATTCGCAGCATATTGGGCAGTAGCAATACCTCCATGGACATAGTGCGAGATGTGTTTCCAGCAGTGCAAGTGGTGCGTTGTCATTGTATAAACTACGTTTCTATAGAGTATCTTATCACAATCTAACACTTATGTTCATAATAATATAGCTTAACATGCTGGCATTACTAATTTGTATACTATTCCCAGTTGGGTGACGAACTGGAACGCATGCATCCTCGCGTCTACAATGGCGTTGCGCGACAGATTTGCCGAAATCCTGGCGGCGAATTCCACACACCAGATGCCGTCACTCTTTTACTCGGTGCGGTGGGTCGTGAACTGTTCCGTGTTGAGATCACATGGAGCAAGGTTATCTCGTTGTTTGCAATAGCCGGTGGTCTGTCGGTAGATTGTGTGCGCCAGGGTCATCCCGAGTATTTACCAAAGCTTATGGAGAGCGTCTCCGAAGTCATTGAGGATGAGTTGGTACCCTGGATAAATGAGAATGGTGGTTGGGTAATGCATTTTTATACAATCTTTTAAATTTTACTTTAACTAACGATATAACTTTATTTTAGAGTGGCATCAATACGCACGTGCTGCCCACCACCAATAGCTTAAATCCCTTGGAGTGGACGACGCTTGTGATTGGTGTTGTATTTGGTTTAATTTTATTTTTTATGTTTTTGCGCTTTTTAGTTAACACATTGATTCCGAAAATATATCAACGATTTACGAGCTGATTTAAAGATACTTTGTAGTAAATATGTGTACATAAATTGCTTGTGACCATAATCTGCTCATTTGAAGCTGCGAGCAGTTAGTAAGTGTGACCTTGTCAATAAAAAATAAAAAATACCACGCCTAGTATTAATTAAATATATATCGAATACCGATATCGTCGATACGATTTGTAAACAACTTTTTTTAATTGCGATTGTATATAATCTTGAATGATTGGTCTGCAATCTAAGTTTAACATTTAAAAATAAAGAAAGCACAAAGCTCACTGATTTGATTATAAAAGCTTTACTTGCGTGCACCTTACTTTACAATTAGTATCGATAGATTTGAGTATCGATGTAACTTACTTTGATTATCGATTTTTACTTTTCATTTTAGAAAGAGAGCACATCTGACAACTGACAGCCATTCGAAATGAGCGCGTAAAAGCTTTCAATGTATTCCAAATGCAACAGACACACACAAAGCACACATGGCTGTTATGTTTGTCTCACTCTGGCGTGCTTTTGTTGCGTGCTTTTTTGGAGCTCGGCCCCAAAGCGGGCAGCGCAGCCAAGCGAACAGCAGCAAACAGCAGCTGAGTTAACGGCGCACACTCTCACGCGTTAGAACATCGGGGCCGCTAAAATTGTGTGATCGAGTGACAGAGCGGCAGTTCCCCCGCCGACGCGACGTTTGCACAACATTTTTACATTTTTTTTTTCGTAGATTTCTCGGTTAAAAGTTCAAAGCAAAGTGAAGCGAAGCAACAATAAAGAAATACACACGCGCCGCAGCAAAAAGGTAAAATAATGACAACAACAACAACAACAGTAACAACAAAAGCAAAAAGAAAGCAACAGGCAGCTTGAAAATCAATCGGCAGCAGCAGCAACAACAACAAGTTTTTTAGTTGTTTTCTTTTGTGTGCGCCGTTCGTTCGTGTGTATGTTTGCCTGCTCTACGCTTTGCGCGCAACATTTATTCTTGATTTTGTATTTTGTTTTGCACATTTGATCAAGCTCCAAAACCACCTCCAAAAAAGTGCAAAACAAGCTTTGCGCCATTGCAAGGCGAATGTAAAGTAAACTGTAATAATAATAAAAGCTCAACATTTTGCATGCGGCTGAAGCTTACAAGGGCAAGGCAGAGGGAGCGGCAGAGGGAGGAGTGGGCTGCAAACAACAAACGCTTGGCTTCCCCCATTGTCCAACAGGCAGCCAAGCATTGCCCACTAAACGCCACTTAAATGACAATGGCCATGGCAGCAACTACAGCTGCCTCCACCACCATCAGCAGTCCTACACACTCCACACCCAGTCACACACCCACTCCCACCCCCAAGCTGGCCAAGTTCAAATCGTCCTCGTTGGACCATGAGATCTATTCGGCAAACAGACGCGGCACCATTGCCACCGCAGCCAGCGAATGGAAAGCTTTGCGTGCTCCACCCAATGGCAGATCCGTCCGTGCGGCCAGCACCAGTGTTGGGCCTGGGGGACTTACCGGCCACATGACGCGTGCTGCCTCCACCTCATCGCTGGCCAGCAGCACACGCACCATGACCAACTATCAGGAGTACAAAATGGAAATTATTAATCAGGTAAGTCAGCGAGTGCGCGATAAAATAGAATAGAATAGAAATAGTTGTGCTCGACGAAGAGATACCCCTTTGAAAATGTCAAACGTGCAAATATGAAACTTACTTTCTAAAAATGCAGAACTTTTCTGAGCACTTTGTATTCCGAATAGTTTTTAATTTTGTGTGGTGTTTCAATTGAAAAAGTTATCGTTATTCTTTTTAAAGTTTAAAGTTCAAATACTTTATATATCACTGTCTCAATCACAAAAGCTTTTAAGCCGAGTTTTCATCGATATTCGAAATTCAGAACAGCTAATAATTCGGAACCGAAATTGGGAACCGATCTGATTATTGCAATTTGTGTTTATCTATTTGTAAAAGAGCTTGAAAAAGTTTTTAAATTTTTAAAGAACTTGATTTTTGTATAGAGTTTACTTATGTATGTGCTTTTATGCTTGTTCACAGTTTTCCAATATATGTTTCCAAATTCTTTATGATATTGAATGCACATTTTCGATTCAAACAGATTTTCAAACATTAAATAGAAACAGCTCTATATCCTAACTAACTAAGCTAACTTTTATTGATTTTAGAATACAATTTAGAAAATAGACAAAATTTGACTTAAAACACAAAAAACATTAAAGTTTATAAAAACCGTTCTTGGCCATTTAATAGCTAGAGGGTATATTGAAAAAATGTGCAAACAAATTGTTTCTTGATATATATTTTGATATAAATTAAGGTAAATAAAAGAACAGTTGGTGGTCTCATTTTTATTTACCTTAACAAAAAATGAATTTTGAAAAATTACTTAATTAGTGGGTGTGCCTGTAGCATTATAATAACAATTCAGATACTCGTCGCCAACGCATCGTTGACGTTTAATTGATAGGGTAAACTTACGATGTATATAAATATCTATTATAGATATCTTTACGTACATAAGTATACGTAAGTACATTTTTGTTTATCTCAGCTGATAACATTAAAGAAAAACCTGAATATCAAATGCAACCATTTCACTTGAAATGTGTTTACACTTTTTTGTTTGCCATTAAATAATATTTTAGTAATATTTACTTCGCTGAGTTAGCTCCAAATTTGTTGCATGTGTTGATTATTTGCTGATAAAAATGTTTGCTTAAAATGCGGGCTGCGTTAGCTAAGATAAAGTAATACAAGTGTATTAATATTTAAATATTTATTACGAAATTATATCTGTCATGAATAATTATTCATAGAAAACTGAGTTAATTAAAAGATAAGCTGACATCAAGTTGAAGCAACAATTTAACACTGAGTGTAAAAACTCTTTTTAAACAAAAGTTTTTTTTTAAATAAATACAGACAATTGTTCATCAGTTGATAACTTTTAAAACAAATTTATAATTATAACAAACACTTGCTGAATAAAAGTGAGAACCTAGAAATTAGCTAAAAACCACCCAAGGGTACCCTAAGAAAACAAAAACGATATCCAAACAGCTGCACACAAAACATGAAATTCTAAAAAACCAACAGGAACAAAAGTGTTTCATATGCTAAAAATAAGTTTACACAAATGTTAAAAAAAAAAAACATCCAAAAAGTTCAGTTGAGGTGATGGATTGAAAAGGTGAAGGCAAGTGAAATGAAAACATGAAAACAATTTAACTCTTCAGGTGGTAATAATTATGTCTGCTTTTAGAGACTGCTGCTGCATAAACAAAATGTGATAGATTTATGGTTGGAAGCGTATTTTTAATTGTAAATAAGATGCGTTGAGGTGATTAACCGCTTGTTAGCATAGATCGAGTTAGTTATTGAGCATTAGCTTTCAATAGACTTGTCAACATTTCAATAACTAGGCAAGGTCAAGTCTTTTGTTTTTTTTTTCTTTTAGCTTTTTTTTTGTCAAATTTCTCATGCAATGTCATATGTCAAGTTGGCGCCAAAACACAATTTGTTGATTGTTTTTTTTTTTTTTTTTTCATAAGTTGGTTGGCATGACAAACGGTAATTGTGCGAAAATAAAATAACGACAGTCGATAACAATTGCGAGCGGCATGACATTGTAAATTAAACAGTCTTATATCACATATACACATGCATATATACATTATAATACAAAAGTTTTGATAGATATGTATGGAGTATTTCAGTGTATATCCAATTAAGCTGTATATTGTAGAATTGAAGCATGCCGTGCTATAAAGAAGCTATTTGATTGTGGATCTATAACTACAGTACGCATTTATATAATGTTTCTATATTGCTCGTTCTGCTAATATTTTATCACTTTGTTGTTATGCCAAATACCGTGTAATACTCTATAGTCGTTCAAATTGAAAATAACTCTATAATTATTCTGGATAGCATCAGCAATCGAGTCTGTATAAACTCATTGTTCTCAGAGACTTTTTTTGTTAGCTAGCTTTTCAGTTTCCACTTCCAACAAAATAATTTGTAAAAGAATTTGACTTAAGTATTACAGTTATTACATTTAAAAAGAATATGCGGATTAAATTCACACATATAGCTTTACAGCTATAATGAAAATCTGAACTTTTAAGCAGAATTCAGTTTCGAAAACTTTTGCCGAAAGTGGAAACCAAAACAGTTCTGATAATACAAAAAATTCAAGTTTTGTTTAACTTTTAAGTGTGTGAGAAATATGTTAAGAAAAAAACCCAAAACTTATTTAAAGATAGTTTCGCATTCTTGACTACATCATGTTTTTTCTCCTTGTTCATTTTACTTTGTCTGCACTTAATGTTCTGCGCTGATTTTCAATACTTTCAGTATTGAACTACAAAACTTTTGTAAATTGTGTGAATGAAATTTAGCAGGTGTCACTCGCGCCGTGTTGCCCAAAAGTTAACAGAATTCAGAAGCGCAGACAAGATTATAAATTCTACTACAAAAACAATTTCAATGTCGGCGCCGACAAACTGAACAATAAGTAGAAAAAATCCCATGCATTGTAGAACTGTTTCCAGAATTCCTATTACCGGAAATTTTGACTAGCAAATTTGATGAAAACACCTTAAAATCGCAAACACTTCAAAATGATGATGGCCCCAAATGCGAAAGATCAAAGCTAAAATAGATTGTAGTTGATTTGATTGAATTGGTTAGGTTATTAATTGAAATTGATTGTCTTTTTCTTTTCAAACTTTCTCAGGGTAAGTGCCTGTGTGGGCAGTACATTAGAGCACGACTGCGACGTGCTGGGTTCCTCAATCGCAAGGTAATTCAAAGACTACGCAATATACTGGAGCCATCGTCACATGTCGTCTATGAGGTGTTTCCAGCGCTCAACAGCGTGAGTATCATCTAAGAATTTCTTAAAAAGGGTTCTCTTTTTGACATTTTGACTGCCTTTTTCAGATGGGCGAGGAACTGGAGCGCATGCATCCGCGTGTTTATACAAATATCTCCAGGCAGCTGTCCCGTGCACCGTTTGGTGAACTGGAGGACAGCGACATGGCGCCCATGCTGCTCAATCTGGTCGCCAAGGATCTCTTTCGCACAAGCATTACCTGGGGCAAAATCATTTCGATATTTTCCGTCTGTGGCGGCTTTGCCATTGACTGTGTCCGTCAGGGCCATTATGATTACTTGTCTACTCTGATTGACGGCCTGGCCGAGATTATTGAGGATGATCTGGTCTATTGGCTTATTGATAATGGCGGCTGGTTGGGCCTCCAGCGGCATATAAGACCGCGTGTTGGTGAATTCACATTTCTGGGCTGGCTGACGCTATTCGTGACCATTTCGGCTGGCGCCTATGTGGTCTCAAATGTTTGTAAACGCGTTGGCTGTCAGTTGTATTCGTTGTTATTTTAGTTTCGGGTCGTTTTTAGTTTTATATTAATTTTACAATTGTAGTCAGTGAGATAAACTTGCAATCATTCCTGCTTCAAGTCGTTTAATAATAGCTTATACACAAAAAAAAAAAACAAATCTGTTTAATGTTTGATATTGATACTTGTTATATTGTTTTTGTACATATGCCTAACTTAGTGCCAATCGCATAGAGCAAATAAATTACATGAATAAAAAATGTGTTTTAATTTTATTTGAAACGCGCGAAGCAGTTTCTTAACTATCTATTTTGGTAACTATTTCTTTAGTTTATTAAGTATTTTTGTAAAGTATTTGTATATAGCAGGCATGCCCTTTATGAATGCATGGACTATGGGGTAAATCAAGGTAATTTTGGTTAATTTTGAAGTAAGAGTATCTATTTAGTCGTTACAAATTTCACTCACATTGCAAGCGCACAAATGTTAATTAACAGCGCAACATCATTTAGCTATGTTAAGTTAACAGCATCATATGGTGGCCTTGCGCACAAACTATCGTCAGCCCACCACAAATAACGATTTGGCATCAATTCAATGTATCGATATCGACACAAGTTTTACGTGAAATAAATACAAGTTGCAAATACAATTCCAAGCAATTTTGCAAGCTGTTTAACCAAAATAATGCCATGTCAGGTGCGTAATAAATCAAAATATTAACGCTAGCAACAGCTAACAATCAATTACAGCGCACAGTGGCAAAAAAGATACAAGAATGTTGCACTCGCACGTGGAGGTCAAAAAGGAAAGCAATGTTGACCATTTTATAATTGATACGGGTTCTTATGAGGTCTACTACTGCAAGGAGTGTCAGACTGACTTTGAGGGCATCGAGGCTTACAACACGGCGCACAGGGGGCCAGATAGTTGCAAGGGTGCTGCCGAGGCTAGATCCACCGTAACAGTGCACGCTATAGAGATTAAAGACGAAACTTATCTGGAGGAGGATGACACAATAGAAGTGGATCCAATTGTGGAGGAGGATGATTTAGTTGAGGAGCTGGACGAGGCTAGCGAACCACAGCTTTGGGATGTCTTGGATGATGATGTTGAGCCTGTGCTAGCTAACGAAGCTGAAGATGAAGCTAATGCTGAACATGAAACTGAAGCTGACGGCACGCCCAACAAATCGGAGCGCTACTTCTGCTTTGATTGCCATAGCATTTTTGAGACACGCCAAAGCGCCGAGGAGCATAGTTGCCCACAGGCCGAAACAGGGACCAATAAAAACAATGCCAAATTGGCCAAAACGCAGACGCCAGCGCGACGCAAACTAACATCCAACACTGCCGCCAATAGCAATAATACCAATACAATTTGCAATATTTGTAAAACGGTATTTAGTTCAGCCAAATGCCTTAAGTTTCACATGCGTATCCACAACGAGCGTCTGCCCAAATCCATACAGGATGCGTTACCCGTCGGCGCACATCAGCAGTACAGCGAACTGGATCAATTCTATTGCGAAATCTGCAACAAGAGGTGAGTTTTTCATTGGATAATGTTGAGTTTTCTTATGGTTTTGTGTGTCAATTGAACAGACAACATAGTTTAGCCAACATAAATCATTTATTTACTCTAACAAAATCCCTTTTCCTTCACAGCTTCGAACAAAATCTGTTGACTGTGCACAAACAGATGCACCAAAGCCAACAACAGTATATGTGTGGCACTTGCAATCGCAAATTTGATAATATTATTAACTATGAGATGCATTTAAAGATACACGAGCGCCAAGCGCAGAGCAAGAACAGCAACAGCACCAACACAAGCAGCAGTAGCAGCAGCAAAAAGTCTGCCAACGGCAAGGATAAACCAGGATTTGCCTGCCAATACTGTGGTCGTGTCTTTATGCGTCCCTATGAAAAGGTGAAGCATGAACGCATCCACACTGGCGAGAAACCCTATAGCTGTGAGGTATGCGGCAAAACGTTCCGCGTCTCCTACTCGCTGACGTTGCATCTGCGTACGCACACAAATATACGTCCGTATGTGTGCACCACGTGCAATAAACGGTAAGTTTTCAAGCTATAGTAAAAGTTCAATATTTACTTATCATTTATCTTTATCATTTACAGCTTTAAGTCACATACGGTCTACTCGCATCATTTGCGCATTCACAGCGCGGAGCGTGAATATAATTGTGATTTATGTCCGAAATCCTTTCGTACTTCTGTGCAACTATATGCGCATAAGAATACGCATACGAAGCCGTATCAATGCGCCGTCTGCAATCGTCCTTTTGCCTCCATGTACGCCGTCAAGGCACACATGGCAACCCATCGTACTGTCGATGCCAAAAGCGTTACCAATGCGGTCATCAAGGGCCAACATATGGCCAATAAATATTGGTGCGTTACCTGCGGTGCAGAGTATTCACGTCCCTTTGCATTGCGTCTGCATATGAAGGACGCACATGGTCATCCAGATGATGCGGATAATCGACTTGCAAGAATTCCAAATGCAGATGTCGAAGACCTTGATGATGATGATGATATCGTACCGGATTCGGAAACGGCTGTGTTGATAGCGGCGGCCAAAGCAGATTCAGCCTATCTGGATGAGGATGTCAACGATGTAGACATTATTGATGTGGTGCCCAAATACGAGGAATGCATTGAAGTATCAGTCGATTCGGTGTGTATTTAGTAATATATAAGGTCAAAGTTTTCTTAGACTTGCAGTAGAACATCGTTAAGGGGAATCATCAGTGTTTCCATGAACTAAAGTAGTTGTATTAACTATAAAATTATCACAATTTGAACATGGGATCGAGATACAAACTTGTTATCTCGGGTCTACTCGGCGTTTTAAAACGTATTCTGAACCATGAAGTGATTTTCGGGACCCGCGGGAAATCCGTTTCGATTTCATCTCTACTACAGAGTTACCTACTACTCAAAAATATGCGGTTTGGCTATACTGATTGACATCGAGTAGCGAACTTGCCAACTCTGATTGATATTTTTTATTTGTTTGCCTTTTTATTAAAAGATTTAATAAGTCTGCAAGCGTCAAGCTCAAACATAACTAGTTGATATACCCTATTTAAAGATTCTTCTACACGCATATAAAATAATTCTAACGATTTTCTTGCAGTTTGACGTGGAAAACTTTCACAATGAGGAGATAATCACAGACTGGCTGAAGTGAAATTGGAAAGATGAAAATTGGGAAACAAGTCGTTTATTGGAACATTTGCACGTTGGCGCTTTAATTAGTAAATACATAATTTATTGCTGGCGTACATTGAGACCAGTCCATTGGGTTGCATGTTTTATATAAACGTATAAGTTAAGAGAAGTTGAACGTTATTTAACTACAAACTACACATACTTGAATAAAATAATATTAATACATAATGTTTAAACTTAAAAACATATAAAAATGAATATATTGGTAATTAGCATTTTGTAACTATTATTATTGTTGATCCTCTGGTTGCTCCGGGTCATCGCTGGCATCATCATCGCATATTTCTTTGAGCACATCAACCAGAATCTTAGTCTCCTCCAGTTCCTTGCGCATTGTGTCCATTTCCTCCTCCAAGCCCTCGATGCGCTCGTGCAGATGCCGATTCTCGTTGAGCGTCTCCTCCAGTGCAACGCGTCGCTGTTCCGACAACAGTTTGAAATAATTCTCCCCAGGCTCACACTCGCTGGTCAAGTCTTCAGCTGTGATGGGCTTATCAGCATCGTTGGGTTTTAAGATTGCCTCCGTTTGTGTTCCGGCATCCTGCGTTTCCGTTGATGATGTTGTTGCGGCTGTGTCTACGCATTTGCGTTTGCCGTATTTGGGCGCTACGTTGACGCCGGCCTTTAAACGACTAAGTTGATCCACGATGGAGACGCGTCCGGGTCCCGTAAGATTCTCCTTGTCGTTGACGTTGTTGCTATTTGCTTGCAATGGTTTTAGCGTCTTGCGTTGTTGCTTTAAATGCTCCTGTTGCTCGGCCTCGCTCTCAACTTGAATGTAAACCCTTGCAGCGCTGGTGGACATTT
The DNA here is from genome assembly GCA_949708635.1 of Hirtodrosophila cameraria. Classification (NCBI taxonomy): domain Eukaryota; kingdom Metazoa; phylum Arthropoda; class Insecta; order Diptera; family Drosophilidae; genus Hirtodrosophila; species Hirtodrosophila cameraria. Next base: position 17,248,148 of record OX453089.1, on the reverse strand, counting down.
TCAAGTCGTTTTGTTATACGTTTGTTTCTTAACTATTTCTTAAGACATTAATTCTGAGCGTTTGTTTGCTTGCGTTCTTCAGTTCTTTCTGCGTTGTGATGATGGCCGCCAAAAAAGATGCCGCGTGCTGTTGAACAATACTGTTCTGCAAGCATTTTGCAGCACTACATTTTTAGAGTATTTAAATACCAGCATTATAATATGGTTACACTCTGCATATTTTTGCTTAGTTGGCAACGCTGCGCATCAACAATTGATAGAGTTGGGCATTCTAGTTCATTTGGCGACTGTAGGTCAGTAGTAGAATTGTTAATGATCTTTTTAGTGTTTTTGGTAACTAAAATCGTCAATTTCCGCTGCTGGATTCGACATTCACTCATTTTCCCCACATTTTGAGACCAAAATCAGGTGTTTTGGTCAAGTTTTCTTTCTAAAACGAAGAATTACCCATTTTTAAATGTTTCCTTAATTATGGCTAAATCTTGAAAAGTTGAGAGTGCTAAAAATAATAGAAATAAAAAAGAGCTTTTTTATTAATTTTTTACCATTTAAAGCAGCACTGTTTTTAAAACATTTTGAAGCACTGTCGTTTTACAGTATTTAAATACCAAAACTTTTCATATTTTTGCCTAGGTGGCAACGCTGCCCAGCAACAGCTGACATTGGACGCGCATGCAAACGTTTTGCGGCTTTTGCTATATTATTTGACAATTTATACGTAAAATGGCTGAAAATACTGCACAGCCGCTGCATGTTGAGTTGAATTTCGTAAGTATGTTATTGTGCTTGTGCAGGGCTTAACTAATTATGTTTTTTTTTAGGAAGAGGAAGACGTGCCCTATGAAGAAGAGATACTACGGAATGCGTATTCCGTCAAACATTGGCTGCGCTACATCGATCACAAGGCAAAGGCGCCCAATAATGGGGTTAATTTGGTATACGAGCGTGCACTTAAGGAGCTGCCCGGCAGCTATAAGATCTGGTACAACTATTTGCGTACACGCAGGAAGCAGGTGCGTGGCAAAATACCCACAGATCCCATGTACGAGCAGGTGAACAATACGTTCGAGCGTGCGCTTGTCTTTATGCACAAAATGCCGCGTATTTGGATGGATTACGGCGTTTTTATGAGCTCACAGTGCCGTATAACGCGCACGAGACATGTTTTTGATCGTGCACTGCGCGCATTGCCAATAACACAGCACGGACGCATTTGGCCGCTGTTTTTGAAGTTTGTGCAGCGTTACGAGATGCCGGAGACAGCGCTACGTGTCTACAGGCGTTATTTGAAGCTGTTTCCCGAGGATAGCGAGGAGTATGTGGAGTACTTGCAGGTGGGTTTATACGCAAACAGAAATTTGACTGATATATAATAACATATTTTGTATGTAGGAGGCTCAACGTCTGGATGAGGCAGCCCAGCAGCTGGCGCACATTGTGGACAACGAGTATTTTGTCTCGAAGCACGGCAAATCGAATCATCAGCTTTGGAACGAACTCTGCGATTTGATATCCAAGCATCCGCACAAGGTGCATTCATTGAATGTAGATGCAATCATACGTGGCGGACTGCGTCGTTACACAGATCAATTGGGTCATCTGTGGAACTCATTGGCCGATTACTATGTGCGCTCGGGTTTATTTGATCGCGCTCGAGACATCTACGAGGAGGCGATACAGACGGTCACAACTGTGCGAGATTTTACACAAGTTTTCGATGAGTATGCTCAATTTGAGGAGCTGTCGCTAAACAAACGCATGGAACAGGTGGCGAATGATGAGGAGGCAGATGCGGAGGATGACATTGATGTTGAGCTGCGTCTATCACGCTTTGAGTATCTTATGGAGCGGCGTCTATTGCTACTCAATAGCGTATTGTTGCGCCAGAATCCGCACAACGTGCACGAGTGGCACAAGCGCATTAAACTGTATGAGGATAAGCCTGAGGAAATCATTAATACCTACACGGAGGCAGTGCAGACGGTGCAGCCGAAACAGGCGGTGGGTCAGCTCCACACGTTATGGGTGGAGTTTGCCAAGTTCTATGAAACCAACGGGCAGGTGGAGGATGCACGCGTGGTCTTTGAACGTGGCACACAGGTTGAGTATGTTAAGGTGGAGCATTTGGCTGCCGTGTGGTGCGAGTGGGCCGAGTTGGAGCTGCGTCAACAGCAGTTCGAGGCGGCGCTCAAGTTGATGCAACGTGCCACGGCCATGCCCAAGCGCAAGGTAGCCTATCATGATGAAACGGAAACAGTGCAAATGCGTCTTTATAAATCATTGAAAGTGTGGTCCATGTATGCTGATCTGGAGGAATCATTTGGCACCTTTAAGACCTGCAAGGCAGTTTATGAACGCATCATTGATCTGAAGATTTGCACACCGCAAATCATTATCAATTATGGCCTGTTTCTGGAGGAGCACAACTACTATGAGGAAGCCTATCGCGCCTACGAAAAGGGTATTGCATTGTTTAAGTGGCCGAATGTTTATGACATTTGGAACTCTTATCTGAGCAAGTTCCTGGAACGCTACGGCGGCACCAAACTGGAGCGTGCACGTGATCTTTTCGAGCAGTGCTTAGATCAGTGTCCGCCAGAGCATGCCAAGTACTTTTATCTACTCTATGCCAAGCTGGAGGAGGAGCATGGACTGGCGCGTCATGCCATGGCCGTCTACGATCGCGCTACCAGCGCCGTCAAGGAAGAAGAAATGTTTGACATGTATAACATATTTATTAAAAAGGCAGCTGAAATTTATGGACTACCACGCACACGTGAAATCTATGAGAAGGCCATCGAGGCGCTGCCGGAGCAGAACATGCGTCACATGTGCGTCAAGTTTGCGGAGCTGGAGACCAAACTGGGCGAGGTGGATCGTGCCAGGGCCATCTATGCGCATTGCTCACAGGTGTGTAAAAACAGGTCTTCAACTGATTTCAAAATCTTTACTTAAATCCCAATTTTCTTAGGTGTGTGATCCACGCATTACCGCCGATTTCTGGCAGACGTGGAAGGAATTTGAGGTGCGTCATGGCAACGAGGACACGATGCGTGAAATGTTGCGCATCAAGCGCTCCGTGCAGGCCACCTACAATACGCAGGTCAATATGATGGCTGCACAGTTTATCAATACGAATGGCAGTGCTGCGGATGCAGGCGCTGGCACTGATGCTATGCGTTTGCTGGAGGAGAAGGCGCGTTTGGCGGCAGCCGAGGCAAAACAAAAGCCAGCCGAGAAGGCTGCCTCGAATATTATGTTTGTGCGCGGTGAGACGCAAGGTGCTGGCAAGGCCAAGGACAACACTGTTATCAATCCCGATGAGATTGATATTGGCGACAGCGAAGAGGACGATGATGAAGATGATGATGATGAGGAAGCAGCTGACGCTGAGCAGCCAGCAGAGGGCGCAGTCGCAGCCACCAAAACCGACGATGAGGGTCTTATTATGAAGAAACTGCGCTTCGAACAAAAAGCCATTCCTGCCAAGGTCTTCGGCAGCCTGAAACCCACTAATCAGAAAGACTCCGATGAGGAATAAAACAATCATTTTATTAATTTAAAGAAAATTGTAATAGAAAAGTTTGCTCCATTTTATGTGGTTTTTGTTGGAAAGTACATACTAAACAAACTTCAATCGGGTTTTTGCATTTATTACACCCTTTAAAGAGTACACGACCTCATAAAGTATGTATATGTATAGTCTTGATCAACAGTCGTGCCGAGCTAGCCATAGCCGTCGGTTTCTTTGCGATCTACTCTATTGTAGTATTTCTAAAGCTTTCTTAATGATTTGACAAAGATTGTTATTTTTGCTGCAGGCAGTATATAAGTCTGAACCGTCTGGATTGGACTACTGAAACGTATAGGTAATATTGATTTCCAAGAAAATCGAACAAAATGTAAAATATCCAAGAACATAAAGAACTATCAAATATCTTTTAGACCCTATTTTTCTATTGACTATTATAAAATCAAATTTCAGAGATATCTAAGTCGTTAGGAGGCAACGTTTTAGGTGTCAGTCTGAGTATCTCACAGAAAGACTCAACACCTGAACTTTAACAGTCACATACACATAACACTACATCAAAAAAGAAAATCGAAAGAATTTAGAATATAAAACACAAATTTCGAAAATAGTTCTTACTTAGGATAGTGGCGCTGCAGCAAACATTGCAACAATAACCATGATGATGTCGTTTAATCGCTTTATCCTTACGTTCAAAAGGAACTCCGAAGTCTTTAAGCGGGTGCAGTATGCCCGATCTTTGAGTAATTTTAACTCGAGTGAAAAGATCACGGCAGGATTACGACCAGTGGGTGCTTTGCTTGTGAACCAATCGCAGAAACGAGGCTATGCAGAAAAATGCGACGCGAGTGTCGTCAAGGGTGTTGTGGTGGGCGTATACACTAAGGAGGGCGATAAGGAGCCCAAGCTAACGTCCAGCGGTGAGAAGTTCGATGATCGTGTGCAGGGCAAAATCTCACAACTGGTGCGTGAAACATCGATGAAGGGTGTGCTTGGCAAGGGACTTGTGTTTATGAATGCGGATGCGGAATTTAGTGCTGTCGCTGTGGTTGGTCTGGGACAAGAGGGTGCCGGTTTTAATGATTTGGAAATGATTGATGAGGGCATGGAGAATGCGCGCGTTGCTGCCGGCGTTGGCGCTCGAGCGCTACAGATGCAGGGTGTTACCGATATATATGTGGACTCCATGGAATATCCGGAACAGGCTGCCGAGGGTAGCGCTTTGGCCATTTGGCGTTATAATAGCAATCGTCGCAAGCAGGATCGCACACATATACCCAAACTGGAGCTATATGACTCACCGGATGTCGATGCCTGGACACGTGGTCTCTTCAAAGCAGAATCTCAGAATTTGGCCAGACGCTTAAGCGATGCACCGGCCAATCAAATGACACCAACCATATTCGCACAATCCACGGTGGATGCACTGTGTCCGTGCGGTGTTAGCGTTGACATACGCTCCATGGACTGGATCGAGGAGAATAATCTGAATTCATTTCTAATGGTCGCCAAAGGCAGCTGTGAGCCGCCCGTTGTGCTGGAGATCAACTACTGCGGCACAGCGCCCGAGGACAAGCCCATTCTGCTGCTGGGCAAGGGCCTAACCTTCAACAGCGGTGGTCTCTGTCTGCGTGAAAAGGAATGCTTGCATATGTATCGCGGCTGCATGGCCGGTGCCGCCGTCTGTGTTGCCACCATTCGTGCTGCGGCTGCGCTCTCGCTGCCGCTGAACATCTGTGCGGTGTTGCCGCTCTGCGAGAATATGCCATCGGGCATGGCCGTCAAGCCGGGCGATGTGGTCACTTTGATGAATGGCAAGACTTTGGGCATTGTGGATGTGAGTAAAGCGGGCGTCGTTGTCCTGGCAGATCCCTTGCTCTATGCTCAGACGGCCTTTAAGCCCCGTCTTGTCGTTGATATTGCCACCTTGGGCGATGGCGTCTGTTGTGGTCTTGGAGGCAGTGCAGCTGGCATCTTCAGCAACTCCAATTTCGTTTATAAGCAATTTGAGCGTGCTGGCGGCTTGACTGGTGATCGTATGTGGCGTCTGCCGCTCTGGAATTACTTCAAGCAGCTGGTCTCACCCTGTAATACCTTTGATATTAGCAATCGTGGACGTGGACCCGCCTCCAGCTGCATTGCTGCTGCCGTGCTTCATGAGCTGGTGCCATGCGTGGACTGGGCTCACATTGATATACGTAATGTCGGCATGTTGACTCATTATAATCCATTGCCGTATCTACTCAAGGATCGCATGACAGGACGTCCCACACGCACCATTATTCAGTTCCTGTATCAAATGGCTTGTCCGGATAATAAGTAGATGCTTAGCATTATTTCTTTTTTAATTGTATGTTGCACTTTACATGTTTAATAGTTGTGTGGAAGAACATCTAACACACTCTAATCAAAATTTTATTGTTTACTCGTGCTCAGTACGCTATCACTAGCAGTATATATGTATGATCAGCTTTGAGAGAGAGAGTTATGTAAATAAACTAATTGCAAACATTTTCTTTCTTTTTTCTAACTCATCATTCAAATTTAAGTAGGTGTAAAGAACAGAGACACATAGGCGTCGATTTTGCTACGATTTCGAAAGATGCTTTAGTTATATAATTATAATTTTTATAAAAATGATCCCCACTGCGTCATACTCTTTTCTTATACCCTTGCAGAGGGTGTTGTAAGTTTATCACGAAATTTGAAGAAGACGTCTCAGAAAATTAAATTGTATATTCAATTCAACAGCCGAGTTATGTCCGTTATGTCTGTCTGTCTGTCTTTCTGTGTGTGCGTTTTTCATGACTTTGTTATAGAGCTATCTTGATGAAACTTGGCACAGATGCTTCTTCTTATTGCAGGTAGTACCTATAGTTGAATTGGCCAGATCGGATCACTATAACATATAGGTGGCATAGGAACAATAGTTCGAAAAATAAGTTTTTGTATGAAAAACTTTTTTGTTTTTCAAGATAACTCAACGAAACTAACTTTGCCTATGTTTAAGGACAGTTTATACATGATGACAAAATGTTATAAAAATCGGACCACTATATCTTATAGCTGCCATAGAAACGATCGGTTGAAATAAAGTTTCTGTATGAAAACTTTTGTGTTTTACAAAATATCTCAACCAAACTCACTATATCTGAATTTAAGCAAGATCTGCACATATTGACCAAATTTTATCAAAATCGGATCACTATAACTTGTAGCCGCCATAGGAAAAATCAGTTGAAAAATTAGTTTTCTTATGTAAATCTATTCTGCAAGGGTATATATCTGCCGAAGAAAACATATCTTTCTTGTTTTTTTCTACATTTCTAAATAAGTTTTTTTTTTTTTAAGATTTACATAATTTCCAGTCAATATTTTTTATTATAGCTAAGCCCTTATTTTCTTTAAAATAATAATACAAATTTTTAAAATTGTCTATTGTTTATCGAGCCCTCTGCTCCGATATTTATGTGAAATACTATTTTGGTTTCAGTGTATATAAGAGCTTTTAAATGTCATTATTTGTATACTTTTTAGTAGACCAAAATAGGCTTTTGTGGCAACTGTTTTTATAACTTTTCTAACCCACTACCCCTCCCTCTAGTCCAGCAGATGTTTCTGTCTCTCTATTTATACCTAGGTCCTAGTATTTAGTGGTGCTCATCTGTTGGGTCATCTCTTCATCAAGCTCGCTGCATATTTGAGCTATCATTTAATTAATTTAATTGAGCGAAAATGCGAATGCGCCCAAAAGTGTTGTTAAATTGTGAGGCGGCCTCGGTGTTTGCTTCAGCCTCTCGTTGTTGCTTTTTTTGTAGCCTACTTCTGGGCGGCTTATTAGGCTAATTGCGTAAAGTTGGCTTTAATGAGTCGAAAAACGGTGCCAAGCCTGGCCACAAAAAGCCACAAAGCAAGTCGGCAACGTTGTTGCTGCTGCTCTTGTTGTTGTTATTGTTGTTATTGTTGTTGTTGTAGCTGACTCTGTTGTTGTGCTGTGGGCTTTGAATTTATGACACGGCTTTAATGGGTTAACTGGGTTAATGCTCGTCCCTCATCATCAACCATGGCCCCCAATTCCCCCTCCAGCTCCACTCCCTTAGCGACTTTGTGGTCCTCGGATAGTTTTCCCTGCAGCGCCAACATAAATTTTGACAATTAAGCAAACATTTTGTGCTCAGCTCCGCCAAGTTGGCAACTGGGAGAGCTTCTTCAGTGGAGTTCAGCAAACACACACACACACACACTCAAACATTACGCAGCTGACAGCTGGTAAGCTGCTTCCCAAGTATCTCTCAACACCGCGGCATTTTGCACAAGTCATTAGGCCAACAAAATGATAATTTTGAAGCATTTTTGCATTTTCCAATTTGCTCAATACACTATAAAAATTGAAAGTGTTCTAAGTGGTTAATAAAGCTCGTACCGATTTTTAGCACTACTTTCAGTTAAATTTATTGTATTCATTTTAAATGCAAGTTTAAGTTTAAAATAAACCAAAAATCAAAAAACTTAATTTAAAATAAAATATTAAGACCATAAATCTAGTATTTAAAATTAAACGCAAGTATTTAGCTTGAATGAGCTATTTTTCAGCTTAAAAACAAAATAAATCAAGTTTTTTCTAAATTCCACTTCCGAAACAATTCAACAGAAAAGCGTCTTGCATACTTTTTGGAGCAGAATATAATAAAAAAGCTTAGTTTTCTAGTAGTTTTATGTGGAATTCAATCGAGAATAAAATGCAGAACAGGCCTAAGTATTCGTTTTCAGATATTTTATTTTCTTAAAGAGTATTAATTAAAATGTTTCTAAGAACATACATCAGATTCAAAATGAAATGTATTGGTGTTAGACTTATATAATTAGGATAATTAACTTTAAAGGCATTATAAAATATTAATACTCTGTACCCAAAGAATATGGAAAATGTGTAAATTAACAAATGCTTAAATAAACCAAGAAATTTTTTTAAAAATTAAATAAATAATCAATATATTGTTAAACCAAGATCATTGAAGTATTAATATTTAAAGTTGGTTCAGTTTGAAGAAAGTTAGGGAAAGGAGAAGGAGTATGCATTCGGAAACTTTTCAAGTAAAATTCAAACGCAAATTGGAAACATGTGTATGAATGTGACTACAAAAATATTTCAGACATGTGTGACAGAACGGCTCTCGTCTTGTCTTATTACAGAGTATTTATAAGTCGGCTCCTCAGTTTGTTTTCAGCACTCATCCGGTTCTCTGTGCGCACTCAAAGCGGTGCTGCAAATGCTTTCGAGTTATCAGTTAGGGTCGTACGAGTATGAGCGTTTCACTGGAGTGCAGCCAAATGAATTTGCTAATGAGCAATCAGGCTTCAAGATTATGAAATTTGATTTTTTTTTCTTTTCTTTTGCTAGCGAATTTGAAGTTCCGGCTGTTTGGCAGTTTAAAGAAACCATAACCGAATGCCAAGCGTCAGAGACAGAGTCAGAGTCAGCCAGCCAGCGAGAAGCCAAGGGCTGTGGCAACGTCAAAAGCTAAAGGGCCACTCGGCCGCATGCCACGCCCTCCGTTCATGAAGGCTGCAAAGGCCCGCAGCGTTAATCATTTACAGCAGCAACAAAGCAAAAATCAGACCGAATTATGATTATATTTAAAGGCGAAACGTGGAAATTAGCGGTCCTCTCGACGGTCAGTTGCCAAGGCAGCGACCATTTTCATTTCCATTTCCATTTCCACTTCCATTGTCATTACCATCAACATTCTCATCCACCTTCTTAGTTTGGCTGCAACCCAAAAATCCTTTTGGCGGGTCTGGGACCGGGTCTAAAAAGAATTGCAATTGTGATAAAATTCAGCGTAACTAATGCCGACCACAGCAAAATGCGATAAATTGCCGGTTGTTTTTGTTATACTCTTTATCAGGCATTATATTATTTTATCATTTAGTTTGTACCGTTTACATCGTTTGATGTTTCGAATTTTGTGTATTTTATGTTGAAAGCAGTATAACTTCAAACTTAACTCAGCTGATTTCACAGTTGCCACTGAAAAATATCGAAAGGTACCAAACTTTGAACGAAAAAGTTCCATTTCTGATTAAAAAGTGACAATTTTCAATAAAGGCTTAGAATGAAACACGAAACTTAACTTTGTTCTATTCGCAAGCAAAGCCACAAACTGAGCGACACATATCCTAAACGAATGTTAAGAAAATTTGCATTGACAGTCGGCAACGATGTGGCGCTCGAATTTTTGACCAGGCGAACGAAAATAACGAAATTTCAAATTCGATATTCCATACAAATGTTTGTACTCATTTTAAAAACTATACTCAAAGTTAATTGAAAAATTCACACCTTCAGTTGGGAAATTGATGGAAAACTGCGCTCCAACTTTTGAGCATGGCTGAAAAAACTATAGTGGAAACTAGAAAGCCTTACTTTGCACAATTTTAAAAACTGATTTTTTACCCTAACGGGCGGTAAATTGGTGATGTTCACTGTTGCCAATCACAGGGAAAAATTGGTAAAAAAGCACCATTTTAGATAAAAAAAAGTAACAACATTTTGGATGCTTTATCTTCCTTATATTGAAATAAAATGGGAATGAACACAAAACGGCTTAGAGAAATTCGCTAGAGATATGATAAAATACATATAAATTGAAATGAAAATCGTGGAAAAAACTCTCTATTTAAAAAATATATAGCAACATTTTATAATATCTAGCTTTTTATACTCTGTTTTCCAAAATGGAAAAAAAGAGTATATTGGGTTTGTGAAATGTCCGTCTGTCCGTCTGTCCGTCCGTCTGTCCGTCTGTCCGTATGAGCGCAGTTTTTTTCCACAGTTTTGAAGCTAGAGCAACCAAACTTGGTATACATGTTGGTATATACCATAGGCAGACAAAGTGTCAAGTCAAAATTTTGACACGCCCACCCCCGCCCCTTGTTATTCCTACATTGGAGTAGAAATTTCTTGCATTTTCTCAAATATTTGTATAATTTTTATTAAGTTTAGCGTTAATCAAGAAATATTTTCACTGTTTTATTGGACGATGATAAGCTCCATATGTTCAATTTCTATTAAAATAATAATACTTAAGAAAATGTAACATTTTGTAAAAAAGAGTCCCAAGAGACCAACGACTAAAATATGTACCAGTTTTGGTACATTTGTACTAAGTGTGATAACCGTGCTTGTAAGCTTTCCTAAATTTAAATCGCTTTAAGATAGCACAATCTTATTAGAAAAATATTATTTTACGAAAACTGAATTTAAAGCTAAATACAACTAAAATAGAAGTTTTTTAAGTTTATTAAACTTAGGGTATCTCAGATTTTGTTCGTTACGTATTAGATCTTAACTCTTTTAATATTCAACCGAATTTGACAAAATAAAAGTGTCATTGCTCCAAAAATTGATGATGATTGTATTTTAAAACTAAAAAATTGAATGGTTTTTAAAGAACGGCATTAATTATATAGTAACTGTCTAATATCCTTTCATAGTTTGCATAATTGTTTAAAATGAGTTGGGTACATTAAGTGTTATTTAAAGATTAAAGATTTTTAGCGATCGTGTAATATTTGATCTAATATGGCTTATGTTTTTCTTAATTCTTAATCTTTGACTTTGAAATAATGCAGCTCTCTTTTAAACTATTGTATCTAATCTCAAAGAGTGTCGTTTATTCGTCTCAGTCTAAAATAAACTCTGCCCTTTCTGGTTTTTTTTTTGTTGTATATTGTTGGGACTATTGGGGTGTCGCCTTCAGTGGTCGTCATGGACGGTTTGTTCCCGGCTAAAGTTTGGTGACGTTTTTTTTTTTTTTCTGTTTTTTTGGTGTCGCTTTCTGTGTATATTTTTATAGCATTGGCTCTTGCCTTGTTTTGCGGCTGTATGAGAAATTCAGTTGCTGGAAATGATAATTTTCACTTGAGCGCGCACATGAAAACTGGCAATGGCATTGGGTGTTGGGTGGTGGGTGGTGGTTGGTGGCGCTAGTGGTGTCAGTGGTGCTGTTGATGGCGTGCCTGATGTGGTTTGACTCTGCTATAAATTGCCAATTAATGGCAGAGACGCGCTGCGGTGGGTTTCATTTGCATTTTGCTTCGCATTGATGCTAATGCATATACATATATATAGTATATATTTACACATACATATATATATAATAGGTTTGCGATTGAATACCAAATTCTTTTTCACCCACGCGGCGTATGCTTAATTTTTGGCGCATTCTTTTAGCCACCTTTTTGTTGTTGTTGTTTTGCCTGTCACACTTCAACGGTCAGCGAGCGCCATTTTGTTTCGGATTGTCCACCGCTATATTCAAATGCAGACAAGCTATCGCTCGACTTCAGCTGCACCCACCGCCCTACCAACCTACCAACCTACCAACCTACCAACTCACCCTACAACTCTAGAGCCCACCTGCCCAATCCGGTCAAGCGTCGTGCTAAATTCGTTGAGGTTTTTGTGGTTTTACTCGTTGTGCTTGTCATGGCTTTGGATATGTGTTTTTTTTTTTTTTGTCAAAATAAATATAAAATGCAGCGGTGCAAAATTTAGTTCATTTGAAAAGTGGAGCAAAAACAGCGAATGAATAATTGAGCATGTGGTGAATATGAATGAATGCACTCATTGAGTGCCTTCTGCAAATATGCATGTACATTCACGGTTCACTTGTACTCATCTCAAACAGTTGATCTTATGTTAGAGCTGTAAGAGACAAAAAAAGCCGCTTTTCAGCCTTTTCGAAAGTGGTTTATAGTATATCAATATCGAAAACTATCGATGGCGTGAAAGTAAGTCAGAAAGATGTGTTCAGGTGAGTTTGAAAATCTTCAAAAGATATACAAAACAAATATATTTTAGAATAATACGTCTAGATTCAATCGGTAGCAAACAATTCTATGAATTCTATTCAAGTATTATAAACGTTTGTTAATAAATATAAATTAAATAATTTAAAATTCTGTATTTAATGAAATGTGGTACTCTTTAGATTTGCTTAACACATTTTTGATTTAATTTGAATTTTGTAAATATTGTAATTGCATTCAAAAATGTGCGTGTTTTCTCTTTAATCTTAACTTAATAACCGCTTTTGTGAATGCATTTTGAAGCTAATGCTAATCACATTTATTTAACAACAGCGTTTTGGTTTTGTTATTGATTGTTTAATATGTGTGTGTGTGTGCGTGTGGCATAGACATATAAATTATATGCACATTTGTACTATAATATAATATTACGCATACGATGCGTTGGCTATCTAACTGTACATAAAACTGTCTAGGCAAATGTTAAACAAATAGCCACAGCGACAACAACAATAACAACAATGTGGTTATGGACAGTGCATAAACATGGCATAATATTAGAAACCATAGTCAATGGCTCAACAACAACAACAACAACAATAACAAAAAACAACAAATTATGTTTATTTTTCACACCCCGCAAAACGTCGGCTTGGCCGGGAGGGCGTTAAGATAAGCACAACGACCAGTCGATTCGAGTTTTCGGCGCATGCATATCGAATATATTGTATAAATATATATATATATATATACATATATATTGGTTGGATGTAAACATACATAAATAAAACTGCAAATTAAAGCAGTCTCAGCGCCACTTTTCCAGTTTCAATTGCATTTTTTCTTTTGACACATTCGCTTTATGTGCAAATTTGGGCATTTTGAAGCCTTCCCAAAATTGATATCTTTGCAAATTTGACAAAAATTGCACAGGAAATTTTTGAATATTTATTAAAAGTTACATTCAGGCCTGTTCCGAAATCGTATTCCGTTTGAAATTTGCGTAAACGGAATTGCTTGCTGTTGTGAAGTACTCAGAACGTCAAACGTTTAGGTTTTTAAAAGTTTTACTTTTTTACTCCCTGTTCCCATTAAAAATGGGAAAAAGGGAGTTATAAAGTACTGCAAATGTGTGTAACAGGCAGAAGTAGGCATTTCCGACTATATAAACTATATATATTCTTGATCAGCATCAACAGCCGTGACGATCTAGCCATGTCCGTCTGTCTGTCTGTCTGTGCGTCTGTCCGTCTGTCCGTATGAACACACAGATCTCGGAGACTACAAAAGCTAGAGACACCAAACTTGGCATGTAGGTTCCTGTATACCATACGCAGATCAAGTTTATTTCAAATTTCGGATACACCCCCTCGCACCCCCGCAAATCGCAAAAGACTCCCACAGCCACAATTTTAAATATAGAGCTTTAATTTTTGGTACACATGTTTAATCAATGTCTTTCGGATGTGTAAATTTCAACACGATCGGATAAATAGCACCAAAGTTATGGAAAAACTTATTTCCCCTGTCTCAGCAGGCAGAAACAACAGTTTGACATGCACAGTGCAAGTTGAGTACGCTGCTTGCTTGTGTTGCCGCTGAACTGCTTGAAATGAAAGTTGGGAGCAGGGAGTCTCGTAGTCGGGCACACTCGACTAGAGTATTCTTACTTGTTATAAATATATGTTTCCTTAAATTTAATTTAAGAATTTTTAAGTCTTAAGATGGGCTAAAATTAAGAATTCCGGTTCTTGAAATAAGATTTCTGTACTCAGAACAAGCAATTTCGTTCTCGGCCACTTTTTTTCACCGTTTGTACTTGATTTGAGTACGAAATTCTTGATTGTTTTTCTGTGTGTAAGTACATCAAACACGCCATACCATCGATTTGTAGTTTAGCTCGAATAGTTTACAAAAATCAAACAAACATAGCATCCTTTTAGTTCAAAAAATGACACAACAAGAATTGTTAGTAAACTTAACAAAACCAAAATTTTCATTTAGTTCGAACAAACAACATCAAAATTATTCTCAAAATTTAAAAAAAAAAATTAAAAATAAAAAAAATTTAAAACTCCCAAGTAATTAGCAGCAAATTTATAAATATGGATGCTTTCGAAATTATGGAGGCGATGACTACCACTGAAGCAGGCGCTTCTACCATTCAACTCAACGCTTGGCTAATTGTCACTGTTGTGAGCCTCTACTCCGTATGTGTTTTGTGGGGGAAGCTGAGCAGGTTAGAAGGGAATCATGCTTATGAAAATGGGGGATGTGTTGAGCAAGATACGATGAAACAGCAAAACTCCAACCACAACGTAACCCCATCACTATTGAAACTGTAGTTCTATTTACTGTTCTATGGTTTGTGAGTCGATAAGTCGATAAGAAGACTCCATATTCCAATTTCAAGCATATTATTTCGAACCTTTTTGACTTTACTATGAAAATGAAGATGCATGTACATACAAACAATTTGAATATTTTTGCACCCAAAGTCGGAAAAGGACAGGAACATCCTTGTTTATTATAATCGGTTATAGTATATCAAACATACCATCGATTTGTTCAGCTCGAATAGTTCATAAAAATCAAACAAAAATATCATCTGTTTTGTTCAAAAAATGACAGCAAAATTTGTCAATTTTGTTAAGTAAATTTAACACAACCAAAATTTTCATTTAGTTCGAACAAACATCAAAATTATTGTCAAAATTTACCAAAAAACAATAAAAAAAAAAATAATTTAAAATTCCCAAGTAATTAGCAGCGAATCTTTAAATATGTCTGGTCTCGAACTTATCGATGCGTTGACTACCACTGAAGCAGGCGCTTCTACCATTCAACTCAACGCTAATTGTCACTGTTGTGAGCCTCTACTCCGTATGTGTCTTGTGGGAGAATCTGAGCAGGATGGAAGGGAATCATGCTAAGGAAGTAGGGAGTTCTGATGAGAAAGGTACGATGAAACAGCAAAACTCCAACCAGAACGTAACCCCATCACCATTGAAACTGAAGTTCTATTTACTGTTCTATGGTATGTGAGGGGATAAGTCGATAAGTCAATAAGAAGACTCCATATTCCAATTTCGAGCATATTATTTCGAACCCTTTTCACTTTACTATGAAAATTAAGATGCATGTACATTCAAACAATATAAATATTTTTGCACCCAAGTCGGAAAATTACAGGAACATCTTTGTTTTCTATAATCGGTTATAGTATATCATGCCATACCATCGATTTGTAGTTCAGCTCGAATAGTTTACAAAAATCAAACAAAACAAGTAAGAATGCTCTAGTCGAGTGTGCCCGACTACGAGACTCCCTGCTCCCACTTTGCATTTCAAGCAGTTCAGCGGCAACACAAGCAAGATTCGTACTTAACTTGCCCAGTGCATGTCAAACTGTTGTTTCTGCCTGCTGAGACAGGGGAAATAAGTTCTTCCACAACTTTGGTGCATCCGAAAGACATTGATTAAACATACATGTGTTCCAAAAATCAAAGCTTTATCTTTAAAGTTGGGGCTGTGGGAGTCTTTTGCGATTTGCGGGGGTGCAGGGGGGGTGCATCCGAAATTTGAAAGAAACTTGATCTGCGTATGGTATACAGGAACCTTCATGCCAAGTTTGGTGTCTCTAGCTTTTGTAGTCTCCGAGATCTGTGTGTTCATACGGACAGACAGACAGACAGACGGACATGGCTACTTCGTCTCGGCTGTTGATCCTGATCAAGAATATATATAGTTTATATGGTCGGAAATGCCTCCTTCAGGTCCGTCTGTCTGTCTGTCTGTCTGTCTGTCTGTCTGTCCGTCTGTCCGTCTGTCTGTCTGTCCGTCTGTCCGTATGAACACACAGATCTCGGAAACTATAAGAGCTAGAGACACCAAACTTGGCATGCAGGTTCCTGTATACCATACGCAGATCAAGTTTATTTCAAATTTCGGATGCACCCCCCTCGCACTCCCACAGCCACAATTTAAAAGATAGAGCTTTGATTTTTGGTACACATATATGTTGCATCAATGTTGATCTGCTGTGAAAATTTCAACACGATCAGATAAATAGCACCAAAGTTACGGAAGAATCTATTACCCCCGTCTCAGCTGGCAGAAACAACAGTTTGACAGGCACTTTATGAGTTAAGTGCACTGTTTGCTTGAGTTGCCGCTGAACTGCTTGAAATGCAAAGTGGGAGCAGGGAGTCTCGTAGTCGTGCACACTCGACTAGAGCATTCTTACTTGTTTTTGCCTACGGAATGAAAAGTAATTGCCAGATTGCAAAAGGAATTCAAAAAAACAGTTTCTTAAAATCAATTTTCTTATTTTCTTTATCATGTTTGAAAAAGAATTATTCAATTTATTCACTAGATTAAACTAAAATAACGTTTATATTATTAAATTGAAGAATTGAAGCGAAAACGTGGCAGAAAACGTAGCTGTTGTCGATTCAGCAATGCCTGCTAGATGACAACTAAATAGACTTTTTGCTATGAAAACGCGGTTTCGACCTCGGTTTCTTAAAAGAGAAGCGGAAACTATTCCATTCGGAAATTAGAACAATCGTTCGGAATGAACTTAGAGCCCAACAAGAAAGAAATATTATCTTTGGCGTGCCGAAGATATATACCCTTGCAGAACAAAATTTATTATTCAACATATCGTTGCTATGGCAGCTATAATATATAGTGATCGGATTTTGATAAAATTTCGTCAACATGTGTGGAACGTGCTATAATTTAAATATAGTGACTTTGGTCGAGTTATTTTGAAAAACAAAAAAGTTGTTCATACAAAAACTTATTTTTCAACAGATCGTTCCTATGGCAGCTATATGTTATAGTTGTCCGATCTGCCCGATTCTGACATATGTACTGCTTGCAGAACGCATAAGCATCTGTGCCAAGTTTCATCACGATAGCTCTAAAGCTGAGGGACTAGTTCGCAAATAAACAGACGGACAGACGGACATGACGAACATGACTCGGCTGTTGATGCTGACCACGAATATACAATTTTTTTTTTCTGAGACGTCTCCTTTAACGCTCTTCACATTTCGTAACAAAATTATATGTATATATTATATTTTCAATAATTTTTTTAAAATTGATAAAATCTCAAAAACTTGCAAAAATCAAGATAGCCGAGAGAAACCATTTTGAAATCACCTCGAAATGGATTTGTAATTTTTTTAATATTTATGCTGAAACTTAAAAACGAAAATTGGCATGCACGTAATGTAAATACAAATTGGCAAACAATAACTGCAACAAAGTGAATACAACTACATATAGCCTCTCAAGTGTTAATATTCGTTCGCATAACAGCATAATTTGCATTGGTTATGGTTTTGCTTGCAAATGTAAATAAAAATAATCCAAAGTATTTTTTAAATAAAACAACTATATGTGTGTAAATTCGTAGCCACGTTTGCTAGCACTTCTCCCCCCCCTTCAACCTGTCAGAAATGTGCTTGCCGCCCCTAACCGTTATACACCTTACAATTGAGCTGCATTGCGTGCCCCAAACGCAGTGGCAGGAATTAAAATTAGTTTATTTGAATGCATTGGGCCAATTGTACATTGCACTCTGCCAATTTCCAGCACCCATTTCCATTTTCCCCCCACCATCTCCCTGATGCAATGCTTTAATTGTTCGCTCGCTGTGTATATTGCTCATACGCAGTGTTGCCGCGTCGGCAGTTGGAGTATTGCTTGCTTTCTGTTTATCGGCTGCATTGTTTGCTATTTGGCCATGGTCTCCAGTTCAGCCCAACAAACCCTCTCTGCAAGCCTAGCAGCCCATTATTATGCCGCCGCTGTCTGTGACAATATTTTACGGTTTGTTTGATTTACTGTTTATTTATTGTTTTTATTAAGTTGAGATTTTTGTGCTGTGTCTGCCGCATTGGCAACACGATTTCGAAATTGCACAGAATCAATTTTTGGCACTCGACTAAAAACAATGCAATTTTATTAAAAGTTAAAACAATGTGATTTCTTTATACACCATATTTATTTATTATTTAAAGTATTTGTTTAACAATTGTTAACTTCAATTTATGGACTATGCACATTTTCAAATAATTTGCATAGTCAGTTAATATAGCCTAAACTTTTTTTTTTGAATTATAGACATTCAAACAAATGCCTCGTGTCATCATTGCATTTGATTAATAGCCAAGTAAATAAATTATGGCAGTTTATTTAGCCAGCACGAAACCAATGAATACCCATAAAAAAAATAATATATGGCCTATAAAGAACGTTCATAAATTGCACAAACTTGTCAAAATCAAAAGCGCGGAAATGCCATATTACATATAGTAAACTGGTCGAAGTTAAATCAAAGGGTATACCATATAAACTCCCCCTTTTCCGCGCTCCTTTTGACGTTTACTAAACAAATTGTGAATGCACTTCCGACCATGTTCAAGTGCTTTGCGAGATATCGAGTACATTATTATTGTTTCTTTATATCTTATGTTTATTTAACAATTATAAAAACACTGAGCAAAGCTATGGCCAAGCCCAAAATGTGTATAGACTGCAAAGTTGTTCCAACATTACAGGGTATTAGACCCAGTTTGGAAGTGCAAACGCAGGCTTCAACCTGCATGCCCGACGAGTGGGTTTCACGATAGCAACCATTGCTAATGTTCACCCTGGCGCACATATAAGTTATATTTTGTACTATAAAAGATATAAAGGGATTTAAACAGGGATTTTGTATGATATGAGTCTGAACTTACTGCCGCCTTTGAATATATAGGAGAACTTTACGCAGGAAAAACCGGGCGACATTTGGCATAAATAATTTTCGCGGTTTAAGGTGCCGTTTTGCCACAAAGCCTTAACATCCGGCACAGTATCGTTTGCTATATAGAAGAACACGACTTAGTTAAAGGCATCTATATGAATAGTATTCGATTTACATACTCGTTACAACCAATGGCATTTCACAGGGTATTTCATTAAAATCACCAACTCTTGCCTCGCAGCTTTCCTTGGGCACATTGGACTTGTTTTCATAGGGTCCTATCCATGTGAAATGAAAACATTGTGGAGCTGTGCAAAAAAAAATGAGTACAAATGAGTCATATTCATAAGCATTCACTTGCCACACTTCACCAACACTCGGCTTTCACACAATTGAACAGCAGCAGCAGCAACGGTAGCAACAATTTAAACAGCTGCAGTGGCATTCTTGATAAGATATTTTTAGAATAATTTTTAAAGATAAGTTATATTTGACAATATCTTCAAATTTTTTGGTAACAAGCGCTGCTGTTGCCACTGTCAGAGACAAACTGATATTGCGGCATTCAATGCAATCGCTTCACGATCGTCGATCTTATCATTTACCTTTTGAGTTGTATTGGGCTTTTACATTTTATTGTTTTTTTATAAATGGGAATATTCAGGGTGTGTCTTCTGAGAGAGTAATTTCTATACGCTAAAAGTACATTTATATTGTTTGGTAAATATGATATTTATTATTTTTTAAGTGTTTACATAATTGTAGATACGTTTTTATTTACGAATTTATGTTACCTTTCGCATTTTCAGTTCATCTCTATATATTTTAATGTTTTAAAAATGTATTTAAAATTTCGTTTACTTAAATATTTTTATATTTTACTTGAAACTATTTACTCCATTAATGGTTTTTGGAACTTTTTTTTTTCAAAATTAATGAGCTAAAATTAAGCTTTTATTTTAAGCTTCCATTTTACAATTCATTTTATATGGCTTCAGAAATCTTGTCTCTCTATTTAAATGCATTTTTTTCAAGCTTTTAAAAATGTTTTTTAAGTTCAGATCTGTTAAAGAATGATTCTTTTTTTATTATTTTTAATTCCCAAAATTCTATTTCAATTCAATTTATTTTCAAAAGCAAAAGAATAATTCCCGAAACGCCTAATTCTCAAAGAATTAATTCATTTTCAATTCAATTCTTTATCATATTAAGAAGAATGATTTCCGAAATGAATAAATTTCAAAAAATTAATTCAATTTTAATTCAATTCTTAAACATAAGAAAAAGAATGATTCCCAAAATACCAAATTCTCAAAGAATTCATTCTATTTCAATTAAATTTATTTTCAAAAGCAAAAGAGTAATCCCCGAAACGCCTAATTCTTAAAGAATTAATTCATTTTCAATTCAATTTTTTGTCTTAGTAGATTGATTCCCGAAATGCCTAAATTTCAAAGAATTTAATTCAATTTTAATCCAATTCTTAATCATAAGAAAAAGAATGATTCCCGAAATATCTAATTCTCATAGAATTCATTCAATATCCATTCAATTCTTTATCATAAGAATAATAATGATTCATCAATCTTAAATTCTTTGTAAATTAAAAAAAAAGAATGATTTAAGCTCATAAACATAATATAATTAATTCAAAATTAATTCAATTCTTTTTTTGACTAACTAAATTAATTCAATTTTGCTAGTTCATATGAATCATTCAAAAAGAATCATTCTCTTCAGCTCTGTTTAAGATGTACTGTGAAATGTTTTCATTGACTTTTTTTTATTTCTGTATTATGATTGCTTTCAATATCAGAGCCTAGAAGAACCTTCCTGAAAGACGAGAACGGAAACGAATTTTATGGGATTTATCCTCCAAAAACAATCTTTACGTTTGAACCTTATAAGCTGCACATGATATATCAAAACATACAATGCCGAAAAATGAAACGTTTTATTGTGATTGAAAAGCGACGTCGTTGAATTATCAACATTTTATGTTGTTCAAGACTTTCGATGGCTATCAAAAGGCGATAAGCGACCTTATCACTTTGTCAATGTGAAAATAAAAGAAAGTCACATAAATTATAAATGATTTTTAAAAATGCTGCCGAACTTTTAAGGGTACGGAGAGAGATGCAAAGAGTGGCAAAGAGGCGCAGTGCCTGAGGGCGGGACATTGAAATCAGACCTCCTTTTTATGCAAATGGCATTTAATTAAATTTTCACAAAGTGCGAGAATGAGAAAGAGCTACTGTTTGAGATAAGAGATGGCTGACAAACAATTAAATAACAGCAGTTGCTGAAAAATATTTAAACTAAACTCAGCAAATTGTATTTGTTGTTAATTGTTCGGTTGTCGGAGTTGTCCTCTCGCCTTGCACGAAATGAGTTTGAAAACAAATAAAAATGTCAAACGAATGAATAAAAGTTGTCTAATTTAATTTGTTTAGCAGCAGCGGCATTTGGACAACTAACACACACAAACACAAATACAAAAACACACACACACACACTCAGACACTTACACACACAAACATACTTGCTGTGAAAACTCAGGCATACTCACGTACTCGAACAGTTGCACAAATTGAATAAAAGTAACAATTTTGTAGAAACGCTCTCTTAACGTTGTGTATTTCACGTAGTATTTTTTTTGGAAAATTTTAATTTTTAATTGTTCAAAATAATTAAAATTTATTTGTAATTTTGTTTTGTGCAGCATAGGAACTTTTGCAGCAGCTGCCGGCCAGCTTCAAAACGTGCTTCAAAACTTTGTTGGCTTGTGTTGTGCTCTAAATGTTATCAATGTGCACCCAATGTGAATTGCATTTTATACCCAAAAGTAACTCAAATGTTGTCATTCGCTTTAAGCCATGTTTTAAGCACACATCCATCAAGAAATCTAGCCATTCTGCGTATTACTTCATTCACAAGTCACAAGTCGCGACACACATCACAAAATATCACATCAACCAAAACCCACTCTATAAAAACTGCTTTAAAGATTGCATCCCTTAATGCGGCTTTGTGATTGCCCCAAACTCTTTTTGTCCCAATGATTGATCATTTTTATTGACACAAATGTCATTAGCTTGAGGCAAAATGAAAGAAATATAAAAATAACGAAAATTGCTACGGAAATTAGCGTTACTCAGGCATTTCGAGGTAACACAAAGTATAGCAAGGAACTCTTTGGGTCTATCTAAAGGCAACTCAACCATGAGAAGTGGAACAACAAGAAGCCATTACCTTTGACATACCTAAGCAATTGAATTCTGTGTAAGACGCAAACAATGATGGACAACTTGCTTTTTATAGATATTTCATTTTCAAATAAAAACATTTAAAAAGTTATTTTCGGCTGAATAAAACTGAGACACAAGTTAGCAGAATATATATATATATAGGGTCAAGTAAACAAGAAAGAAATGTAATCTTCGGCGTGTGGCACATTAATACACTTGCAGAAAAGATTTGCATAAGAAAACTTATTTTTCAACAAACTATATCCATGGCAGCTATAAGATTTAGAAGTCAGATTTTGATGGCATTTTGTCAACATATGTTGATAGTGCTTAAATTTACACATAATGAGTTTGGTGTAGTTATTTTAAAAAACCCAAAGTTTTTCATACAGAAACTTATTTTAAACCGATAGTTCTTATCACAGCTATAAGATATAGTAGTCCAATTTTTATCAAATTTAGTCAACCTTTAACTCAGACATAGTGGGTTTGGTGGAGTTATTTTGAAAAACAAAAAGTTTTTTTATACAAAAACTTATTTTTCGAACGATTGTTCCTATGGCAGCTATATGTTAGAGTGGTCCGATCTGGCCAATTCAACTATAAGTACTATATGCTATATATATAAGAATATATATATATATATAAGAAGAAGCATCTGTGCCTAGTTTCACCAAGATAGCTCTAGAACAATGTGTGTAACAGACAGAAGGAGGCATTTCCGACTATATGTACTATATATATTCTTGATTAGCATCAACAGCCGATACGAACTATCCATGTCCGTCTGTCTGTCCGTCTGTCTGTATGAACACACAGATCTCGGAGACTACAAGAGCTAGAGACATCAAACTTGGCATGTAGGTTCCTGTATACCATAGGCAGATCAAGTTTATTTCAAATTTCGGATGCACCCCCGCAAATCGCAAAAAACTCCCACAGGGAGCAGGGAGTCTCGTAGTCGGACACACTCGACTAGAGCATTCTTACTTGTTTATGCTGTATAAAATCAAACAAATAATTATAAGCTGGCCAAATAATTATTCGAAAATAAATAAATCTACTTTGTTCGAATAATAATAATTCTTCAATAAGGCTATTGCCAGATTTTCTTAGTATCATCTTAGTTTTATTTGGGCTTAAGTTCGTATTAGAACTTTCATTTTAAGCATAAAGTACTTAATTTATATAAGTAGAAAGCCCAAAAACATTTGTTTGTTACAATATTCAAGCCAACTAATCTCTATTTCTGTTATAAATTTCTGTTATAACTGCCGCTTTTAGGATTCATAAAGCTAACATAGTTCCTTCAACACAATATCCATTCAACTCATTAATTATGCAAATGTTTTTTTGTTGGCCATGTTTCTTGCTTAGGTTCCACTAACTTGACAATACACCAAAAATTATGTCACCAAAATGCAAATATCGCGACAAAACTTTCGGGGTGAGTTGAAGTTGAAGCAGCAGGATGAGTTCGGAGAGTAGGGATAGCCATGTGATTAGTACAAGTGCGGGCCACAGCAAAAGTTGTTAACAAAACTAACAGCCAGTTGGCATATGAGAAACATAACTGGTCTGAAAACAAATGTTGCCTGGGATTTTGGCTAATGGTGAGCCTGCATAAAATTTGCATGCGATTAAAATTGATAAATTGGCATCTGAGAAGGGGGGGGGGACGGAGCGTAGGTCGTGTGTGTAAGCCAAAGTTTCGACTGTTTTAACTAGGAGAAACTTGGAGAAACTCTCAGAGCTATGCACGACCTACACATCAGCTGTCAATGGTTTTCTATTATGTGCCAGCTTTTGGCTGCTTTGTCACAGGTTGCCTTCGACTTCCGGTGCCTAATAGCAAACACTGATACCGAACATATACAGCCTGATGATGCTAGTTTCTTGCCACTTTCAAGTGTATGTAAGAAGCTAATGTTTGTAAATTTAATAAAGACAGCTGGCTGGACTGTGTTGAGTCTATTGGTAGCATTGCTGCCAGCTAAACCGATTTGCTAAATTACATAGTTGGCAGGACGAGCATTGGTGCTTTTTTGTTGACATCGCCTTTGCTTCATTCCCCTCTAATTACGTGTCAGCGCAGCACGTCCAGAGCGGGGTCATTATGTCACCTGTACGAAAAATGGCGCACGTAAACCGGAAACGACACTGAGCAGAGAGGTGAGCAGATGGTAGGCGAGGTAAAGGCGGAGGCCAAACGGCTCATTGTCCGGAAATCGCATTTGCCGCTGATAGCAGCAGCAGCGCCTAACTAAAGACCAACTAATACGATTAGTGCCATAATCCCAGAGACTTAAGTATTTCAATAATGTCGCGCTTTATTTGCAGCATTGGGCACAGGCCTTAACCGCATTTGTGGCAATCTGGAGATCATATAACGAATACCGATGATAGCTATAATACTCTGGATTCTTGTAACATTCACATTTGCCAGCATTGGGTCCAAGTATTTCATCCTTCACCATTATCCTAAATATCTTGGGCTTTATAAACGCTGGTATGGTAAAGGCCTTCGTACACAGACGTGTGGGCGCATAACCCGTCTGAGGTTCACGAATGTTAAGCAATCTGGGTCCAATGGGGCATGGCTTCTTACAATTTGGACACTTGCAGTCTGGGCCACAGTTGCAGCTTCCAGTCTTCTTGCAATTGCATTTGCATTTGCTTGACTTGTCCTTTGAATATGGACGTGAGAGCTTTTCAGATCTTCGGTTATAAATTTGCTGCATCATCTTGGTTAAAAGCGCGCTTAAAAGCATTTTATTACAATTTATTCAAAAAATATTACAACTCTGAAATTTTGATACATGAAATAGGTAAGAATTTGTTAACGGAATGCTACTTTGTTTTCCATTTGATTGTGTTTGTAAAAATGTTTGTCAAAAACATGAATCATCAATCAAATAGTTAAATTTATAATTTACAGATAATTTCAAAATTATTTTTCATTTTGAAAAACAAAAACATAACGTTAATACGTGTGTCGGCTAAGTTAGCGACATCAGTGCCACATCTAATTGTTATACCAAACCACAAATTTAGAATCTAAACTTGAAATTTTTTTTAACAAGTTATACCTTTCCTTAAACCCTACTCGTTATGCGGCAATTGGATCGCTCTTTTTAAATTTTTTTGAAAAAAAAAGAAAAAAGAGTATATTGGGTTTGTGAAATGTCCGTTCGTCCGTCCGTCTGTCCGTCCGTCCATATGAACGCAGGTTTTTTTTTTTAACACTTTTAAATCTAGAGCAACCAAACTTGGTATACATGTTGGTATGTACCATAGGCAGACAAAGTGACAAGATCTCCCCACGCCACGCCCACTTATGACTCCGCAAAGAGGCTAAAAAGAGGATATCGCAGTCGGGTGCATTCGTCTGCAACGTTCTTGCTTGTTTTCTATTGGATTATATGACACGATCAGTTAACCTTATGGTACTTCAATTTATATGAAATGTCAGCATAATCCAGTACTATTTATTAACATGCTTAACTTAAATTTAGAATTAAATACATTTGTAAGCTAAGAATCTGATTTTGAAAAGGGTAAAGGAGGATTTTTACAAAACTTATCAGATGCCTTCAACTCATTCGTGGCCATCCTCAGATCATATACCGAATAGCGATGATAGCTATAAAATTCAGGATTCTTGTAACACTCTGAACTGCCCGCATTGGGGCCCAACTTTTCATCCTGCTCCATTGGCCTAAATATCTTCGGGTCCAGAAACTTTGGTATTTGAAAGGCAGTCGTTGCCACACATTCGGGTGCATACTCTGGTGGTGGATCGCGACAGCATAGCAATCTGGGTCCTAAGGGGCAAGGTTTCTTACAATGTTTACATTTGCAGTCCGGGCCACAATTACAAACGCCTCCATCCTTCTGGCAATTGCATTTGCACTCTCCGTAAACACGAATAAAAGATACATAGAACAGATTTCGGCTTTGGAATTTTGCGTGTTGCATTAGCTTTCCCGAAAGACGTCCGAACTTGCGTGAAGGCATTGTTTTAATTTTTAAATAATAATAGTTAATTATGTATGAATTTTTAATTTCTTAAAGTTTAGGAGTTTTTGTAAAAAAAAAATATAGAAAATTCAAAAGTTGCTAAGTTTGAAATTCAAAAAACAATTTTATTCAGAACAACCACCATCATTTTCTTATGTAAATAAAAATTTAAAATACATTTTCTGGGACCGTTTTTGAGCTGAACGAAAAAAGATTTTCGATTTTATGTCATTTAAATCAAAAGTATTTCAAAAGTCCTTGACTAAACTATCCACCGCAGCAACTTTGTTGAAGACTATACTATATCTTTGGCTGAGAAGATCAAAGGTAATTAAACTGGCTTGAAAATGCTAAAAGAGCGCTTAAAATAGTTAAATACATACGCGTATGCATATAATACAGTAAGACAGTTATAAACTTAAAGCCGACCCACTTAAGGGTACACATAAACAAGCTTAACCTAAACACAAACACACGTTGAATTATTTCGATCATTAAACTTATTCCCCACTTAAAATCTATGTGCATTGTTGTTGTTGTTGGTCTAGTGTCGTATAGTTGGAGTTGCTGTAAAACTTTGGGGGCGTTGAGATAAATGCTCAACACTCGAAACGTTAAACCTCGACAATCATCCAACCGCCGCCACCCGAAGCAAAGTTTTTAAAACTAACGGCAACAAGAGCAACAACAAATGGCTATAAAAATCCCCTCACAACAACAATAACACAAGCAACAAATAAACGTTGAAACACCCGGAAAATTGTCAGCTCTTAGCTCTCAGGTAGCCGGAGACCGAGACACGAAACACGGCGCAGGTTCACTTGAATGCTTTTTAATACACTCACATTCACACTCACACCCACATTCACATTCAGTACTCACGATACACTCACGACCAAACCCAACCAAGATGGCGCACATAACGGCACGCTGGCGACATCGTTGACATCGACGTCGGCGTCGGCATTATTGCGGCTTGTAAATTTATAGTTGCAGCAAGAAAATCGCGTTGGTAAAGTTTTTAGTGGGTCTCCCTGCGTGCGACACCCGCACAATCAGAATCACAATCAGAATCAGAAACAGAGCCAAACAAATGGCAACGTTGCCCGATGTCATCTAATTGCTTTTGTTTTTGGCCCAGACTGGCAACGCCATCCTCACTCAAACCAAGTGTGCCCATACCACACAACTGACCCGGTACAGTTGTGCCCAAAAAGGTTAGATGAGTACAGTTGCGGAAGCCCTTCCGTTAAGGTAATTTTCCGGCAACTTTGTTGTGTGTGTGTGTGTGTGGGTGGAAATGAAAAGAAATTGTTGAAAAGTTTGCTGCAATCAGTTTGTGGCTTCGATTGGGTTCAAGTTGCAGTGGGTTTGTTTTTCTTAAAGAACTTACAGTGTATTAAAAACATATAAGTATTATAAAGAATTTAATTATTTTTGAAGGCTATTAGAAAGATTATCTTTTAGTATTATTTAAGCAGAACATAAGGAAGGGATTCATTCAATTTGAATGGCAGAATTTGGGAAGTTTGGGAATATCTCTTAATAGGTATTGATTCTTTTGGACCATAAGGTAAACAAGAAGTTCGGAAACAGAGCTTTTGACTATGTAAAAACTTTGTTTTAAAGGTTTTATATTATATGTAATAAAAGTAAAGTGAACATGAGAGTTATGTACTTTATAAACGGCATAACTCATGTTGATCTACTCGATTTTCTCGTAATATAGAGCTATCTATCAGAATTGATCAATATATTTCTACCTTTTCTGCCTATTTGCCTATATCGCATAGTTTTTAAGAAAATGTAAACACAATTCTCGAAGCTAGCATGTAAAGTTGTAGCTATAATTATGTTGGACAATATAAACTTGAGTACTTTAATTTAGTTGGCATAAAGGATGTTATGTTGATCAGAACAGAAGTTTTTCGAACTTTTTTGATTGTGCTCCTAAATTCCTTGAGATTTTCGGTGACTTTCACTGTTGGCGCAGGCCACAAAACTAAGTTGCAGTTGCCGTTTGCAGTTGCCGTTTGCAGTTGCAGCTGCTTTATGCAAATGCAGCGGCGTTTTTGGCTTAACATTGTGAACTTTCTATTGCTTTTGTAGCTGCGCAAGTTTTGTGCCAGTTTTCGCGCTTACCGTGTGATTGCGAAAGGCGTCAACGATAACAACAAGAAAGAATGCTGATCTAGTTACGAGTGCTCGACTAGACGATGCCCTGTAACTAGTTTTGAAGTCATCTAGCACACAGTCAAACTGATAAATGAATACACTTAATGGCATGTAAATAAACAGAAAATAATCAATTGGCTGAATTATAGATTAAAATTAGAAATTTTACAAAATTACAATCAATACTGTTTGGATTTAGGAACACACATGTCGACTAGATGCTGATTCAATTTATTATAAATTCAATTTGATAAAAAAAATATTTTATTGAACAAACAACTTCTGTGTTTATAGACCGTTTACAATGAAATTCTTACTATTGATCAACAACATTTTAAAATATACTTTTTGGTTATATCAGAGCTATCAGGCATGTTCTCATTTCCAAATCGGGGAAAAACCATTTTGAATCGGAATTGTAAGCTGCTCTGATTTCCGAATGGACATTTGACTAATGAAGTTTTGGTTTTTAGACAGTAGTATGAGAAGCATTCGAGCTTTTCTTTAAAAAGAAACACAAAATCAAATTCGAAATGAAAAGTACTCGCAAATAGGAAAAAATCGAAATATGTTTTAAAATTTTGTGTGTCAATGCGAATCTGCATTCTAAACTTGGTATATTTACCTCCTAAGTTCTACAATCTTGATGCTGGAGAGATAAAAAGACAATCATAGCTATATTCATTTCATCAATTATATATATACCCATATTCTTAATAGGGTCTAAAAAAAACACAATTTTGACTCAAGAATATAGTTTGCATAGTCCTTATTTTTACTGGGTATAATAGCAACAACAATAGCAACTACTTATGTAGTTGTCTACGAGTATTTGGCTGGTTGCTTAATTAAAATGCGGAGGCAGTGCAAGCGCTTCATTTGGCTGGCTTAATCGCCTAGCCAGAGATTCCGCATTGGCTACGCCCCCTCAAATTTTGTGACGACGTTGTTCCTTTTGCATGTAAAGTGTCAAGTTTTTCATTATAATTTGCATATTTTTCGCCAACGCGTAAACTTTTCGCCTACTCACCACGCCCCCCCCTTTTGCCATAAACTGGGCCTTGTAAATGACAACAATAAGCATTATGGCATGAGCCTGAATACTAGTTAAAAGGACAGGACCCAGCATCTCTTGGCTAGATCTTCTATAGATACATAGAATGTATCTTTTAAGTTATTTTCAAGTTTAATTTTTTGACTTTGTGCTGTGTTTTTGTTTTAGCATCGCTTCTCCCCTACCCTCTCCTACATCAGACTTTCTTCTGATGCCGTTGTTGAGCCGCGGCGCATAATCACGCGAAATCTGAAAACGTGTCTTGTATAGTAATGAGCCCTGATTATAACTTGAAATTGTGTGTGAAAGTACAGTTGTGTGCGCAAGTTATGCTACGTGTTGTACTCGCTAAAGTTGCTTGTTTTAAAGTTTGACGAATGAAGCAACAAAGCACAGAAAACATTGCAAAATATGTGCACAAATTTTTGGACTCCTCAGGCTGTATAAGAGTTAGGTAACTTCAATGTGTACTGTGCTTTAATAGTTTAATAAAATTGTTTAATAACTAAAAATTGATGACGTTTAATAGTAATATAAGAGTATTGCCGTAGTTTTATAAAAGTTATAAAAGATTCAGCAATTTGTAAATTGATAATTTCATAAGAATTACATTTAAGATAAGAATTGTAGCAGAGTTGTTTTCGCGTTGTATAAGAGTTGTACAAGAATTTTATAAGAATTGTATATGAATCGTAAAAACTTAGCTACCTCTCTAGAAAGTAACTCGAATAATAATAAAAAAAAAAAGGTAAATAAGAAAGAGTAATCAGGCTTGTTCCAAATTTTGTACGTTTTTGAAAAGTAAAATCGATTGAACTCCGAACGAAGCTCTGATTTTCGTTACGTTTTACAGAGAAACTTTTAATTGAATAAAAGAAATTTAATTTGAAACTCGTATAATGAATAAATTTTCTAATTCGTACAATATATACTGTAGAATATAAGAAAATTGAGTTTAAGAATTTGTTATTTGAATTTCTTGTGTTAGCTGTCAATTATATTTATTTCCGCTGACTAGAAATCAAAACTTTGTAAGAAGTTTGATGTTTTCAGGAATTCGTAACAGCAATCAATACCGTTTTCGGAAATTTTAGTATTCAGAACAGGCGTAAATATCAGTTGCATAACATAATTATAAGAACCGTATAACATAAGTTATGAAAAATTACTGTGAACACAGTTCACGCTTCGTCACTAGCGTGGACTGCTGTCCACCACAACACGCAAGTGTGAAAGTCGACTAGCATTATATAGAGCAAGAATATAAGATTTGCTGTGAATGCACGATCAGATCGAGCTGTGTATATACATATATATTAAACTTGGAGCTACATAAACTCGTTACAAAGAGTAATATGTGCAATATAAGACTGAGCTTATTAGATCTAAAGCCTTATACTTTTTTGTTTAATATATTAAAAAGCCGTCATACTTTTGTCAGGCAGTGTGTATTTAATGTGAATTTAAACTTAAAATGACGTCGTCTTAATCAACTACTAACTCAGCGTCCAGACAGGCGACCGTCGATGGCTTTCTGGAACTCTACCCTGCATCCTGCCACCTTGTTGGTCCTTCAAAGTGGCCCCAAGCGCAGTACGAGTATTGTACCCACATGCAAGCCACGTTTACACAGCGAACGTGTCAGCCATGGGACGTCATAAGCAGAGCGTGTATGGGTGTGTGTGTGTGTGTGTGTGTGTTAGTGTGGGTGTGTTAAGAGCCTGCAGGATATTATATAATGTGTAGTAATTTGAATGTGAAGTGTGTGGCTGGGAATGAAGCTTATAAGTCTTATACAGACGACAGGGACGTGTGTTGTCGTGTGCTGCCTTTCGATTTTTTTCTTTGGCTTTTGTCTTTTGTCTCGGAAACATCAAAAATTGTCACCCATCCTTATAACTGTGTGAATGTGTGTGTGTCTGGGGACGGATTAATGAGATTTTCTTTTATGGATTTATGATGATTATTTCTGTTATTAGCTTAAAAGCGTGACATTCGACAGTCGATTCTTGCTGCCGGCCATTTTGATTCTCATTTTAAAGTAATCCATTGATATATGACCGTACTGCGTGGGGCTGTTGTGCTGAACGTCCAGCAGTTTCATCTGTTTCATCTGTGTTCATTTTTTTAACCGCACTAAATCACAAAAATTGCACGACCCGCGCACCATTAGCCTTTTGCTTATTTATGGCAACGCGACATTCAATGACAATTCAATATATTTTACATGAATGGCTCTCTTTGCTATAGAAGTTGTAAAAATATTGGAATCTGTATTTCTAGTGCCCGGCTTGGTGGTCAACATTTTTTGTGGTTGCAGGCCAAAAAAAAAGAAATGGGGGAAAAAAAAAAATAAAATTCCACATTCGTCGCACACAATAAACCATTACAGACGATTAATTTCATTATCCGCGGGTATCGAAATCAAAAATTCCATTCGATTTATGCGTAAAGCCACAGCATCAATAACACCCAAAAAGCGAATGCAATTGACATAATTTTCATGGTTTTCTATTTATTTTGGTTTTTCTTTTTGTTGCTGTTGTTGTTGTTGTTGTTGTTGGTTCTGATTGAGGGCCATGAAATGCTTTCTAGTCTGGCGTCAAATGGCATGCATGATAAGCTTATGATGATTTGCCATTGGCCTTTTTATGATGTCTGACATTGGCTGAACTTGGCATTTGAAATCAAGTCAGAACATAATGGCTTGGCAAATTCACAATCAGATAGTCCTAAAAATTATATTAGAGTTTATGAACAGCTTACGACTATTTGTTTTATATGCATTTCAAAGTTCCAGTTTAAGTTTGTGAATCATTATATTGACCATGAAGATTTTAAGTTAATAAACTTTATATACTCTTGCAGATGGTTTTACAATTTTGTCATGAAAAATTTGTATCAGCAGCAACAGCCGAGTCATATCTGTCTGTCTGTCTGTTTATATGCGTTTTTCAGGACTTTGTTCTAGAGCTATCTTGATGAAACTTGGCACAGAAGCTTCTGCTTTCTGCAGGCAGTACCTTTAGTTGAATTGTCTAAATCACTATTACATATAGCTGAAAAACGAACGATCGGTTAAAAAACAAGTTTTTGTATGAAAAACTTTTGTGTTTTTCAAGATAACTGAACCAAGCTCTCTATATCTAAATTAAAGCACGTTCTACACATGTTGACCAAATTTGATCATAATCGGATCACTATAACTTATAGCTGCCATAGGAGCAATCAGTTGGATAATAAGTTTTCTTAAGCAAATCTCTTCTGATACTTTGACATGCTTACAAAATATCATCCAAATTGGACAGCCATAACTTAAAGCTGTCAAAGTTTTTGTATAAAAACCTTTTTTGTTTCTCAAACAATCTTAATCAAACTTACTTATTCTGCGATTTAGTATGAACTCATCATGCTGATACAATTTTAGCAAAATTGGGTGATTATATCTTAAAGATCATAGAAAAAATGTATAAAAAATTTAGTTTTTGTAGGAACAACTTTATTGCAAGGGTATAGACACTTAGCAATTAGAAGATAAGAATTCTTGTTTATATTGAAATAGATTTATATATTTTAAAGTCAATTTTTGTGCTCTTATTCAGTTATATGTTTTAGTACTTTATTTTAACAAAATATTAGAATTAAAACTGCTATGAAATGACATTTTACATAAAATAAACTAAAATGCAACATGAAATACATATATAAAAAGATGTTTCAAACAAAGCATAGCTTTCAAATAAAGTCCAGACAACAATAAATAATTTTTATTAAGATAATTCAAATTGCGGTTTAACTGTTTAGTAATTTTCTTTTTTATAGGTTTTATCGGTACATCTCTATGCATTGCTTAACAAATTTATTGTTGTTGCTCTAAAATATATATTTTCTTTGCTTTTTATTTATTCTTTTTAGTAAGCTTAGAATTGATGATTTATTAAAAGGTTTATCTAATTTAATGGCTTTTATTTGCTTTGTTTGCAGCTACCCATTTCTATCTCTATCTCTATTTTCATTCCATTGCCATAGTTAAATCTTCCCTTAGCCATGGCTCAATTCCCAAGAGCGCATTTTATTCTAATTGTTTTGCATTGTGTTTGTTTTTGGCGCATTTCGGCTAACTTGTGGTTTGATGCTTAAAAAGAATGTAAAGTAAATCAAGCAAACATAAAAAGCAAAAAAAATACGGAACGACAAGTGTGCGTGGAATGGAACATGCAATTCATTGAGTAAACAGCAAACAGCGCGCGCCCTCAAGTTGGTCGCGATGTCAGCTTTTCAAACATGGCGCGTTTTCCGTTTCCGCTGCGACGCCAAACGCTAAACGCATGTGTCGTCTGCCTGTGGTTGCTGTTCTTGCTGTTCTTGCTGTTTTTAGTTGTTGTTTGTATACCCTGTAGATATCCAAATTGAATAAATAGGCATAATACTGTGCTGTCATTTTATCTAGCTGGAGAAATTTATATTTTTCCAGAAGAGCTTCAAACGAGATTAGAGCTTGGAGACTTTTTTCAAAAGCAAACATCATAAAATTGTATGTTAAAGTTAGTTTATATTCTGAAACTTAGTTTATTATCTAAGCTCTGTGAAGTTTTCAGCAATGATATATTTGATCATCAGGCCTGTTTCGAATTCAATACGTTTTTGAATAGTAAACGAATGAATTCCGATCTATTTACGAATAACTGCTCTGATTTCCGATCGGAATGGTTTCGTTTCCTCTTTTTCGAAACCGAGTTTTCATTGTAAAAAGTCTATTTAGGTAAGATCTAGGCATTGCTGAATCGAGAACAGCTACGTTTTCTTGCACGTTTTCGCTTCTGTTTTACAAACAGTTTTTCAATTTAATATTATAAATGTTATTTGACTTTAATCTATTGCATAAATTGACTAATTATTTTTCAAATATGTTAAAGAACATTAGAAAATTGAGTTTAAGAATTTGTTTTTTTTTTGAATTTCTTATGTAATCTGGCAATTACTTTTCATTCCCCAGTCAGTTTGACATTTTGAGTACTTCAGAACAACAGAAATTCTATGACCGCAAATTTCGAACGGAATACGAATTCGAAACAGACCTCAATATAATATTGATCACACCATTTTTAGGATATCTTTATAGTCGAGTACTTTCTCAAATAGACCACATACTTGTTTTCTTATGTACATTTGCGTTATTTCTATTTGTATTGGCACGCTTTTATTTTCGTGGTCGATGGACGCCACAGGAGACGCCAGGATAGCAGGACAGCGGGACAAGCCAGGATGCAGGACGCAAGAGAACGAGAACAAGAACGAGCACTGAGTGGAGTTCGCTGCGTGCATTGCTCGAGGTCATGTTTAGCTTTTTCACCCCTTTCAATTGGTAGCTGCGACAGCCGACCCTTGAGGGTAGCACCACTAAAGCAGCTTTACATTTGTGTAGTTGTTGCTGTTGTTGTTGTTGCTGTTGCTGTTTGTTTGTGTCTCATTGAGCGAACGGGTCTTTTGATATGGCGCTCAAGCGTTTCAAACGGATTTATTTGCCAAGTTGATGCCGAAGTAGAAGGCACTAAAAAGTTCCTTGCTTGTTGCCGCATGCCGCATGCGGTAACTGTAATTGTCATTATGCCCCCGGGCATGGCCACGCCCACGCACCCAAACGCCCACAATTCAAGCATGCTACTGCCCCTGTTGCCCCTTCGGAGAATGTTTGTCTTTAGATAGAAGAGACGTCTCCTTCTACTTATGTTTAACCCTCCTTCGGTACTGCAAAGTGCTTTTCATGTTACGACGCGAACTCTTCGTGCAGTTTTCTCATCACCATTTGCATCATCATTATGATTATATTTGGCATCATTATGATTTAACATTTAGAAACGTCATTAGCCTGACTGCTTGCTGCCTTGGCACACTCAAAGTATCTATCAATATTTGCATTTATAAGTTCTTTGCCTTCCGGCGTATTTGTTGAGTTATTAACTGAAATTAAGAAAATTGAAATGCGTTCATTGCGTTCGCATTTGTGACAGAGCGTGAAATTGCCTCCTACAATGGAATTCTGGACTCAAGACTTACTCCGTACTCTCAAGTCCGGGAATAAAGTGACCAACGTGGCGTGGTTCAGTCATTTTAACTTTTGTAATTATGCGACAAGATAATTAACTCAATTTTTGGTGACTCGCACAAGAACAACAACAGCCATTTGAACAAAAGACACAAATATTTTGCCCGCATGCATTGGCCATGGCCATGGCCCAAAACATTTGGCAAGCCGCCCAGCCAAAAATGGCCATAAAAACCACCAATTGCTATGAAACGGCGAAGCTGCCATTTATAGCATACTTTTCGGGGCTGTGGGCAGGACAAAGTACTTGTAGGATATCGAGGCTAAGGACAAGTTGCAAATGCCCAAAATTTCAAATGCCTTTGTTTCATTTTATTAGCTCAAATTTAATCTTATGTAATGTTATGTCCTTTGAGAGTTTCAGTATTCTGAATACCGCACTAACTGTAAAATCACTTTGGGGAATCTCCAAACACCTCAACATCACTCTCGTCCTGCTCTCCCTCTTTCACAATATGAGCAAGTAATAGTTGTGAAATGTTTAAAATTAAATTCAGCTATTGTTTGCAATAAACAATTAAATAAAACAAAAGTCTCATCTAGAAAAATATATAAAGTCTGGCTGCAAACCGGTTTAAGCCGAGTGATCCAGTTTCTTTTTTTGCTCTTTAGCAAATAAAAACAAGATGTTTAAAATAAAAAGTTCTGTTAAGTATAACAGAGTTTCGGTTTAGTACATTATAAATAGATATTTAGAGCGTGTGTATATTAGAAATAAAACAAACAAGCAAGAAAAGTTATCTCCAGCAAGTTTTTCATATGAAAACATAATTTTTGACAAATTTTTCCTATAGAGAGAGTTCCTGAGATATACATATATATATATAAAATAAGTAAGAATAAGTTAATGTGGCTAAGGTACCTTGAGAAACAAAAAAGTTTTTTAAGGTAATGCTAAAACGCAGAATTGGTAAGAG
The DNA here is from genome assembly GCA_949708635.1 of Hirtodrosophila cameraria. Taxonomy (NCBI): domain Eukaryota; kingdom Metazoa; phylum Arthropoda; class Insecta; order Diptera; family Drosophilidae; genus Hirtodrosophila; species Hirtodrosophila cameraria. Next base: position 17,211,519 of record OX453089.1, on the reverse strand, counting down.
TGGTAGAGCTATTTTGGAAAACAATATTTTCGACCGATCGTTCCTATGGCAGCTATATGTTCTATTAGTCTAATTGGGTCAATTCTGACCTAAGAAAGTCAGGATCTGCGAAAAGTTTTATCAAGATAGCTTTAAAACTAAGGGAACACTTAGCATATTCAACTCGGCTGTTGAATTTGATCAAAAATATTAATACTTTATAGGATAGGGAACGTCTTCTATAATGCGTTGCACATTTTGAGACAAAATTATAATACCCTCTGAAAGACTGAATACATAAACAGATTTTTATACAAATAACTTATCAAGCTAAAAATATATCAAACGAAACATTTCGCACATAAATTGGTTTAGCTTTAACAAAGCTATGTGAGCTGGAAATCTAGGAAGAGGGTGGATTTAAGACTCCAACGAATTTGGGTTTTATACCCTTGCAGAGGGTATTATAATTTTGTCACGAAATGTGTTACGCATTGAAGAAGACGTCTCAGAAAACAAAAATTTGTATATTCGTGATCAGCATCAACAGCCGAGTCATGTCCGTCTGTCCGTCTGTTTATATGCGAACTAGTCCCTCAGTTTTAGAGCTATCGTGATGAAACTTGGCACAGGTGCTTATTCTTTCTACAAGCAGTACATATGACAGAACCGGCCAGATTGGACCACTATAACATATAGATGCGATAGGAACGATCGGTTAAAACATAAGTTTTTGTATGAAAAACTTTTTTGATTTTCAAAATAACTCAACCAAACTCACTAACTTTTAGCACTTTTTACATAAGTTGACAAAATTTCAGCGAAATTATAACTTATAGCTGCCATAGGAACGATCGGTTGAAAAACAAGTTTTCTTTTCTGCAAGGGTATATATCTTCGGCACGCCTAAGGGAACATTTCTTTCTTGTTTTTTTTTTTTTAAATATTTGGAAACTCTTTAAAGTTCCCATGAAGCATCACATTTGATATTTCCTCCCACTTCCGACCCAGTTCAGCTGACTAATTTTGCAGCAGATGTGTGCGCACAACAACAACAACAACAACAAATAGCTATATATCATAGCTCACTGATAATGCGCCCTGATTAAAGACTCTTGGAACCCTGTTGTTATACTTAACGTTAACGTTACACCCCCCGCTGAGAAACGCTAAGCCGCGACACTTGAGCCAACGCTCGGTGGTTGATCTCAGCTGACTTTCGCTATTTCTATTGTCCCATTTGAGAGTGTTGGGCTAGGCATTTGCATGGGATTTTTGTACTATATTTTTGGTGGGTGTGTATCATGCACGTCATCATCATCATCATCAGCATCAGCATCAGCATCGTCATCAGCATTAGCATCAGCATCAAAGTAATTGCAGACACACTTTGCGTTATTTAACTGAAGCGTGCTCTGAAATTATTTCACAATTTTTAATGGCAACACAATTTTTGGGGATTTGAAGAACACTGCGTGACTTTGCTAATTTCAGATTTGGCGCTTTAAAATTACATGAGACATTGAACTTGCGGTTGAGGAAACCCCTAAGATACTCAACTTCATTAGGATAGGTGTAGATGAAATAACCTTGATGTAAGTTTTGATATGTGTGTGAAAGTCAGGTGTAATTAAATGTAGTTCATTGTTTTTCTACTTTTTGTGTGTTCTCAGAATGTTGTTATAGTAATCCTATGTGATATTAGAAATAAGATTCATTAGAAAAATCCTTTTGATAAGATATTCTTATTTTATGGAAATTATGTGACCAATTTAGTTCACTTCCTTTTCTATAAAAATAAAATTTGAAGACGTCTTAAATGCATAAATAATTTTAATTATATATATTTTATTCTGGCCTGTTCCCATTTCGGATTCAGGACATAACATTTGCTGTTCTGAACGTCGAATATCGATGGAAAATTCGGTTTAAAAAGTTCTGCTTTTGTGGCACTAAAATGAGAATCTTTAAAAAGAAGAGTCGATTGATATTTCAATGAAAAACAGGCAAACAAAATCGAAAACGATTCGTTTTGAAAAAAGTTCGGTTGAAATAGTGCGATATAAAAGTACAGTACAGTATGTATTAGAGTTTTATATATTTTAATTTCTTATGGTCTCTTTATACAAATATGTGTTAATCTTTCAAAGTCTGCAACATGAAACAACCCAGCTAAGCTGGAGATAACGTAGTCCTTTAAACTCAAGAATCAAGTACATATGATAAAACTGAGTCACGTATTATATTTAAGTGACGTAAAGTAATCTACCTCCGAAATATTGTCACGTAACTCTACAAAAATGAACATTATTTAAAACAGGAAAATGTCAAATAAATAAATTTTTGTGTTAATTTGCAGCTGCAGTTCAACTTCAAGCAGCTTTAAGAAGCAAGCTAACAGAAATCTCAGACAAAAAGAAATGAAAAAGAAATAATAATAATAATAAGGCAACACAATGCTTCTGAAGTGCGACACCCACACTCCGAATAAGAAGAAGATGAGACGAGTCGAGTCGAGTCGAGTTGCCTGCAAAGAAGCTGTCAAGCGTTGAATGTAAATGCCAGGCAGCCAAAAGATAAGCCGCCAGCGAAGCCAGGCGAACAGCAGAAAAGCTGGCAAAGTGTCATACCATCTACCTACCAAACCTCCTTCCCACCAACATCCTTGACTAAAATTAAAAAGGAAAATGATAAGAAATCGGCGCTGCCAACTTGACACAATGAACTTAATATTAATATGAAGTAAATAAAGGCGGCCAGCCAAGTGTTGAAGTGGAGTGAACTGAACTCAAGTGGAGTGCATTATGTGGTGTGTGTGTGTGTGTGTGTGTGTGTGTGTGTGGTGTTGAAAAGATTTATGGCACAAAAATGTAACGAAACTTTAAGAGCGCACCCCATAAATTAGCCACAGCGGAACTGCCAACTCAGAGTCTGAATTTGTTGCTGGTTTCTATTTTGACAGCGCCTTGCAACGCCTTCTCTCTACGGCTACCCTGTACCTTAAAATTGTATTAAAAGGGTTTAAGGTGCTGGGTATATACTATATAGGTATGAAATTGTTGGTAGGCAAGCTCCTTTTAATGATTGATCTACCTTGAAAACTATAGAAGCTAGTATGAGTAAATTTGAAATGTGGATTCCAAAGTAAGTATTATAATAATTATTATCAACTATGTAAAATTCACAATGTCTTTTCTAAAGCCTTTGACAAAATCAAAGTTTAGTTTATGCAGAAGCACGCAGTTAAGTAAAAAGATCTGTTTCGAAATCAGTACGTTTTTGAAAAGTAAAAACTAATGAATTCCGAACGATTTACGATCGGAATGGTTGCGTTTGGTATTTTTCGAAACCAAGTTTTCGTAGCAAGAAGTCTATATATTTGGCATCCCAGCCAACCATATACGGAGAACTCCGAAAACGGATGAAAAAGGACTCCCATATAAAAACTCCTTAAAGGATCGTTTCTGGAGCGCTCCGAATCGGACTGTAAAGGGACTCCTACAGCAACTCTTTAACAGAGCGATTTCGGAGCGCTTCCAATTGGAGTGAAGAGGGAGTTTGAAAGAGCACCGTCTGGAAGTGTTTAGGGAGTTAAGAATCACTAAAATTCTCAACTCTTTATTCTATCATATTCCCAAACATGAATTCTATCAGCTCAGTAATATAAAATCCGCACAACGCCTTTGCGGGTTATCTAAGTGAACATTCTGGGACACCGAAATAGCTCATTTTCGGACTCCCGTAGGATTGCTTTTTTCATATATATTGAATGTGCCTTTTTCTCGGTTGGATACCCTCCTTTTAGCCACTTTTAGGCTCGTCCCTAGGAGAGTTAGCAAGCACCTTTGGGACTCCTCTGGTTGGCTGTGTACGAACAACCGATCGAAAACTAAAACAGGGTATCATTCGATTGAGCAGTTTTGGCAACAGCATTCATGTTATTTCTGCAGCCTTTTGTGCCTTATCCTTTATTGTTATGTGTGTAATTCGCTACGTTCTTCAGGGGCCTCACCTTTTTTTTATGGCAGGAGGATGCCTCCGCCTTTTTGCTGGACCATTCTCCGCTTATTGTTATTGATGTTGTTATCAGTTGCAATTATTTTTTTGATTTACACATTTTTGGCTTGCCTCTTTCCATATACGAATATACCTATATATGTATATATATATATATTTTTTTTCTTTTTTATTTTGGTTGACTGGTGACAATTTTCTCGCGTCGTTTGCGGTTTTACATGACAAGGGAAAGCCGCAGTGGGAATTGTATAGAACGAATCGTTGGATTGGTATAAAAGGTAGATAGGCAGAGCACGCAGAGAGTTCTCGCTCATTTATGGGGCGGGCTTAGCCTTGTCTGAAGTTTCTAGGGTGCTTACGGGGGGTAAGAAGACGCAGTTTGCATTATTGACAGTTGTTGTGGAATAATCAGATTTAAAACGTTAAATGTCGACGCCGTTTTGTTTGGGATTTTTGGTCCTTGCTCTGCTGCGCTGCCTTCATCCCATTCTGGTCGATAGGTTGCCAGCCATATTTTGTGTGCCTTTGTTTTGTCGTGTTTTTGTGTGCTCGGCTTTTATCTTGTTGGCTTGTTTTTTTTTTTTGGCTTGCACATTGCCACAGATTGGCTTTGATTTTAAGTAGCAATTTCCTGTTGTTGGCATTATTGTTGTTGCTGTTGTTGTTGTTGCTTGTGTGGACCTGAGCATGTAATGAAAGTTTGAAAATTTTGGTCCAGTGCGCAAATAGGCGAGAGCATAAGTCAGCACAGACTTCAACTGATAATATTCTCAGGTACAATTTTCTAAACTTTACTTATACAGCATTTTTGATTGCTTTTCGCTTTCGTACAGGACACTTTGCAGTCACTTTAAAATTATGTGTGTTGAAGTTCGAAGGGATTACAGAAAATGTGTGTCGTAAACTGATACACATCGAAACCTTTTTAAATTGGAATAATAGAACAGCTTTAAGTCTGTTAAAAGCAGTCTCAGTCTCTTTGCACAATATTCATAATTAACAAAGCATTTTCATTTTACAAATATATTTTAAAAAGCAAGGCTTATCTAGTATTTTATGACAACAAAAAGCATGTTAGAATTAGTTATTATTTCAAATACTGATTCGTTAATTGGAATTGAGAATTTTTTTGAAAAAAAAAGAAAAAAGAACGGGCCCAACGAAACTTAAATTGATGGCAAAACTTGAATGTCTTGAGCAAAATACAATTGCCACGCCAACTTCTGACTCCGCAAAGAGGCTAAAAATAGTATATCGCAGTCGGGTGCGTCCGACTGCAACGTTCTTACTTGTTTTATATTCAATTTTATATTTTCATTTGATTTTATGAGCTAATGCCAATAAATATTGTTATTAAAGTGTTTAAGTAGTAATTTTGAATAGTTACCTATGTAAATACAATTTTTTTTAAGTAATTGATCATAACAACAATCGTAATAACAAATAATGTAACAAGCAACTTAAGAAATTACGTAACAAATAACATAAACAAGTAAAACAACAAATATTGCAACAAATTACCAAAGAAATAACTTATAAAATAACGTTGTAAATATCGTAACCAATATTGTAGCAAATGATATGTAATGTAAGTTCTGTAAACTCAACTATTTATTCAATTTTTATATTACGTTACGTTGTAGTACAGGTAGTCTCATGCAATCTTTCACGTAGTTGTTTACGTGAAAAATAGCCCCTCAACGTAAGAGCAAAGTATCTTATTGCAATATAAGCACAGGGAGTTAATTCTCAGTAACGATTATTACGTAACTACGTAATATGTTTGTCAATTTTCAACGTAATCACGTGTAACGTAATCCCACATAAGGTGTTGTCTAATGTCACGTAAGCTCTTTTATCACATTTAGTGCAGGTAGTGCCAGCTATCCCCTCCCTCCTTAACATTCCTTCACTCTCTCTCTCTCTCTCTCTCTCTCTCTCTCTGTGTCTCTGTCTCTTCCTTCATTCGTTGTCAACTGCAAAGTGCATTTGCTTTACACATTCCACAATTGCTTGCAGTGTCTTCTGCCGAGCAATCCTTCTACACTCTCACACACACGCACACACATACACTCACACACACATGCGTGCATAATCAAATTCAATTGCTCATTCAAAACATTAAACTGTTTATTTTTGGCTGGGCGTTCTTCGACGGCAAGTGGGTGGCGTCGACTCAAGTGGCAAAGGCACTTCATCATGCCGCCTAATCATTTGACCCACTTGAGAGTTGTGCAAATACTTTTTACGTTTTACAATCCTACCAAAACACAGCCCAATTCACCCACACTGCCTGGATTCTACTTGGCATGCAATCAGGCTGCCACCCGCCTTACGTTCCACGGCAACGCAGACAGAAGAGGCACACATGAGCCGGTCTAATCCTTTCAACAGTCGAGGAGTCGAAGGAGTCGTGAAGCAGTTTTGCATGCATGCAGCAATCATAGACGAAACGAAGACAGGGAGGTGTGGGGGTTGGGGGTTGGGGGTGAGGGGGAGTGGTGCTGGTTGGCAGAGTGAAGACAAGGAATTTGGAAAATCTCAGCTCAGTGTCAGGTTGCACGTTGAAAATTTGTCGTCATCGTGTCTCGCACACAAAAATGGCGTTAAGCATAGAATTTTGCCAAGCAACCAAAGCAAAAGGAACAGTAAGACAAGAAACAGATAGATTGTATGCGGCAGAGGGGGTTGGCAGTTGGCAGTTAAGAGTTGGGGTAGGGCATATAGCGACTGGGCATAAGCAAAGACAAACACATCAGAGTGCGCCTTGGCTGCGGCTCAAGGATAAGGCGCAAAATAATAAATTATATTTGCGTGATTTGTGTTTAGTTGTTGTCGTTGTTGTTATTGTTATTGTTGTTGTTGTTGTTGTTGTTGCGTTTTGCATATTTTGTGTGTTGCTTCAAATGTTAAACATAAATTTCAAATTTAACTTTCGAGCGGCCTTGGCTTGTGTTTTTCTTTCATTTTTTGCTTTATGTTTTTCAATGTTTATTTTAACGTTATGCTTAGCATTCTATTAAGTAAAGAGCGCACGCTAAACTCTCTCTTTGACTGGAATACTGCGCAGAGAGCGCTTGGCTGTTGGCAGCGGGGCGTACAGCTAAGAGCGCCTGCAATGTGTTTACTCTTTGTTTGTTTCAGGGTTGCCAACGCTTATCGAAAAGTGCATTCAGTTATGCTGACTCGCTGTCATTTTCTTTAAACTCTATAGATGGTGCAACCCCAACCCTTTTGGTACACCTTCAATGCTTGCAATTTTTCTCACACACTTTACACATGAATGGACACAACACACACACACACACACACACACACACACACACACATGGAGTAAATCAAAATAGCATTAGTTGCGCTTTTGCTGCTTGAAAAGGGGAACATTTAAACGCTTAGAGGGTCAAAACAGTTGACAGTTTACAGTTCGCACATTGAACCCAAAGAAAACACTATCAAGAAAATTTGGCAAACGCTTCATAGCATACATACAAACAAAAACAAAACGAAATAAATAGAATGTGAATTTGACGCGTGTCCAACTCATACTTGAATCAGCAAATTTAATTTCATCACTTCCACGTTTGTGTCCCTCCTTCCCACAGCAAGCTAAATTAAGCTCAATCATTTGGCGATGAAAAGTGCATTGGCTCTTAATGAAAAACTCAGCTTAACTTCAGCTAAATTGCCACGTCATTGCTGAAAACAGAAAACAGCAATGCAATCGAAAGAAGCCATTAAATGTAGAGCTCTTAAGTCCATTGCCATGGCTCACAGAGTTCTTATTTAAGAATACTATGCAACATTTTGCAATTCTTTAGCATGGGGATTAACGTGAGCTCTAAATATAAAAAAAAAGGAAAAAAAAAATTGGTTACAATTGTCAAGCAGATGCAGCAGCAGCAGCAACCCCTAAATTCGGAAACCGTACTCGTACCCTTAGCCGAACCCTACCCCTACCACAACCCTGTTCGCAATGCAACCGCAACAGCTACACTAACAAGAACAACAACAACAACAATAACAATTTCAGAAGGAATTATGAGAATGTGTGAGTGCAATGCCAATGACATTTTCTCTCATCCCTCCTCGTCCTTCGTTCAGCTCATTTTTCACAAATATTTTTGCCAATCTGCAACTATTTTTGGAATCACCTCTCGACAACCCCGCATATGAGGGGGTTCTTATTGTTTTTGTTATTGTTGTTGTACTGTTGTTGTTGTTGTTGTCCCGACTCTCGAAAACGTTAATTGGTTTTTATTTTTAATAATGTTTAGCCGAGACAAAGCAAGCATTTTTCAAGCCCACGCTGAATTGTATTCAGTTCTTTTCAATTATTTATGTAAATTCCTATTTTGTTAGGGAGTTTCAGTTTTCCGTGATTTATGTTTTCCACTCTCAGCAGGCTTGGTGTTTTTGCTGCTGGTGTCAAAAACAATTAAACAGCTAATTGACTAAGTGACTAAAGATATATTCTACTATATACTAAAAACTGCAGATGGAACCAGCAGACGATTTTTCTGGTATTGCATTCTAAATGTAGATTATGTTATGGTAGTTAAGCACACTGTTAAAGTGCGGGTCTTTATGGGCTCTCAATTAACTTAATCGATTGGCAAAACTGTTAATATATAACGGTACTGTAACGACTATGAATTTTAAAGCACAAGCTATTTATAAATCGACTTGTAAACTTTTAAATTAAAAATGGGAAAAATTGAGTTATAAAGTACTGCAAATGTGTGTAACAGGCAGAAGGAGGCATTTCCGACTATATAAACTATATATATTCTTGATCAGCATTAACAGCCGAGTCGATCTGACCATGTCCGTCTGTCTGTCCGTCTAACCGTCTAACCGTCTGTCCGTCTGTATGTCTGTATGAACGCGTCGATCTCAGAGACTATAAGAGCTAGAGACACCAAACTTGGCATGCAGGTTCCTGAGTACCGTACGCAGATCAAATTTCGGATGCACCCCCTCGCACCCCCGCAAATCGAAAAAAGCTCCCACAACCACAATTTTAAAGATTTTTGGTACACATATATGTTGTATCAATGTTGATCAGCTGTGTAACTTTCATCACGATCGGATAAATAGCAGCAAAGTCATGGAAGAATCTATTACCCCCGTCTCAGCTGGCAGAAACAACAGTTTGACAGGCACTGGACACGTTAAGTGCGCTGCTTGCTTGTGTTGTCGCTGAACTGCTTGAAATGCTAGTTGGGACCAGGGAGTATCGCAGTCGGGCACACCCGACTACTTCATTCTTACTTGTTTTAGTTTGTAAACTGTTTAATTTCTTTGCTGTGGGAAAATTAGATATAACACATCCTAAAAACGTTAGGATTATAAATTTAAATAAATTTAAAAATAAAGTATTACAAAATTTCGATAGTTAATCATTCAATACATAAAATTACACTTTTATATTTTCGAAATTATTAAAACAATTCAATTAGCAAACTCTCTTTAGAATTGTATTTTGTTGCTTAGACCGATTTGGCAACAAAGTTTGATTTATTTATATACAAGTTTTTTGGAAATTTCAGCATATGTGCGGAAAAAGTGATTTTCTATATTATTTTAGAAATCTACTATTATAAGTCCCAAAATTTCTTTCTTTATCAATATCTTAACTAACTTTATCAATATCTTGTCAAAAATTAACCGATTATAGTCCTATTTGTCCTCTATTAAATTGTCATAATTTCAATTATTTTCGAAATGCAATTTTCCAGTATTTCAAAGACTTTTAAATCAATTTCGCACTTTTAAATGAAGCAAATATAATTTTGCTTTTGTTTGGCAACATATTCCTGGCTGCACTTCCTTTCACCTGCATGAGACACAACAGGTGTGCCCTTGTCGTAGGGCCGCCTAAGCCGGCGCTGTCGAAAGCAGCGCAACGTCGACAGCGGCAGCAGCAGCAACAAATGACTGGACAGTGTGGGTGAATGGACTCATTGCAATGCAATTACTTTGAGTTTATTCAATATTCACGCATTATTCAAGGCCTTTGAGTTGGCAGAGGGAACTAATTTATTAGCAATGCAGCGAAATCAAACAGTTAAATTACAAGCAGCGCTGCCGACAGCAGCAGCAGCAGCGGCAGAGACGTAAAGGGTGTGCGTTGTGATGACGTTGAAAATGCCGACAAAGGCGTGCAAGACAAAAACAAAAATAAAGCCGGCAAAGCAGACAAAGAGCAAAGAGCGCGCGCACGTGTTGCCCGCTGAGAGAGAGAGCGTGAGAGTGGCAGAGAGAGCGAGTGGAAAAGGAATGTCTGCTCTCTCTTCACTGGAAGGCAGCATACAATTCAATTGCGAGCAATATTCCGTTGTTCCTTTATTGCACCGTTAGTTTGCGAGCGTTTGTCGTTGGCATCGGACGTGCGTCGTGGTTCAATTCAAATCGAAATTCGAGGAAAACTCGTTGCGCGTAAAACGTTGGAAAACACACATAGTACGTTTTTTCGATACAAACGCGCGTGTTTAATGCATTTGTTGTTTTCCGTTTGAAGCTAATTGCAGAGTTTTTTGTTGCGTGGCACAAGCCACAAAAGAAGAAGAAAAAAAAAAGATTTGACAACTGCGTAACATTTGGCATTCATTAGCGTAAAGAGAGACGCGGCAAGCGAGCCGAAGAAGTAGAAGAAGAAGCAGCAGCAGCCGCAGCAGCAGCGAGAAACTCATTAAAAAGTTCAACGCTGACATGTTAAATATGCACAATAAATACGAGGCACAACAAGGCAAACATAATTAATTGCTGTCCCGAGTCTGTCATTTTGAGTGTCCCAGTGTACGTGTAACTGTGTCTGTGTCTGTGTCTGTGTCAGTGTGTGTGTGTGTTAAATAAAAATCAAAATTAATTGCATTTCAAGCATATTTAAATACGCATTAAGCGTTTCATGCACATTGAAAACTCAACTCGAGCGAGTTTTGTGTGGTTTCAATTGTGTGTAAATACAGCAATAACAACAACAACAACAACTATATATATATTTAAAATAATAACTACAACTCTCAAAAACTCTGCTGCCAACGCCGTCATCGTCGTCGTTGCTGCTTGTTGTGCGCGCAATTTCCGGTTTCCGTTTCCGTCGTGCGACGTTCGCGTCCGCTGCAAAAAGTTTCTGGCAATAGGCGCGCAGCGCTGCCCACCAAAATTTGTCAGCAGAGCGCGTGAAAAGCAACAACAACAACAAAAAAAAGTGTTAAATCGTCATAGATTAGCGTTATAAAGTCAAAGCCAAACTTAAAAGTGTGGCATACTTCTAGGCAGCATTCGAAAATCATTCGAAAATCGAAAATTCAAAGCTTTGACAAAAAGTATTGCCTGCTTTTAGGGGCATTTGAAGCATTGCACACACTTTTCGTTGCATACTCTGCGGCTGAGTCAAGTTTTGAATATCAAAAGTCTTGCCTACTTGGCGGCTGCTTTTAAAACTCAACTCAAGAACTTTCTACAGCACAGTGGACGCTCAGGCAGTTCAACCCGTCAATACTACAACTAAGCAGGTTCGTTATGCTCGAAAACTATTATTATTTTTTTTTAAATTTCCTCTTGTTTTTTTTAATGTATTTTCGTTTTTTTTTTTAATTTCACGCGCAGCGCGTGCTACACTTAAAGCATCAAATATATTTCATTTTGAGAAGACACACAGAGCACATAAGCTAGACAGTGAATATTGTTTTAAATGACTAGACTTTAAAAATACCCCTTGAAATGAATAATTGAAACTGTTTAGGATTGGTTTTGTATTCTGCACCAATAAGTATTCTACACACTTTTCTGCGGAATTGGTTTTAAAATGGAACTCGCAACAGGCTTAAAAAACAATAAGGTTTAAAATCTATTATAACCTTTATTAAGAAGAAGGAATTGTTATTATTTAAGAAACTTTGCAATAAAATATTAAATTAAGTAAATACAATAATTGTACATTATAATAAATAATTCAAAATAAACATAAATTTGTTTATGAGATGTTTTTGTTAAATTGAATCGAAAGCAAAGTACAGAACACAACTAATGACTTGGTGCATGTTCCACTTTGAACGCATTTTCACATTAAGTGGATATTAATAAATGTGTAAAAAATCAAAGGAAATTAAAATGAATCCTCAGATTTTAAGCCCAGTATGCTGTAGAAGCTAATGGGAAGTCGATTTACGAGTGAATTTCGCAAACTGGTTTAATTATTATGCTTGTGGATTTTAAAAATTAAAAAAAAAACTTGAACCCATAAAGTACTTCAAATTGAAGCAAAGAACTAGCAATATGTGTGTTGCGAACACCCCCTAGTAATAAAAACTTTTGTAAAAAGGGTATCGCAAAACAAAACGACAAACGAAATGGCGGCATGTAAAGACAAGCAATAAAATGTCAGGCAGTGCTAAAGTTTTTGCGCGCCAAAAAGCATGCAACAAAAAGCAAACAGCAAAAGCAAAAGGTGGAGCGCAGTGAGCACAAGAGGCCAAAAAAGAGAGCAGGAGAGGAGCGCTGACGTAGAGGTGCGAAATGTTTATGTGGCACATAAAACTAGCGCGACCGTGTCGCATTGTTGGCACAACCATGGCCCCAAAAAGAGGGGGTAAAGCAGGCCTGCCCCCGCTGGGTTCGCAACGTCTAGGGTTGCCATTTTTATTTTATGAACTTTTATTATGATATTTGCTTGTACTTTTTTGTGCTTGGGTCTCTCACAACAAGCAATGCTGCCTGTACCCTGTGCCCTGTGCCTGTAGTAAACAATAATCATAATAATCGTAATCACAGTAGCTGTGGAAAACAACTGGGAAAACAACTGGAAAAAGCGACGCCCATTTGCCCATTTGATGTTATGTGTTGCCTGTTTTTAGGCGCCTTTGCACGTTTGTTCGCACCTAGTCAAGCGGGTGCCCGGCTCCGTCTACGTCTCCGACACACAATAAGCACACACAGACACACGCACACACTTACACACACACACACACACACACTCACACACTTGGCTGGCGCTTTGTTGTCGCTGTGCGTTCTACTAAATTGCTAACAATTGAAAGCATACTTTCAGGCGCCCGAGCATTTAGCGTGCACTTCTTGGCCAACGCACACTAACAAAATTTTGAATGCAAATTCTTTACACTCATCTCTCTGGCATCTCTTTCACTCATCTGTTGTCTCTTACACTCTATGTGCGCTTTATTTATCGCACTTTCTGGCCTGTTTGCTCAACTGTAGCCATTCCTTTAGGCGCGCTTAGCTGCCCAGGGGACATTCTGTTCTGTTATTGTTTGCCCTTTTTTTTACGCTTTTGTTAAGCAAAAAGGCTTTTTCTTTTTTTTTTACTCCATTATTAAATACGCCTTCGCATTCGTATTTTGTTTTGGGTAAGCTAAAAATAAATAAGAAGTAACTTTAACTGCCTTTTTTTTCGTGTTGCATAAATATTTTGATGCACGATTTAGGTAAAGGAATGTGATTTAGATGAATATATTGTGAGTGGATCGACTTAAGTCATAAAACTTAAGTGTTGCTAGGGAAATATAAGTTTCCTGAATTCCACTTTTTAATCAATTCCACAGAAAAGAAGTACCAACTCAAGTTTTCCCGTACATTCATATAATTTGTAGACGATAATTATATTAAATAATTTCTAATAATTCTGTGTAGTTCTGAAATTGACCTTTAAATTCAAAAAAGAATATTTACTTTTTATTTGAATAAAAAAAGATTAGAAGAGAGTTACTCAACTATATTAATAACTTATTATTATTATTAATATATATATTATATATTATTATTAATTTATTCAAAAATTTGCCCTTGTTCGACATGATATTGTCTTTGATCGCGTTCATATCGACATCGTCTTTAATATATCGATTTGTTTTATATTTTAAATTTTAATTTTTCTGCAAATAAAAGTTGAATAAAATAACTTCTTTAATACCAATTTATTTGGCTAAGTTATGAATTTTATTCAATATCAGCTGAATTTTAAGGCAAAAGCCAATTCCATGCGATAAAACGATAAATCGATATTCTTTTGGCAATATATCGAATGACTTTGGCATATTTTTCAAGGCAATGTCATTATAAAATTTGTTGAAAACTAAATATACCAATTTTTAATAATCTTTAATAATAATCTACTTTTTTTTTTAGTATAAAGAAAGAATATCCAATTTTTATTTTCCTGTTGTAAAACAAAAAAAGTTGTATCTATTCAAAAATGTGTTTTCTCAAAATATTAAAAATTTTGCTTACTTTTGCTAAGATTTAAAAAACATTCAAATATTTTTTAGTTTTAGAGCATTTCAAAATCAATTAAAGCTTTGATTTAAATTTAATTATTTATGTTACGAAATTAGGCTTTGATTTGTGTTTTGTTGTGAATTCCATTGATTAACTGAAACAGCTATGATATGATGAGTTTCAATCCTTGACATGAGGCATCCTGAATGTTAGAAAGCTATAATTTCCGAAGCTGATTATGATTTGCCATTTTGATAGTGCTTTGGAAATTCCTTAACAACTAATTGACCTTAATTCCATTAATCAATAATATTTGAGCTGTAGTCAATAAGGCAGCAAGCGGTGTGTGTTTGTGTGTGTGTGTGTGTGTGTGTGTGTGTGTGTTGTGTAAGTGCTTTGTGTGTGTGTGATTGTGTGTTTGCTTGTGTGGCTGCTGTGCGTGGCATAATTTCATTAGATTTGGCCCTGGTCAAAGTGCTTTCAGTGCATGGTTTAATTAGATTAATGAAAAATAGGCTTAGGCGCAGACAGAGCCATAGAATAAGCTTAAAACAATTGTGGCTGGGGCTATGAATACACTCTCACACGCAAAACACTCACACGTCTTTAATGAGACTTCTGAGAAGCTCTTAAATTCACATTAAGCATTGCTTTTTCGCTTTTGACTTTCTTGGAAAACCACAAAAGCTTTCAAGTTTTCATTATGCGACGCTTAGCTGCCATTTGCCAGGCAAACTCTAAAATAAAATTTGTTTTTCGCTAGCTAAAACATATTTTTTCTTAAACAAATTTGTCGAACTGTTAAAACTGGACGCTGCGCGTGACACAAAACAAATTTCAGCAGCGGCAAAAGAAAATGTTCGTAATTCTTTGGCTCATGCTGCAAGCATTTTCTGTATTCAAATTAATTTCAAACAATTTTCTTACATTTTGTTGGTGTTTTCTTCTTTTATTTTATTTTTTTTTTTTCTTTTTTTCCGTTTTGACATAATCTATTATAAGCGCTTATAATAATTTCAGCGTCAAGTTTTTCGGACGTTGCTTTTAATTGTAGGCGTGGCAGGACTTAATGAGACTGCGGCGAGGTCCTTTTCAATGTGTGTCAGGGGAGTCATTTCTGATTTGTAATTTTTGCATTTTTTGGGGTGAAAATGTTTACAAAAATTTAATTTATGTTCATCTACATAAAGCAGACAAGTTTTTCCAACTTTTTTAACCTCAAAAAATGGTTGTATTTTTAGTGAAAGTGTTGTACAAATTGCAAATATCTTGAGGCTGTTTTTTTGGTTTTGTTTTTGGCCATTGCAACAACATTAATAAATCACAGAAATTTACAAAAGTTACCTTCAAAAATCACAGTGGCAGCTTGCGGTCCTTTCAGACACACACACACACACACACACACACACACATACATAATAACACCCACACGTGAAGGCAGTTTATGACAGTGACTTATTGTAGCCTCTTTTGTGTGGGTGTGAACATGCGTGTGTATGTTCAAGCATGTGTGTGTGGGCTGCACATAAATTTAATAAAACAAAAACAAAATCTAAGCATATATAAAAGTGCCAACGACTGCGGCTTTTATGCCTTTCTAAAGGAAGTGTGTCTAACACTTTCAAATAGATTTTTCTAGAAAGCTATCTTGGCACAAATGCTTCTTTTTGATGAAAGTACATACATATGTCAGAAACGGATGAATCGGGCAACTATAAGATATAGCTGCCGTTTAATAATTTTGTTTTTTAAAAGAACTCGAAAAAACTTACCAATTCTGAACTTTAGCTTCAGCTCAGCATGTTTACAAAGTCACCCGTTCCTAGTTTAAGTATGTTTTTGACTTGCAGGCCAATTTTGAACAAAATCGGACGACTATATCTTACAGCTGTTAAAGCAACAACAACAAGGTAAAAGAAATAATAAGTTAAAAAATAAATATACTAAGCAAAAGAATATGATATCAATTGAGATCAACTTAGTAAAATCAGAGCAGACAAAGTTGAAAAATATAGTTTTTCAAATCTTTGTTGCATATATCAATTACAAATTTTTAAATTTCGAATTTCAGTCGACCTAATTGAAAGATTTCCGGGGTACACACTTAAAGGAATGAAGGTTTCGATACTATTTTTTATAAACTGCAAATAAAAATGATATTTTGATAATATGTCAGTTTTAAGAAATTTTTTTAAAATATGTTTTCACATGGAGCAGGCAAACCCTCCAAGATAAACGTCATCGTCTAAATGCGTACTAAGTTTGAGTTCCTTAAGTCTCCGCTTAAAGCAAAAGAAGAAAAGCATTTATAAGCTCGCATATGCACAATGAAAATGATAGCAACAACGACAATAAAAAAAAAACAAAACAGACAGAAAACCTGAAAGCAATTCTCACCAACTTAAAAGCTTGCTTTGATACAGGATATGAGTCGTGGGAAAAGAATCCTGGTTGCTAACAATAAAGCTGACCCAACTGACCTTACTGCCAATGCCATTTTAAATTGTAAAATGCTTGCTTTGTTGTGGATACTGCTGCTTTACCAAAACAATATATATACTATATATATCTTCCATTTAGTAAGAACTGAGACTGAAAGCAAAAATTGTAAATTTAATTATTAGCAAATTCCTGGCAAATGTTTTCATAAGCAAATTTAAAAAAAGACATACATTAGTGTTTAATGCAACGTATTTTTAACATATACTAATTTTTACTAATCAAGAAATATTTGGTATTTTAAAAATGCGATTTATTTTATTTTAGAAAAAAAGAAAAACATAAAGTCTAAAAAATTTGTGCACTGTTTCTCACTCCAACTTCTGCTGTCTGGCTTTTGGGTGTGTTTTTGTGGATATAGTGGGCATATTTTGGCAATTTTAGACATTTGCCAACTTTAACATGCCACACACACACACACACACACATACATACACACACTCAATACACTTCCAATATAGGAAATGCTAACGCTTTTAGCTAAAAATTTTGCCAGTGTCGGTGCCAAAAAATGCAAATTTAAAATGCGTTGGCATGTCAGAAATTTACACACACACAAAGATACACACACACACACACATAGATACACTCACATACACATATATTGAGTAGCACAGGGTGCAGTTGCAGACAGTGGCAGGGGGGAATTTCGAGTGCGATGAAAATCGATAAACGAGAAACACACACATGTGTGTGCGAGTGTGTCTGTGTCTGTGTGTGTGTGTGTGTGCCTGTCGAGGGTTAAGCTTTTAGTAGTATCTTTTGCTATGCAACTGCCATACACGAATTTGGCAAGAGTACAAAAGAGGCAGCAAGAGTGAGTGATAGAGAGGGGGTAAAAGCAGAGTGAGAGTGAAAGAGCAAGAGCTGGCAACAAATAGCTTAATAGGAAATAGCGTAAAAGCGTCGCCAAAATCGCCCCCAACCTATATGTATGCATATAGACAGGGAGTAGAGGGTGGAAGGGGGAGCGAAAAAAAAGATGCTTGCACGTATCGCGCTCAAGAAATCGGCAAACGCATTGGCATGTCCTTTAGATATTCATTGTTGTAGCTATTGTTGTTGTTATAGTTGTTATTGTTGTTATTGTTGTTGCTGTTGCTGTAAGGGTTGAGGCGTGGCAAAGGGGAAAGTCGCTTATCGGATAACCGTTGCCTCGCTTACGCTGTCTCTCTGTGTCTCTGTGTGTGGTTGTGTCTTTGTGTGTGTGTGGCATTAGTCAAATGCAAATTTTTATAGCAGCTCCCCTTGTCTGTTTACTTGAGGCGCCGATAAGCCCGCGCATAAGCATACATATTGTATATATATATATACAAAATAGATTCTTGGATGCTGCTGAAGAGCCAAAAGGATGTTTCTTAAAACAGCTATCCCTTAAATAACAACACATTAGAGCAGTTTAGCTTTTATGAAATTGGAACTAGGCACAGCATTTTGTAGAATGCTGTTGAAAATATTGTAAGAAATATGAAAAGCTTTTTATAACTACATTTTCTTCATTTTGAATTGATTAAATTTATTAAAAAGTAAGAATCATTTAATGAAATGAAAACTTGCATATATTTTATGCTTATTTTTTTAATTTATTATATTCCACTTCTGATAACTTTTCATTCCGAATTGTTTTTATACTCTGTTTTCCAAAATGGAAAAAAAGAGTATATTGGGTTTGTGAAATGTCCGTCTGTCCGTCTGTCCGTCTGTCCGTCTGTCCGTCCGTCTGTCCGTCTGTCCGTCTGTCCGTATGAACGCAGGTTTTTTCCACAGTTTTGAAGCTAGAGCAACCAAACTTGGTGTACATGTTGGTATATACCATAGGCAGACAAAGTGTCAAGATTTCCCCCCCACCCCCACCCCTTCCCCCACAAACCGCAAAAATCTATATCTTCTGCAGATTTGCAGCTAGAGTCACCAAATTTATCATGAAGACTACTGATGACATTCTCGACCGATCTGTAAAAAAAAAAAAATGCCACGCCCACTACCGCCCCTGCAAATGAGCAAAATCTGTATCTCCTACACCCTTATAGCTAGAAACCCCAAATTTTGCAGTATGAATACTTTTGATCTCATCGATAGTTTGGAGAAAAAAATTTTGACACGCCCACCCCCGCCCCAGTAAACAGAAAACAGAGTATATCGCAGTCGGGTGAGCCTGACTGCAACGTTCTTACTTGTTGATTTTGTGATTCTGTTTTTTGACTAAAATACCAATTTTTTAATCTTTTCAAAGATAAGTTCTTTCAAAATTCATTCCAGTGTCTCAAAAATAACTGTGAAATTCGAATCTATCTTTATTCGAAATTGAGAACAGCTTATACTTACGATTGCAAATTTTTTGATCGCAATCGAAAATGAGAACAGCCCTGTATATATTCTGTAATTTAATTGATTTACTACTTTTACGTAGTTTATACAATATGTATTATTTGTACGTTTGAAACCTAAGTTATTAATAGTTGTAGTAAATATTTATCTAAATTTATCCAAATTTATCAAAATCAATATCAAGTGATTTTAGAAATGTCTTCAAATTCACTTTTTTGCCATTTTTAAAGCATACTTTAATAAAGTAGCTAGAACATCAGCATCCGCAACAACAACAACAAGATTCCAGCTTGACGGAAGCTGCCACAAATGAACAACATTGGCACGACCTTCTCAGCCCCAATACACTCCACACCCAGAACTACCCACTCCATTGCCCCTCTACAGCTCTGCTCTTTCCCAGCGGCTGCATCACGCGCCCAAAAGTAGGCAATAAGCATCGTGTTTGTGTATGTGGTACAAACATTTTAGCGTATTTTTATTACACATGCAGTGTGTGTGTGTGTGTGTGTGTGTGTGTGTCTAAGTGTGTGTTTGTCGACAGGCTCATTGCTGAATTTATGAAAATTTTTGCCTTCTGATATGGGAAGCCAGTTTCTATGCTTTTGAGGGTTGGGTCCAAAAAAAAAAAACATTAGCACCCAATAGAGTTTAATGCGTACGTGTCAGTCGGCGATGGTGTCTGTGTGTGTGTATATGTGTGTGTGTGTAGCCCCCAGCGGATGTGTATCCTGTCTGCGTGTGGCCCCATCTGTCGGGATGCCACTGACACTGCTGCTGTCGCTGTCGCTGCTGCTGTCGCTGCCTCTGCCAACTTCTGCCTAACGTCAACGCAGCCAACGCCAGCGCCAATTTGCGGCTTAACATCTTTGAATTATTGAGGCGCGTTTTGGGGTCGCAGACAGTATACAGCCAGCTAGGAGCACTCAGGTCCTCAGGTCCTGTCCTGTTTTGGGCCCACAAATCCTGAAGTCCCGAAGTCCTTCTGCTCCCGTCCAGTTTCGGTTTCAGTTCAGTTTAGTTCAGTTCAGCTCAGTTTGCTGTTGACTGCGTTGCGTGCTTTTGGCCAAATTAAAATTTTATCAAAATGAAATTTGCGGTTTTTGTGTGTTTAGTTTCAAATTTTTGAAGTGATTTTTCGTTAGCTGTCGTTGGCTGTTGTTGTTCTTGTTTCTATTGTTGTTGTGGTCGTTGCTGTTGCTGTTGTTGTTGTTGTTGTATCCCCTGCTGCGCTTGGCTTTTCCTGAGCGGAAGTTTTGGTTTTTAGCTGCCCGAAGTGGGCAAAAGAGGCAGAGATATATGTATGTATCTTTTTGGGGTCGCGCATATTTTAGTTTTAGCTTCAAATGGCGCGAGCCTAAAAGTAGACTAAGATATTTGCGTTTTGCTGAATTTTAGATGAGCATTGGGCATATGTTTTGTTGCATCTGTGGGGAATACGCATTGAGAGCTTTCAAGCAACACATAAAAATAGTGCATAAGTTATGCACATGCATAAATTATTGGCGAATTAGTGCAGAAATTAAGTGATATGGCTGTGGAATACTGTTTTTTTTTAATAGTTGAGCTATAAAATTATGTACTTAAGCAGCCACGTTCTGAGTTTTACTTGCGAATCAATTCCACAGAAGCATGTGAAGCATACTGTCAGGAGTGAACTCAAGTTAACGGAATGTTGAAATAAACAGAGCTTCTTAGTTTTATTGTCCTCCAAAAAGTATGCTACATAGTTTGCTGTGAAATTGATTCGCAAGTGGAATACGGAACAGGGTTTAGTAAGAATATTATAAAATTTGTCAAATCTATTTACTTTTCAATGCGAATAAGTTTCACAACAAATTGTGAAACTTCTTTTGGAAAAGTATTGAACTCAAAAACAAATTTTGTTTTACTTTTATCTACTTTTGACTTTATATTGAAATTCTGTTTAAATTTTATGTGCTGAAATCAATATAAAAGATTATTGCAGAATAAACAGTTTTTTCAATACATTATAAAAAGTAATAGAATAATTTCCGAAATTCCTCAAAAGTTCTCAAAGAATTTATTCTAATTTGAACTCAATTCTTTATCATAAGCAAAAGCAAGATTGAATTCAATTCTTTGTCAATTGTTGAAATAATGATTCTTTTATACTTAACTCGTAAAGAATTAAATCAAATTTGATTTGAATTCTTTAACACAAGCCAAAGAATAATTCTCTAATCTCAAATGCTTTGGAAATTAAAAAATATGAATCATTCTTTTACAGCTCGTACAGAATAAAATTAAAATAAATTTATCAAAAATTAATAACATTTTGGAAATGCATTAATTAAAATTCGATTGTTTTCAATATTTCAATTTCAATATTACAATTTTCTTTCTCGTC
This sequence comes from Hirtodrosophila cameraria, assembly GCA_949708635.1. Lineage (NCBI taxonomy): Eukaryota > Metazoa > Arthropoda > Insecta > Diptera > Drosophilidae > Hirtodrosophila > Hirtodrosophila cameraria. Next base: position 17,190,089 of record OX453089.1, on the reverse strand, counting down.
ACCTACTTTCTTACAATGCTTCTGTAAATCTCGTTTAATGCTTGAAAGGAAACTTTGCTGACATATTTTCATATAATCTGCACTTTTATTGTCTCATTTGTTCTCTCTTTCTTTCTCTCTGGCGTTCTTTCTTTTGCCTCTCACTTGTGTTTACATTACACTTTAACTAAGCCGCCTAAAATTATGCAATAAACTTTACTTTTACGTGTCTCCCAGCCACTTGTCATGCCTTATCCCTCTCTCCCTCTCAACCTCTCGCCCTTACTTTCTGTCTCTTTCTATATCTTTCTGTCTCTTCTCCGTATATTTATTTATATTGTGTGCTGTTTTGTTTTTGCTTTTTTTCTTTTCTTTTTTTTTTTCACTGCCGCAGTTATCCTTGCGATTTTTGATGTTCGCGCATTGTAGCTCGTTAGGGCGGTCAAAGCGGGGGGTGGGAGAAAGAGGCGTGGCGATTGGGGGCGAAATGGTAGCGCGACGTTGCAAATCTTATTTGATGATGCCACGGCAAATACTTTAATTTATGCAGTAATCCTATTACAAAAAGCAGCAACAACAAGAACAACACCAATTGCGAGTAGGACAAAATAAGAAGAGGACGAAGGCAACCATAAAATAAAACAAAGCGAATATAGCTAAATCTTTAATGTGAAAACAGCTCGACGATCAGTTACTCTGTAATATTTTCATATTTTTATTGAGTTTTACTTATGACTCAACAAATTAAAATAATTTCTTTAATTGTATTCTTCACTCATTTTACAATTTATGATATTATTACAGAAATAAATACAATATTTAATATTTAAAAGTGAACAAATACCAAAATGTATTGAAAATTCAAGGTTCAGTTGGTATTTTGTAAATTTTTTGTGGTTTAATTTCATTTGATTAATTGTTATGCCATTTGAAATTAAATAAATTGAAAATTGCAAATTTGTATGACAAAATGACAAAAAGCTTTACTTGTTTCCACTTTGAAATTTTCCAATTTAACATTTAATCTACAACTTTTTTTCAATTTCATGTGTTGCTTATCAAATGATATAATCAGGCTTGTTCCATATTTTGATTCCATTTAAAATTTGCGGTAATATTCTGAAGTACTCTGTTATGAATTGCTGAAAATGTCAAGCTTTTAAGGTTTTTAAAAGATTTGCTAATATTGCAATTAAAACTTGATTTTGAACTCGGTTTCCAAAAATAAAAAGCGAAATCATTCCGATCAATGCTCTGAGCTGTTCCGAATTCCACTTCCATAACAATTCCATTAAGATATCTACTGAATATTATATAAATATCATATAAGTACAACAGTTGAAGCATTTTATAATTCTAAAATGCTCTAAAAAGTATGCTATACACTTTTCAATGCAAACGAATCGAAAGTGAAATTGGGAACAGGCCTGATTAATTCGGAGTTCATTCGTTTTAGCCTTTCAAAAACCTACAAAATTCGGAACTAAATTTCTGTAAAATGGCAAAAATTAAATTAATAACATTTTCCAATAAAGCTGCTTAAATGTGTATTTTAATTTGTTCATTTGAAAATGTTCCATAATTAACATACAAAATATTCATCAGAAACAACCACTTTTTGTAGGTTGCACAGGATATAACAAGGACAGATGGCAGCATGCATTTATGCCTTGCCAAGATTTTTACTATTCTTTGGGCAGCTCGTTGAGCATTTTATTTTGTTTTCATTTCGTGAGCCGCGAATGGACCCTGAACGAGAAGCCAACCCAAACCCAAACCCAACAGAAACCTGTGCCCCAATCCCTTGCTTCATTCCCGATGCGACTCATTTGCATTTTCTGCGCGTTTGCCTTTGGGTGTTCTGGCATTTTTTTTATTTTTTGTGTTCTTCTGTTTCGTGTTTTGTTTTCGTTTTTTGTTTTTTGTTTTTTTGGTTCTTTTGTATTTTCATTTTGTGCGCCTTGGCTTTGCTATTTGCCGCATCTTCGCGTCTTAGCAGCAATTCAATTTATTTTAATTTCTGCTTTTAACACAAAAAATTACCAATTCAATTTGATGACTTTATTCTACGCCCTTGCCACGTGCCCCATTTCACAAAAGCAGCTGCCAGAGATCTGCAACTCGCTTGACACCGCAGTCAAGTAAATTCTATAAAATAAGTACAACAAGAAGCTGGCACAAAGCTCTGACATCTTTTCTATTTTCAGAGTTGTTCAATGTAGTTCAAGTGGAAGAATAAGGTTCAGTAGTTTAATAGTTCAATGTGTAGTTCATTTGATTGTTCTTTTTTGCCCTCAATTTATTTGTGTCTCTTTTTTCTTTGTTTTATTCAATCGTTATACTTATATAAGTTGATAAATAGTATATTGAACTATTGTTGTACTCAAATGAACAAAACAATCAAACGAACTAGATGAACAACATTCACGAGCATAGTTATTCAAGTCTGTTTCGAACTCTAGTTTTCAATTCTAAAGCAAGCTTTACTTATATATGTGAAATTCAATATCAAGTGGAATTTAAAACAGTTCTGATTATGTTTAGTTTACTCAATAGATAGTTGAATCCTATAGTTCCTTAGTTCAATAAGTTTATTAATTTCAATACGACTTTAAGTTCTTTTGTTTATTTTCTTAGGAAAACAGTTCTTTCTTTAGTTCAAATAGTTCAAAGGAATCCATTAAGAATAACGATCAAAGGAGGTTAATCAACGAGAATCAAGAATATAGTTATTTTACTAAGTTTTGTCAATACTTATAAAGTTCATTTGTTTGTTTAGTTTAATCATTTGTTCAATTGGCTCTTTCGTTCATTCTGTTAAGGCAAATAGTTCAGTTGATAGTTTTCTAATGGAATAGTTCAATCGAATCAAGTTGATCGTTCATATTCGTTCATATGCTTAGGAAAATAGTTCCTTATTAGTTCAAGCCTTCATGTTCAATCGAACGTATTCTAAACTATTCGCTACAACTCTAGCCTATATAAACGACTTTAAATATATATATATATATATATATTTATATATCTATCGATAATATCCCAAGTTGTTTGCGCTATTTTTTGCACTGTCTTAGTTTCTGTATGGAAAAACAGCTGCTTTTACCTTCTCCCCACAGCCGTCTTCCCCACTATTCACTTGTCGTCTTGTATCGCACTATGCAAATCAGTTTATAAATAAATTTGTGAAGCGTTTGGCAAACTTTGCACGGTCTGAGTATGCTTCTCAGCAGCTGAATCGACTTGTCTCGCAGCTCACACAGCTCACATTGGAAATCAGCTTAAATCGATGCGAGTGTTAATGGAGTGGGTTGTCAATAGATGCAGGAAAAGGAAATGGGAATGGGAAACAAAAGAAAAGCAAATGATAGCAAGGGAAATATCTTGCACGTGACTCACTGCTTCCCAGCTAATCGGATAATATATCTTTGGGTGTTTTTTTTTCTTTTTCTGTGTTCATTGAGTATGGTAGGAAAATTGTATGCAAATCTTACAGAGCTGAGTTAAATAGTTTAGCAAGTAAAGTGTATTTGCTGGTACAAGCAGCTTAAGCTTACATTATGTCAAAGTAAGTTCATTACAAGAGTATAAAATAAATAGACGGCTAATGCATAATACATAATTCATTTATCATTTAATTTAGCTGTGTAGCTATTGTTATTGAAAGATATAGCGAATCTATTGCTTGACTTGGGTCTGCCAGGAGCAAACAACTTATTACTAGGTTGAGTAACAACTTAAAACTTAATTTTCTCTTAAAAACCAAACCGATCCAAAACAGCGTCGATTTCATTAGCCATTTCAAAGTTGACAAACAATGAAAAATCAGAATCAAAAGAGCTGCCTAAACAGTCAATCAAAGTACTTTGGTAGCATCGGCACGTCAAAGGAATAACATTAAACATTAATAAGCAGCGTCACCCTCGCCTCGATATCAACTCGCTTCATATCATAGACTCACAAATATCAGAGCTCAACTAAACGTGACACTTTGTTCTTGTCGAACTTATGTAAAACACGTAACAACAACAACAACAACAACAACAACAGCGTAAAAAACCAAGGGGAGCAGAATGGCAAACGGCGGCTCAGTCAATCAATGAAGCTGCCTTCTTTTTTCATAGCTGGAGGCGTGGCATGCCGATAAAAAGCAAATACCGCCCAGAGAACGGAGGCTATAAACATTTCATGAAGACGCAACAAAAAAATGCGTACCAAGGCATTAAAATTGAAGTAACAACAGATGAACTGCAGTAAAAAAACATTGAGGCTAGATAATAAAAAATTTAAGACATCAGAGGAAACCAAAAGGAAACAAGGAAAAACACGGGAGTTTTCAAGTAACCAGTAAGAATGTACTAGTCGAAAGTGTCCGACTATGAAAATTCCTGCACCTAACTCGAAATATAACAACAACGTCTTTGTTTTCTAAAGTCGGTTATAAACTCAGTAAAAAATAGAATTAACAGGCTACCAATCATACCATTTTGTACATAAAATTTTAACTATTTTACACTCTTATATATTCTTAAATTGAGTACGAATAGGTCTTGAACAGAATTGGTTGGCTGAATCAAGGTTAAAATTCCCAACTAGTAAGTTCAGTAAAGACTATGAGTAAAGCACTAGGAAGAGGTGATGCGTTGGTAGGAGTAGGCGTCTGGTTTTTATAAATATATGTTTCCTTAAATTTAATTTAAGAATTTTTAAGTCTTAAGATGGGCCAAAATTAAGAATTCCGGTTTTTGAAATAAGATTTCTGTACTCAGAACAAGCAATTTCGTTCTCGGCCACTTTTTTTCACCGTTTGTACTTGATTTGAGTACGAAATTCTTGATTGTTTTTCTGTGTGTAAGTACATCAAACACGCCATACCATCGATTTGTAGTTTAGCTCGAATAGTTTACAAAAATCAAACAAACATAGCATCCTTTTAGTTCAAAAAATGACACAGCAAGAGTTGTCATTTAACCAAAATTTTCATTTAGTTCGAACAAACAATATCAAAATTATTCTCAAAATTTAAAAAAAAAAAATTAAAAATAAAAAAAATTTAAAACTCCCATGTAATTAGCCGCAAATTTATAAATATGGATATTATCGATATTATGGAGGCGATGACTACCACTGAAGCAGGCGTTTCTACCATTCAACACAACGCTTGGCTAATTGTCACTGTTGTGAGCCTCTACTCCGTATGTGTTTTGTGGGGGAAGCTGAGCAGGATGGAAGTGAATCATGCTAAGGAAGTAGGGAGTTCTGTTGAGCAAGATACGATGAAACAGCAAAACTCCAACCAGAACGTAGCCCCATCACTATTGAAACTGTAGTTCTATTTACTGTTCTATGGTTTGTGATTCGATAAGTCGATAAGAAGACTCCATATTCCAATTTCAAGCATATTATTTCGAACCCTTACAAACAATTTGAATATTTTTGCACTCAAAGTCGGAAAAGGACAGGAACATCCTTGTTTATTATAATCGGTTATAGTATATCAAACATACCATCGATTTGTTCAGCTCGAATAGTTCACAAAAATCAAACAAAAATATCATCTGTTTTGTTCAAATAATGACAGCAAAATTTGTCAATTTTGTTAAGTAAATTTAACACAACCAAAATTTTCATTTAGTTCGAACAAACATCAAAATTATTGTCAAAATTTACCAAAAAACAATAAAAAAAAAAATAATTTAAAATTCCCAAGTAATTAGCAGCGAATCTTTAAATATGTCTGGTCTCGAACTTATCGATGCGTTGACTACCACTGAAGCAGGCGCTTCTACCATTCAACTCAACGCTTGGCTAATTGTCACTGTTGTGAGCCTCTACTCCATATGTGTCTTGTGGGAGAATCTGAGCAGGATGGAAGGGAATCATGCTAAGGAAGTAGGGAGTTCTGATGAGAAAGGTACGATGAAACAGCAAAACTCCAACCAGAACGTAACCCCATCACCATTGAAACTGAAGTTCTATTTACTGTTCTATGGTTTGTGATTCGATAAGAAGACTCCATATTCCAATTTCAAGCATATTATTTCGAACCCTTTTCACTTTACTATGAAAATTAAGATGCATGTACATTCAAACAATATAAATATTTTTGCACCCAAGTCGGAAAATTACAGGAACATCTTTGCTTTCTATAATCGGTTATAGTATATCATGCCATACCATCGATTTGTAGTTCAGCTCGAATAGTTTACAAAAATCAAACAAAACAAGTAAGAATGCTCTAGTCGAGTGTGCCCGACTACGAGACTTCCTGCTCCCACTTTGCATTTCAAGCAGTTCAGCGGCAACACAAGCAAGATTCGTACTTAACTTGCCCAGTGCATGTCAAACTGTTGTTTCTGCCTGCTGAGACAGGGGAAATAAGTTCTTCCACAACTTTGGTGCATCCGAAAGACATTGATAAAACATACATGTGTTCCAAAAATCAAAGCTTTATCTTTAAAATTGGGGCTGTGGGAGTCTTTTGCGATTTGTTGGGGTGCAGGGGGGGTGCATCCGAAATTTGAAAGAAACTTGATCTGCGTATGGTATACAGGAACCTTCATGCCAAGTTTGGTGTCTCTAGCTTTTGTAGTCTCCGAGATCTGTGTGTTCATTCGGACAGACACAGACGGACAGACATGGCTCGGCTGTTGATCCTGATCAAGAATATATATAGTTTATATGGTCGGAAATGCCTCCTTCTGTCTGTTACACACATTTGCAGTACTTTATAACTCCTTTTTTCCCATTTTTAATGGGAACAGGGAGTAAATAGCATATTTTTTGTTCAAAAAGCGACACGTCAAAAGTTGTCATTTTAGTTTAGTAAATTTAACAAAACCAAAATATTCATTTAGTTCGAACAAATATCAAAATTATTCTCAAAATTTCCAAAATACAATAAAATAAAAATAATTTAAAATTCCCAAGTAATTAGCAGCAAACCGATAAATATGCCTGACGAGCTCGATGAACTTTTAGATGCGTTGAGTACCACTGAAGCAGGCGCTTCTACCATTCAACTCAACGCTTGGCTAATTGTCACTGTTGTGAGCCTCTACTCTGTATGTGTTTTGTGGGGGAAGTTGTGCAGGATGGAAGGTAATCATGCTAAGGAAGTAGGGAGTTCTGATGAGCAAGATACGATGAAACAGCAAAACTTCAACCAGGATGTAACCCCATCACTATTGAAACTGTAGTTCTATTTACTGTTCTATGGTTTGTGAGTCGATAAGTCGATAAGAAGACTCCATATTCCAATTTCGAGCATATTATTTCGAACCTTTTTGACTTTAGTATTAAAATTATTACTTCTTACTATAAATTATAAATTATTAATACTTACGCAAAAACTTCAAAAGGTTATTTATATTAGAACTGAAATTTCAAACGATAGTTGTTATAACTACGGCAGTTGCTACTGTTCAAGAATATATATAGTTAGTTTATATCAATGCTTTCCAGATATTTGAAGACAAAACTAAAATACCCTCTGCAAGACTATAAATATATAATAAAGAGAAATTTAATATGCGCGCTGCTCTCTGAGCTCAGTCAAAGCTACTGACGTTGCCACATGGTTGCCACATGCTTGCAACAACTGGCCAGGGTTGCCCCCTCCCCACCACACTCTGCACTCAATTGTTAACCAGCACACTAAAGCGAAATATATACAATGAAGCAGTGACAAAACCAAGAGATGGTCGACAGATAGAGACAGAGAATGAGAGAGATAGAAAGAGACAATGAATGAAGTCGCGAAGCAAACGAAAACCAATTTCATTTAGGTCTTTAAATGGCTGCAGGGAGCTTCCACCTGCATCCCTTTGTCCCTTTGCTTGTCATGTTTGTTATTTTGGCTTTGGTTTTGCCAATGCGTTGCTTAAAATGTAAATTTTATCTGCACGTTAAATGGCTGGCTATAGATACAGTTGCTGTTACACAGATACTGATATAGACACAGATACAAATACAAATACAGTTACAGTTACAAATAGTAATACAAGCCAATGCGATTTTTATGTGACACGAAATCTGTTGAAAATGCTTTTGCTGTTGGTTATTTTTATGGCAAAAGCGTTGAGAAAAACTAACCCAAAGCCAAGGAATGATTTAGCATGCTTGTGTTAGTGTGTATATATAAAGAAAATTTCCTTCGATTGATAAGCATGAAACTCTTATATTGGCTTTTGGCTAGTTTTCGATGAATTTCGAATAAAATGTATCAACGAAATGGCTTATGCACAGTTTTATGGTACTAAGTTAGAATAGATTTAGGTTAGAAATAAGAATATCAAAGTGATTATTACATATCACATGAGTTTAAATAAATATGTCATAACATAGTATTATGGTTAAAAGTCGGTTTTTAGACGAACCCGGAAATTCAGGTTTTAGTTTGGGTTCAACTAGCTTTTCCTTTCGGCTCAAGGTTGAAAGTGAGCAAATCAAGAATTCAGGAATCAAAATGGTTCAATTGTGGAGTGCGGTTCTTAAAAAAAAGTTAAAAGACTATTTTCAAATAGAATCAATTTTGAAATACCTTCTGAAATGATGATAATTGAATTAATTTTCCATATAGAAATTACATGCTAAATTTAAGAATCTTAAAAGCAATCTTAAATAAATACAAATGAAATTAATACAAATTAACCTTTTTATACAGTATATTGGAACATGCTCGTAAATAATGTTTTATATTATTTATAAAAAATACTGTTGCATTAATTTTTTATTTTATTTATTCATATTTACTTTTCACTCAGTTGATTTCATATTTCATTAGCTGAATTGCTGTTTCAATATGTATTTTGTATTTTTTTTGTTTTTTTTTTTTGTATTCTACCATTGCTATATTCTATTCTCAGGCTTGATTCGATTTATGCACAATTCATTGTTGGCGCTCAGAATGTGAGCTTAAAAGATTTTCGTTGTATTTTGGCAAAACATATTTATTTAGCATTTGTTTGCCATTTCTTAGATTATTGCACGATTTTCATTTATGGCAGCAATGCGCCTCAAATTGCCGTTCAGCATTATTTGGACCGAATTGAAACGAAATGAAATTTGCAAAAATAAAATGCTCAAGAGTTTTTCTACATTGTCTACAAAATATTATCTTTGCATCATTTTTGCTGGCATACTGAGCAATTAGACAAGAGAAATTTAGTAGAATACATTTGAATAAACTGACAGCCGTTGGATTTAATATTGTTATTTGGGCTCGGTGGCAACACTTGACAGCTACCCATCTCACACACACACACACACGCACACACACACACACGCACACACACACACACATACACACACACACACACACACACAAATAGACTTACACACTCGTATTTGTCTAAGTTTGCTTTGCCTAGCTAAATAAAAACATTACTTTAATATTTGCTCTTAATTAAATTCGAGCTCTCTCAAGCGTAAAGCCAAAAGCTGGAGCAAGGCAACAAAAAAAAATAAAACTAAAAGATGTAGAAAACCCAAATTCAAAACTTTTGCCACTGTGCCAGAACGAGACAGCTGGATAAGCTGTTGGTAGTTGGTAGCTGGTAAAAACCACTTAATCCAATTTAAGAATGCAACCACTTGAGTTTGAGTGTATGCATATGTGAGCTGAGCGTTTGTTCCTTCCTATGCATTATGCAGTCAGGCAAAGTTTTTTTTTTTGTATACGCTGTATTCTGTAGAATAGGAGTTTATTGTGTTTGTGCAATGTCTGTCACCTTGTCTGTCCGTATGTTTGATAGCTATAATCGAAGCTATGCTAACAAAATTTGTCTTACAATGGGCAGAACATGTGTTAAGATCACAATTCTAGCTCTATTCTTCCATCTGCAATTCGTCTAAGGTTTGTCTGACCTGTTCTGAATTTCACTTTTGAATGAGTTCTACAGAAATTGTGATTTCAGCAGCGAATAGAAACTATTTTAAGTGAAAGTCTCAGAAGCTAAGCTTCTTTATTTAATCTTTCTCCGAAAAGTATGCTACATTTGTATAAAATTGATTCAAAGCTAGAATTTGAAAAAAGAGCTGTATATTATCTAAACTTTTGTAGCTAGAGTCACTTAATTATGATAACAACAATATCTATTACTTCTAATGAGAAAACAGAAAGAAAACAGAGTATGCAGAGTCCGGATTAAACGCCTGCAATGTTCATACTACTTGCCATGCCTTAAAGTATGCAACGCTTTTGTGCTGTGCTTCTTTAGTTCCTCTGGTTTTTATCACTGTTAAGCTATAAAATTGTTAGGGATTGCCATTTATTTAAAAAGCAAATGCTACAACAAACGAAAAATACTGTTCTAAAATATTAGCAGTATCTATTGTGTGAGTGTGTATGTGTGTGTGTGTGTGAAAGTGTGTATGCGCTCCTGTTGGTTCAGTTGCTTGGTCATAAATTTAAGGCAATTTTTTCGCTGCTGCCCACATTATACGGCCCAGATAATGGCCCTTTCTCTTCGACACACACACACACACACACACACACATTCAAAGGACCCAACGGCAATGACAATGAGTAGTATATTTTGCATGCTAACACAAATTCTTCGCCCCCCTCCTTTGCATCTTATCAGCATGGGATGCTTTTGGGTCCCTGCTCGGGCGCCACCCCGCTGGCCATTGTTTGGCTTGCCTGCAAATTTATATATTAGGTCATTAGGTTTGTAATAATTTGTTTTGGGCCACATGTAAATGTTTGTCGTAGTTCTTGTTATTGGCATCATTGTTAATGCTCGCCTAATAGGCCATTATGTGAGCCAGCGGGGGCAAGCAGTGCATATTATGTGTGTATTTAACTATTGGGTCTTTGTAGCCAAAAACTTGCCCAAGTGGCCTATTAGGCGAGCTGTGTTTTAATTAAGCTTAAGTTGCAGCTGCAGCCCAAAAGTAGGCTATGCATTTTTAATGATCACATTGACTCAATTAAATATCTGCTCAGCCTACAACAATGCGTCCAAGTTGTCCATAGTATGCATTTTTGAGTAGCTCGCTGTGTGCTAGTTGCTAAACAATTTTCTAATTAAATGATTTCTGCCTGCAGGGCGCCAAAAAGTATGCACAACTATTTTGCGCAGCATTCAATAAAAGCGGGGCGTTTGCGAATGCCTCGCCGCCAAAAGCCCAAAACTACACTTAATTAAGTTTTTGCGGCACACTATTTCGGAAATTGAATTTCGGCCTGAAATTGCTCGAGTGCTGCGAAGTCTATGGGACTTTTGCCAAGTATTTTGTATATATGTATAAATATTTTGTATTTTTGTTTTTGTTTTTCGCTTTTTTTGGCTGGCTGCTTCAATCGCCGTTGCGGCTGCTGATTTCAGTTTTCTTAATTCGCATGCTAATGCCGCAAAGTAGGCTATAAAATTGCGTAAACTGACGGCAAAACTAGTTTAGAGCATCGGTCTACCGGTCCGTCAAAGACATGTTTTCTAGCTGTAACTGTAACTGTATTAGTAACTATGCCTTTGCCTGGCAAGCAAATTTGTGCCAGAGCCAGGAAATGTCTCAGTTTCGGTGCGTAGTTTTATAGCATACACTGTGTGTGTGTGTGTGTATGTGTATGTGTGTGTGTGTGTGTATTTTGTGTGCTATGCACTGTGTGCCTTTTGCTATTTATGTTCGCATGTCCATGAGCGCATGACCTCCATATAAAATAAATTACTTTAGTTATCTAAATGCTACATACATACAAATATATAGCGCATAATACACACAGACACACATATACACATAGACATATAATGCCACTCTCTTTTACTCTCTCTCTCTATTTCCCTGCGCTGTCTTTGGGGCTTCTTGTTTTTGGTAAGTTTTTGTACACAAAATGGTTTGTGATACCCTTCAAGAGTTTCTTTTAGCAATGACTTTGAAATCGTTTCTTAAATATTTGGTTATAAGTTAAATTTGTATATTTTATATGTATATATCAACTTTACTAAACATATCGATAGCTAACAATCGATTATAGCTAAATTGCAGCTCTTTTGCTTAAAATTAAAGTAAGTTGATTAGAAGAAAGGCAGCTGAATTTATTCGAATGCATCAATTGTGTTTCAAGTTTTGAGTAATATTATGAAACTGATTCAAAACTTGAGTTTTGAAAGTATGAATTTGGAAAACATATAGGGTATATTTGTATTCAACACACTGACTTATTCGTTGACCCTCTTGGTTTCTTTTCATTTTTGCCTTGTGCTGCCATCCTTTTTGGAGCTCGTCTTTTTGCTTTTAGCCAAACAAATGATAACAATAAATTACACTCTCGAGATTTGGCCGAGCTTAAGTATGAAGTGCAGCCAGTCGATGTCGATGCGCCCTGCCAAAATAATGAAGGCAAAAGGCGGGAAATGGAAAGCGGGCCACGAGTCTAGAGGCAGGGGGGGCATGAGACACGGCTCGGACGCCACATCAAGTGGCAAACGCACTTGGGGTTTTTTTCCATCTATTCTTTTCGCTCCTTTTTATATTATATTTTTTGGGCAGGGGACAACAACAAAGCAGACAAGAAGAAAAATAAGAACGAAATGGGAAGCTGGGCAACAAAAATAAATGTTCTAATTTAGCGACTCAATTTGTGTAGTAAATTTATCAAAAGGCTGCTCAGCTTTGTGTGTGTGCCACGCCCACTCCAACACACACACACACACACATACACAAAAGTACACACAGATACTCATATATTCTCTCATGTTACATTTTAGTTGCCATTTATAAATGTTGCTCACCTTCATTGCCTTTTTTTTTGTTGCTTGGTTTTTGTTCTTTGCTTTAGTTGATGTTGTGTTTTTTGGTTGTTGCTTTTGTTTTTGTTGTTGCTCATATTAATTTTTGTTGTGTGCGGTCAGCAGGTAATAAATCTAGCCAGGTGATAATAAGTGCCATTGGCAGCGATTTGTTTAGTTTTTATTGCATACATTTAGGCATTGTTTGTGGTCGTTGCAAACGCTTTGCTTAATGCTTCTGCTTCTGCTTCTGCTCTGCTGCCTACTTAAGTGTGACGCCATCAGCATTTGGCCAGAAAGCCATAAAGCTGCCTTTCGACATGCTTCGCAGAAAAAAAAGGTGTCTGAATAATGTTGCATACTTTGAGCAGGCGTGGCAGCTGTAAGTGCTTAAGGCAGTTAAGTGTTTGGCAGTTAGTTTGCTTTTTTTGTAAGAGATAAGTATATAGATGTGCATAATGCTTTTAAGATGAACTTTGATTTTATTTATTTTATTTTCATATTTCTGGAAAGAAGTAACAAAATGTAAATAAAGATGAACTTTACTTGCGATACTATCGTATTATGAACTGAACTTTCGAATCAATTCCACAGACATATGCTAAACATACTTTAATGATTCTTAAAAAACTAAATAAAAAGTTTGCTAAACACACTTTTTCTGTTCAGTTCATTCTAAAGCTTTGTTCAGAATAGGCCCTAATATTATAGGCTATAGTTTCGTTTGAATTGTTAATATTAAAAAGACCTTGGTTTTGTAATAAACACAAAATCAACAAGAAAGAAATGTTATCTTCGGCGTGTCGAAGATATATACCCCTGCAGAAAAGATTTGCATAAGAAAACTTATTTTTCAACGGATTATTCCAATGGCAGCTATAAGATATAGTGATCCGATTTTGAAAAAATTTGGTCAACACGTGTGGAACGTGTTTTTATTAAGATATAATGAGTTTGGTCGAGATATTTTGAAAAACACAAAACTTTTTCATACAAAAACTTATTTTCCAATCGATCATTCCTATGGCAGCTATAAGAAATAGTGGTCCGATTTTGATGAAATTTTATTTTCTTTTATAAACTGTCCTTAAACTTAGGTATAGTGAGTTTGGCTAAGTTATTTTGAGAAACAAAAAAATTGTTCATACAGAAACTCATTTACAACCGAGCGTTCCTATGGCAGCTATAAGATATAGTCGTCCGATTTTGCTGAAATTTTGTCAACATGTTCAAACTGTCTTTTAACTTTGGTAAAGTGAGTTTGGTTGAGTTATCTTCAATACAAAACAAATTTTCTCACAAAAACTTAGTTTTCAACCGATCGTTCCTATGGCAGCTATATGTTATAGTGGTCCGATCTGACCGATCTTGACACTTTGTCTGCCTATGGTATATATCAACACATATACAAGGTTTGGTTACTCTAGCTTCAAAACTGTGGAAAAAACTACGGTCATACCGTTCATACCAAACCCAATCTTTTATTCTATTTTGGAAAATCGAGTATAAAAAGTGAACAAAATAAATACTAGCTGATCAATAAACTTTTCAATAATAAAATTAATAATTTGGCTTACATTAAAAGTTTTAACTTTTGCACATATATTTGAATATTTATAACAATCCGCTATCAAATTTCATAATCTAATTTAATATTCTTAAGCATAATAAATCAAGCAAAGTAAGAGTTTCCATCGCAACTCATTCATGGCCCATAATCTAGCACTTAAATAGCTGCTGAAAATCCGCTTAGTTTATATAACTTCAAGTTTCAAGCATCGTTTTTGCTTAACGCTGCTATAAAGATGGCTTTAAAATATTGTTTATTGTTTATTTTTTTTTTTGTATTTCAATTTTGTTGGCCACAAAATAAATTTGTTTTAAGCCGCCAGCAATGCTCCGAAAAACCCAACTAGAAATTAAACGCTCGTATAACATACGAAGAGGAATGGGAACTGAGCCAGCTTGGCCTATAAAGTATGCTCAACAAGTGCACTTTGCTGCTGCTTAGCGCCTATTTGATGGCCTTAAACAATTTTATGGCATTTTTATGACACCGAGCGTAAAGAACACGATGAGAAATTTATATATATATTTTATATATAAGCAAAAACAGCCGACTGGCCTCAATAAAAGTTTCTGAAGTGCGCTAATGTAACAGGTCCACTCGGGACTGCGGCTTCAATTCGGCTTCGTTATGGTTTATGCTTTTTGATTTGTAATGAATTTTGACTGTTGCCAATTTAGTGTTTTGTATTTTTGAGCTACAACTCGTTTTGTTCTTAAATTTCATTAAATTTTTGTTTATGTTATAAGTTGATACAAAAAATTATAAAAAATTCTGGAAGATGTTTTAAAGCTTTATCGTTTCTTTGACTTAAATGAATACTCGAAATCTATGCTAGGATTCCGTTAAATTTGAATAAGTGTGTTTTTTTTATCGAAATTTGATAAGTTTTTATTTGTTGAAACAAATTTCAATACAAATCAACTTTTAAAATTGAGTGAAATAAATTTATAAAAATTTTTGGCCATAATGATTCGCAGTTTCAGTCAAAAATGAATCCCTTATTCACAGCTCTAAAAGATTAGAGATCATTCATATTTTTCGTAAAACAACGAACAAACAATTTCTAACTAATTACTTTTGAATACTTTAAATGTTTTGATAGATTGTAAATATGGTAAAAAGCAACTAGTTTTACTTTTTTTTACAAATTGATCGTTTTTTAAAATATTTGTATATATATAAAAAAAAAAATTTTGTCATTTTTTCGACTCATTAATAAATCGATTTGTGTTATACGTTAAATCGAAACAGCATCGATTTTATTTTTGTAAAATCGATCATTGAATTAATCGATTAGTTTGTGATTACTTGGGATAAGGAAATTTTTATATTTAGAAGAAGCGAATGCGATTTCTGGAACAGCTGCCATAAATTGTCAAAGTTGTACAGAAATACTTAGATATAAAAATACTCTTCGACAAAAATAAAAGATAAAACCATAAAAATACATTTTCAATAGTCGATTTCAAATTGCTTCAAGCTACTAAATTTCCAAAAATGTTGGCTAAACTAAAGCATTCTTATCAGAACAGCTTTTAAAAGGACATAAAAACCACTCTAATATACTTATGTACGTGTGTGTGTATGTGTGAATGAGTGTGTGTATGCGTGTGTGTGTATTTGTATGTTCGCGGTCTCGCACACTATTAAGAAACCCCCAAAGTGCCATAATTTTTCACCAGATTTGATAGGGCACAAAGTAAAATCAGATCGTAAAGTTGGCAGTTGGCAGAAAAGTTTCACGGATGTTGTTGTTTTTTTTTTGTTTTTTTTTGACTGTTACTTTTCGTTAGTGGGTCAGCATCAGCATCAGCTGTTTTTGGCGCCCCTTTAGCTGACGTTATTTGCTTGGCTTATTGTTCGCATATCAATGGGCCAGTCTGTGGTCTTCGGCTCATACATATGTCCTGAGGTATGCGGACTTTACAGTCTTGGATCTTCGGTCTGTGGCATTGGGAACGCATTGTTTTTGGTGGAACCTGCAAGCGAGGGTAAAATATTATTTTTATTTGCTTGAGCGCGTAGCATTTGCAGCATCAGCCAATGTTGGGAAGTGCAGCAAAAGAAACTGCTGACTTCACCTTGATGCATGCGCTTTTCATTGCAATTTCCTCACACACACACACACACAGTTTTCCTTTTCTGTTTTTATATGTATTTTTTTTTGTGTTTTTTTTTTTTGGCAACGTTGGCAAAACACGCTTCGGTTCCCTGCGGCCCTGAAATCAATATGCTTTCGACGCCAACTCTTTGCAAGTTAGCAAACTGCCACAGTTGCAAGCAGGTCTGTGTACCTCTGCACCCCTTATCACCCCCCGTTTGTAGCCCCAATTCGCATGCAACTCAGCTCAACTCAACTCTGCTCAACTCAGGACTCTTGCCTGTCTGCCTGCCCGCCTGGCCCCGACCTAGTTGGGTCTGTCGAGCAAAAACGAATTTTCTTGTCATATTTTCAATTTGTGTCGCTTCGCTTCGCTTCCGAAACTTGTAGGTGTCAGATTCTGCGCTGCTTTATGGCCCAAGTTGACAATTGCAATAAAAATGTTGGCAGGGATTATAACAAGCATATAATGTCCTGGAACCTCCATCCATCCACCCTCACTCACTCCTTCTTGGGTCAGTCAAGGATACAAGTGCCGGCAATGTTGCAACGTTTCACCTTTCAATGTTTTCCTTTGCTTTTGCTTTGCTTTTGCCACGTCATGTGCAAAATGTCAATTGTGCTTAAGAGCAAATGTATTTGATTTCAAACTCGGTTGCATTGGTGACAAGGCTTTGTGCGGCTTTATGCTATTTTTCTGTACTCACCCGCCCTCCTTCTATTAACTTTAGACTGATGTGCAGTACTCTGATGCTTTGTGTCAGTGAGATTTCTATTTCCAGTTACAGTTTTTTGCAAACTAATGTTAGACATTTGCCCAGTGCAAGTTGTAAAACTCTGGGATTAACTGTTTACAGTGATTGCTGAAAACAACTTTGTTTTGATAAGCAACAAGCTGAAAATAAAGATAAAAAGAATAACTAGGATATGGATTATTTCTAATTTCTAAACGAACTTGTTAAAAGGCTTTCAACTGCCTGAAAAACGTTGATTATATTAAGCCTATAGCAAGTTATCTCTGAATAATCACCAGCGTTCAGCATTATAGCTTACACTTTGGTTCACTTAATATTGGTTTTGGTTTCGGTGTCACGAATTGGATTTTGTGGTTCGTTACGCTGCCAAATTGTTTTCATTCAAAACACAAACTCGCTATTCCTTGCTGAGCATTTAAGTCGCCCTTTCAACCCCAAACCCTTTACCCTCATCCTGGACACTGACCACAATCCTATAAGCCGGCAGCAGATAATAAACAGCTCATAGCTAAATGAACTTTTAGCCGAGCAAAATGAATGGAAAAAATGTTCACAACACTTTGCGCGCTTTGCCAAATGAAGGCTGAATAGCAAAAAAAAAAGAAAATTTAACAAGCCACGCACAAAATTAGAAACGTGCGTTGTACAGTTCATAGAAAACCAGACAAACAGTTGGACAGATAAACAGTTTGTTCACTGAACAAAAATGTATGTGAAATGATCATCGTTTTAACAAAATGTCGATGATACATTCAGATTAAATAAAAACTTGTCTACACGAGTTAAAAGTCTAGTGACCTTGCATTTTCAAGACATACCAATTTCTAATATCATATTTTTTGACGAAATTTATTCAGATTCAGATCATTTAGCTTATTTGTAGCTTAAAGCTTTTTGAAAATGTTTTATCACCTACAGTTTTTACCTAAGTTATTAAGTTAAAAACAAGAGCGTATTAGCCCTTAAAAATACCTTTCTAGCGATATGTAGCACGTGTCTGCATTGGTTTGGGAACTGTAGGAGCGTCAATTCTAGCGTTTTCCCGCTAAACTAGCGGTTTCTCAGAAAATAGGTAGAACAAACATTTCATGACTTGTGAAAAAAAGATGCTTGTTAGCTTTCAAATTTCCAAAACAGATTGACGTTTTATATATATATCTTATATATTTTGACGTTTCAACTAGTCCAATTGTAAAAGGAATGATTACAATCTAATCTTGATATTAATCGATATTGAACTCTTGTTTTTTTTGCAGTGTGCAACTGAGCGCCATGTTTAGCCTGGCCAATACAATTACGTTAACGCCCTAACCCTTTTGGCGTGTAATACGCACGTAGCCGCTGACCAACACGTATCCTTCATGCCACCGCACCACAGTCCACAGTCCACAATCCACCCAAACACACATAGATATACACTCGCTTACACACACACACACACACAATACGTGGTCAAATAAATTGACGCCATGGACGATGTGGAGAACGCACCACAGAATTCAATTACACGTACAACTGTGGGGCGTTGGAAAAGTTGTTTTTTTTTTTTGTATTTTTTGTATTTTTTGCTGCCAATCTCGTATGGTGCCCTTGGCGAAGTCCTCGCTCCAATTGCTTATGATATTTTCGTGTTTATTGCCAGCTGCTTGGGCATTATAAACTCAAACTACAACTTCAACTCAAACCTTGGCTCAACTTCAACTGAAACACGGCTCCAAACCTCGGCTCAAGTTAACCCTAGCAAAACTCTTTCGAATTGATTCCATTCAACTCGATACGATTCGATTCGATTCTCGTCTTTCAGTGGGCGCATTGACCCCAGTAATGGGATTAGGGGTTTCTGCCAGTTTAGCCAACTGTTTGACCAGCCAGTGCACAAATCTTGTTATTATTAATATTTTATGCGTTGTTTTCTATTTTGTGTGGCCTCTCCCCCCACCCCACACACTTCCCCATTTGTTTAGTTGGACTTGTGTTTACCTACCGACCTCTGTCCTCCAATTTAGTTGAGCATTGTCGAAAGGGTTGAGCTGAAAGCGCTTATGGAATCAGTGCATGCGCTTCAATTGGTTTCGACTCTACTCCATTATCCGGTCAGCCACACACACACACTACACACACTCCCCGCACACACTCCACACACTCCCCTTTGCTAGCCCACAGACATTAGAGTTAATAATGAACTTGTGTTTAGTAAGTTTCGATTTGATTTGTTCGAATATTTTGCTGTGATTTTGAGTTTGTAGTATTTTCACAAATATTTGCACATATATCAAACATTTTTATAGTATTCATTGAAGTGGTCTGAATCAATGCTCAGATTTGGCAGCTTATAGTTAGGTACTGGTTAGATAAATTAATAAATTTTTATAAATCTTTAATTGTTTATCAATGAACGAAACAATTATAGATTGCACGGAAATATAAATACAATTTCAGAAAGTGTATTGGACGGAAAAGGTTCTTTGAAATTAAAATTGATGGATTATGTCGACTTATTCTTGATAATGATATCAAAATTGAATTATAAAGTCAATGGCTTTGAAAAAAGTTATTTTGAATTAGATTAAATAGATATTGCTCGGAAGGAGAAGTGTGCAAGGATTATTTATTCTTTTTAATTTGTTTAATATGCATAGAAATCGTTATCTCAATCCTGGCTAATCCTGTGTTGCGGACATTACATTCGTACGCAAATTTGCTTGTTAATATTAACACAGCTAGCGTTCACATTAGTATATATTAATGACATTTTTGCAAAATTCAGTTCTTTTGGAGTACTCTTAAACCTTTTTTAAAATTAAAGGTTAACTGTTTTTGAAAAAAAGTTATGCTTGTTTAAAGTTGCCTTGAATGTTATATAAAATGGAAGTCAACTTTGAGGTTTTTGTACATTTGGACATTTTATAGCGAATTTTGCATAAGAATAAAAAAAAAAAAAACATATACAAAAGGTTAACTAGAATATATGACCATTTCAATCCAGCTTAAAAAAGAATCATAAGCAGTCCCATTAAAAATCTTAATTTTTGTCTGTTGCGAACGTTACGTTGCGCACGTTACAAGATTTTCATTGACTTTGCACTTAAATATTTATAGTTAAGCTGGGTTAAGTTGATCGCTTTATATTTCTATTAGTTAGTGCTTCTTGTTATTGAATTCTTATAAAATAACTTTCTCCAAGTATCATCTCATTTGACAACGTAAATATTAAAGAGATAATGGTATAAAAATGAACAAAATAAGGACAAAAAGCCAATTTTTGCAGATTCCAGTCGGTTCGCTGACGATAATTATTCAACTGGGTTGTAAATTGTTCGATTTGATCATTTTCTAACAATTTATAACGATTAAAGCAAATCTTTTAGAAGAAAGAATTATAAGTATTGACTTTAAAATTTTCGGTGCTGGTTTAAGTTTTTCTGGAAATCTAGTTCTACTTTTCTTATAGCTCTAACATTTAAGTTTTACTTGAAATTTCTTGAACGTTTGCTTTTTTTAAATTTTTGTTTGTTTAAGTCTGTTTAATGATAAATTTAAATGAAATTAAAATTTAATTGCAGGCGATAAACAATCAAAGAGAATAAAACTCAAATGTTACAGTTTGCACTTTAATTTAAAAATTATTAAGCTTTTTATTTGTGCAATATAAATTTAATTTGAGTTTGTTTTATGAGCGACTTTTAAAAGCAATACAAATATTTGGTATAACTTGAGTGCATGTACAGTGTCTGCCGCATAGTTCATGCCTCTCCAGCAATAATAAAACATACAATATATTTTAAATGTTTACAAATGTTTACGAGTATTATTCATAGAAAATCGGTGACGCAGTTGCAGTTTTTCAATGGCAACAATTCAATTTGGATATTGAAATACGCACAAAATTTTAATTGGAAAAACTACAATTTGTTATCCAAATAAATGTGCCCAGGCGCCATAAAGTATGCTGCATGAAATTGTAATTGTATGCCGCATGAGAACAAAAGGCCGTTGGGCCAGTGGCCAATTTATGAGAGTTTTATTTTTGTATGCTTGCGTATTTCATTGTTGGCAAAACAACAACAACAAGTTTGGCAATTGAAGCCAAATTATATGGTTCTATGGTTGGAAGGGGCGTGGCACAAAGCACAGAGCCAAAGCCAAAACCAAACATTTAAAATTGAAAGAGAAGCGCACAAAAAAAAGTCAAATCGAATGCAATTTAAATAGGAAACCAATTAAATTTTAAACAGAAAAAAACAGCTAACAAAGACCCATTGACAAGAGTCCAAAAATGCAAAAAAGAAAAACAAGAAAATAAAGTGAATTGAAATCACGAGCACAGTAGTGTAGCTTGTGGGCAGGGGGCAGGGGGGCAGCCCTAGCAATGTAGTCAATTGCATTGCGTATCGCTTTGCTCTCATTCCATTTGTTGTTTGATTGTTTGTTTTTGTTGTTTTTCAACGTATTTGTTTAAATTGGTCACTGCGTACGATTTTTGCGATTTCTATCCAGCCATTAAAGTATTTGTTTGTGTTTTAGTTTTAGTCGTCAGACATAGAATATGCAGTGCATTTCGGAGTGGCATGCAGCTTGTTGCTTGTTTTAGTCATTAGTTGCACACACGAGTTGATTATTTTGGCTGCTTTTGGGCACTTTTCTATTTGTTTTTGGCATTGCATTTTGGCGCCCTGAACTATGCAACGTTGTGTGGCGGCTGTGGCATGTTTTGCAGTAGCATTAAACGCTGTTTTAAATAGAATAGCACAGGGTTTTTAGTAAGGAAACTATGTTGCAACTCGAAACTATGTAATGAGTTGATATTAAGTTAGTTTAAGTTGAGTTGCCCAATTTGCTTTGTAAAGCATCAACTTGATTGCTGACAATAAACTGAAAGTATTGAAGAATTATTTAAAATCTCAGAAAAAAGTTTGCTAATGAAGTCGAATAGCATATGTTTTAAAAACAAAGACAAAGATGAAGTTCAATGAGGAAAAAAAGCACTTTGCTCCCATAAAAATGATAAAATATAAAATAAACAGTAAAGAAATGAAAGAAAGAAACAATTGCATAAAAGATTTGCATAAGTTGCATAAGATATACTGATCCAATTTTGATAAAAAATATCGTCGCATTTCCGCGAAAGTATCGTATGTTACATTTCGAACGATTTAACATCAACTTTTATATGAAACGGCTGATTTTTGCATTAAATAATTGATTCTATAAGTTAAATAAGTCAATTGTCGTTACGTAGCTAAAATTTGGTAAAAATTTTAAAAGCCTAATCAATGTAAATTAAAAACAAGAAAAGCTTCCTCTTAAATTTCATAAGGTTTCATACGATACTTTCGTGGAAATGCGACGATATGTAGAGCGTGCTTTAATTTAGATATAGTGACTTTTTTCGAGATATTTTGAAAAACACAAAAGTTTTTCATACAGAAACTTATTTTCAACCGATCGTTCCTATCGCAGCTATTAGATATAGTCGTCCGATTTTGATAAAACTTTATGTTTAGTGAGTTTGGTTGAGTTATCTTGAAAATCAAAAAAGTTTTTCATACAAAAGGTTTGTTTTCAACCGATCGTTCCTATGGCAGCTATATGATATAGTGTTCCGATCTGGCCGATTCCGATATATGTACTGCTTGCAGAAAGCAGAAGCATCTATGCCAAGTTTCATAGAATACTTTATGAAGAATACAATTTAAACACAGCAAATATATTTATATTTAAAATGAAGTATAATTTAAAAACAATTATTTCAATTATATTTAAAATGCTCAAGTACTTTGAAAAGTGCCATCAATATCTTGTTGCACTAATGCTTACCTTATTTGCTCAATTCGTTATAATGTTAAACACACTCGAAAGTAATTTGAGCTACGTAAATAGCACTTGTATTTTGTAACAAGGATCAATTTAAATGCCAAATGCTGCTCAAGGCAATCGTCTACGCAAATAGAACAAAAGGCCCCAATCAGTGAGTGACTTTTGTGATAAACCGGCTGCCTGCTTTGCTTGCCAGCTGGCAAAAGGCAAAAAAAAATAAATAAAAAAAAGAAGAGGAAAAAATGTGTCCCCAAAAAGTATGCAACATAAATTAATGGCTAAAAAGGCATCAGCTTTTGCTGCTTTGGCTGCCATTCTCGACATGCATGCGCACTAGACTATAATTTCCATTTGGAAAAGTATGCCAACAAAGCGAATAGAAAGCAAAACATGAACACATGCCAAACCAAACGCAGTCAAAATATACATACATATATATGAACGACTATACCATATATATATACTTATATCAGTTGGAAGGAAAAAAAAACAACATAGAAAAGTCGAGCTAAAATGCCACAGCTAATGGAACATATTTGCGTTGAAAAGGGCTAGAGTCTGGTACTGAGCCTGGCTCTGGGTCGAAACAATAACAAACAAAGCCGAAAGGGCTGGCAAAAAACTATGCGTCGCATTCCACATGAATAAGCCCGACCCAGGCCCGGGCCGGGTCCCCAAATACGAAAAGAAAAGAAATGCGAGCAAAAATTTGAAGCATTCATAAAAATGTCGCAAACGCAAAGCGCAAAAACAAAACGCAACGCAGCAAAACGAACAAAAAAGCATTGAAAAAAAATACAAAAATTGAGAGAAAAAAAAAAACACCAAACTTTATGTGTCATTCATTCAAAACCATGTGAAAAGCATCAGGAACAGCAGCGTGGCCCCAAAGTAGCCGCCTGTCAGCGACAGCGTCCAGGGCGGGGTTTGGAGTGTGAAAGGGGTAGGGGTTGGGGGTGTTGCCACAACTCTAATGCTAAAAAAGTTCAGCGACATGCGGCTAAAAATTGGGTGAACACAAAAATGTGTATAAAGTATACGAGATTCTCGCATATGAAACGTGTGAAAATATATGCATAAATGGTGGCTTGTGTGGAATGAGGAATGTGGCAAGTGGGAATGTGGGCAGGGGTGGCAACTCTAGCCGCTATGTCACATATGGTTTTTATGCGTGGCGCTTTTGTTTTTAACAATTGTCTGCTGGTTATTGTTATTCTAGTCCTGACAATAGAATTTTTCATAAATTAAAAGTGTTGCTCGTTGGGTTTCCCAGAGCCATATTTTAATTGTGGAGTGCTCGCATAAGAGTATGCTATAATAAATTGATATTTTTTTTTGTACAGCCTTTCTGTGCATATTACAAAAATTCTTGCTTTTTTTTGCATCTTTTTTGTTTTAAAAGTGTTTGCCAAAAAAAAATATATGTACCATAAATAATATGTTAAAATATGTATGTCTGTTTTTGGCACACAAAACTATAGAATGAATTAGTAGCATTGTGTTAGTTAGATAGAGATGGGTGGCTTAAAAGAGAGAGAGAGAGGGAGTGAATAAGTGATGATATTGTGATGTTTGAATGTTTATTGGTTGTGTGTTTGTGTGAGCTAAGTGGGTTGACTGGGGGAAGCACTGATAATGGGTTGTGAGTGTCAGTTTAATGGGTCACTTGCAAAAGTTTTGGCTGCTTTGTTAAAATGTCTATTGTTATTGGTAGTCTATAAAAGGAATGAAGTTGCACAAGTTTTCTATTCAAGCTGCACAAAACCATTCAAATAAATACATAAATAAAAGGTTTGCAATCTTTGCTTTGACACTTTATCATTAAGTATACAATAGCTCAAATAATATTGTAGTAAATTTGTGTTAGGGCATATGAATAGGTAAATATGTTTTCAAATTTTTGTTTTTATCTATACATATTTCTAGCTGCAACTTTGTCATTAACTTTTTCAACTTATCTTCTGTTGATGAAACCCCTTTAAAGTGCAATGAGCGCTCGATCTTTACAGACGAGAGAGGGAACGTGAGCGGGCGTTTTCTCCGAGCAGCTAGCTGCACACCTATCCTTCCGTCTACCCGACTGGTGCAGTGTTTTTCAGCCAGAGATATATGCAATCTGGCAAGCGACTAGACTGATCAGTACCTTGGAGCCAAATCCAAGGAACATTTCAATCTATGTGGATAGCCAGGCTGCTGTTAAGGCTCTGCCATCATGTAACACTAACAGTAAACTCGTCCGAAACACCATGGCAGCCTTGAATCAAGTCCTACTGCACTCAATCGCAATCATCTGGCTTCCTGGCCATTCCGGCATTGCAGGAAACGAGATGGTGGATGAGTGCGCCAGGTCTGTTTGCAGTCACTGACGTTTTCAGACCATTAGAAGACTTTCTCATGGGGCTGATCATAAGAACCAGGGAGATAGCAGCTAGGCAAAGGGCCTCAGAGCCTAACTGTCATATCCCAAAGACACTTTGGCCTGGATACAGCCCAAAGCGCACATCGGAACTTCAACACTTTAACGGACGCTGATAGGAGTCATGACGGGACATGGCAACATCGGCCGCATCTCCCCCATCATGACTTCTGTCGGAGCTGCGGGAACAAAGAACACTCAGAAAGTGTCCAACATCTTCTCTGCGACTGCCCTGCACTTATAAGAAGGTGGACCCGCTTTCTCGGAAGACCCTTCACTGTAGAAAGCTGACCTTTGATCACGAACAGTGATCGTTGAACTGATCTAAAAGCCCATACTTTCACCGGGACCTGATTAACAAGTTAATATTCAAAACTATATATTATACTTAGAGGTAATACTTAGTTGTCTGCTATTCCTAAGATAAACAGAAATCTTTTCATCTGCAACATTTTTGTAGATCTATAGCAAGGTTTTATTATATATATAGATCTACTAACTGTTTGGGATTCACCTCTTTTGTTATTGGAATTCACTTTTTTTTCCTTTCCTTTGGAAATGAAAATGCTGAAACCTACTCATAGCCATTGCAATGCATTGTATAAAAAGTGACATATATTTAATATATTAATTTATTTCATTAATGACGATTAATGCCACAGTTATAAGCCTCAATGCGCCGTCAGCTTATAAACTGTAAGCCGCAAATACTTACTATATATGGCATATAAAGTACTTATATGTAAATATACATTTAAGAGCACATATCAATGATAGCCGGCTAATGCATTTTAATTAAACACTTTGAAATAAAACACAAGAGCCGCATCAAATGGCTTAATGCATTGGCATCAAAATCAGCATTCAGATGCACATTCATGTGCGCAATGCACATCATCATTAAACTCATTTTGCGCTGCGTATTGTATCTATTGATGTCAATATTTATATAATTTTTGTATATGTGTATATGCAGAAATCAAAAATTTGCGAAATCAAATGAAATAAAATCCGTGTGTTATTAAAAACACAACCAATGCTATTTCATGGTACATAATTGCAATGCATATCTGCCAATATGTGTGTGTGTGAGTGGCGAAAACAAATAGAAATTTCTTATGCAAACAACAAACAACGACAGCAACAACAACAACAACAACAACAACAGCAACAGCAACATAAACAACAAACAAACGTGGCGTATGCGCAATCAACGACAGCATTTATTTAAATATTAAAATCAACGCCCAAGCGCCGAAAACTATGACATCAAAATATGCAAGCTCACGTGTCAGTATGTGTGAGTGTGTAAGTGAGTGTGTGTGAGTGTATGTGAGTGTGTTGGTGAATGTATGCAAGTGTGTGTGTTGACTTTATACAGGCAGAGCGAGAGCTTTGGCCATTCATACGCTGATTTCACGCCATTTTCAACACGTGATTTTCACACCACACACTGCGCACAACAACGAACGAGTGAACGAACAAACAACAACAACACCAACACCAACAACAACAACAGCGAACATGGCAAATGTTTTTGCATACATTGAGGCGCTTAATTAATCATTTAAGCTTCAAAAAACAAATAAACAAAACGCATAAACGAGCAACGAACGCAGCAGGCGCCTGTTGTTCAGTGTTCTGGCTCCAAAATTAATGGATTGTTTTCGTTGTTGTACCTTGCGTAGTTTCTAGCTGTGTGTGTGCGTGTATATGCGTATGTGTGTCTGCTGTTGATATCTTGACAAAAACAAATTAAAATTGGATTTTTCCTTTTGTGTTTAGCATATGATTTTCTGTTTTCCTACTTATTGCCTGCTTATAACCATTCAACCCATAACAAAACTTTCTAATGTTAACATTTCTTTCTATTTACTTACAGGTATGTTTGGGTCTGGCTAGAGATTCTTTACGAGAACTTTTAAAGATTGATAGCCAGGTATTATTTATATATTAAGTAGAGTATGCCTTTCTTTATTTCCACTTATTACTCTTTATAATAGCCTGTATTATAATTTTGTCACGAAATGTGTAACGCATTGAAGAAGACGTCTCAGAACAAAAGGTTTGCATATTCTTCATCAGTATCAACAGCCGAGTCATGTTCGTCATGTCCGTCTGTCCGTCCTTCTGTTTGTCCATCTGTTTATATACGTTTTTCAGGACTTTGTTCTAGAGCTATCTTGATGAAACTTGGCACAGGTGCTTCTTCTTTCAGCAGATAGTCCCTTTGTTTGAATCGGCCAGATTTGACCACTATAACATATAGTTCCCATAGCTACAATTCCTCTGCTTAGTTAAAGAAAATTCATAACAAAATTGTTTTTAGCAAAGCAAGCCACTCTCACATAGTTAAAATCAAACAAAGTTTTTCATTTTGGAGCTTATAATTCTCAACTAGTTTAAGAATACGATTGGTGTAGTGCCCGACTAAACCCCTTTAAGAAGCAATATTTTCTTATTTATTACATCTTATTTTTGTAAGCATCTTATTTGATTTTCTTTTTATCTTCTTTGTGTTTTCAATAAAATTATACAATCAAATTGTAAAAATAAGTAATAAAATTAAAAGATGGCGTGCCAAAGATATATACCCTTGCAGAAAAGTTTTGCACAACAAAACTTCATTTTCAACAGATTGTTTCTATCTCAGATCAAAATCGGACGACTGTATCTTATGGCTGCCATAGGAACGATCGGTTGGAAAATGAGTTGTATGAAAAACTTTTTTGTTTTTTAAGATAACTCAATAAAACTCAGTCTGCCTAAGTTTAAGCATGTTCCATATATTCTGACCAAATTTGATCAAATCAATCGGACGACTATATCTTATAGCTACAATAGGAGCAATCTTTTGAAAATAACGTTTTCTTATGCTTTTGGTACGCCGAAGATACCATTTCTTCTTTCTTGTTTTTAGTTTCATAAAAGTTTATTTTGAGGAAACTCTGTCATAAATTTCTACTACTTCGAGCTGCGTATTATTGCTCAATCTAATCTCTAAAGTCAACGTAACTATCACCATAATCAAATTGTTATTTGACACCTTTTTTTGGTTCTTGTTGCTCTGCTTTGCTGATTGCCCGACACGCACTTAAATTGTCACATAATTAACACAGCAGGCGCCATGCCGTGCCGTGCCCTGCCGTGCCCTGCCTTGCCGTGCGACACTTGACCTCAACAGGGCAGATAGGGCAGAGCGGTGCAGGGTGGCACACGCAACGGTCTTCAGGCAGGCAGCCTAAAAGTATGCCAGGAAAAGCGAGAAAACATTTATGGCGCTAAATTGTAAATTATATAGGCAACGCAGCAACACAGCAACACAGCAATAACAAGAGCACACGAAGAAGAATAAGAACAGGAACACGCTCTCAGGTTAAATGCTAGGAGCATGGCAAAACGTAACGGAAACGGAAGTCGGCTGTCATGGCGGCCGTGTACAGTTAGGCAAGAGCAGAACGTTCGTTGCCTGTTGCCGCATGTTACATTTAAATATGTCATAATTTCATTTCTGTGTACACACAAGTCATGTAATTGTGTGCCTACGTCTGTATGTGTGTGTGTGTGCCTATGTGGGTGTGTGTTTGTGTTGGGCTTATTTTTATGGCATGCACGAAAATGTTGAAACACCTGTCGCCATTGCCTTGACACGTGTTGTTTGCCACCCGCTTCATGTTACATAGTATAATATTTGGGATATTGCGGCGGGCATTTTGATTTTTTAAAAGTGATTGTTACTAGTCAAGCGATACATTTGATAGTCGATTGTAAGCACAATTGATTATATCGATAATTTTAAATCTTATTTTTTATAAAAGCAAAAAAAAAATGCAAGAAACGATTAGAACTGTCGATTGTGTCAAAAGTAATCGATGGTGAGTGTACCATCGATACTATCGAAAGTGTTATCGATAGATACTAATTGTTGTATTTGGGAGAATAATTCAATTAAAATCAGTAAAGAGCTTATTTTGTATTAGATAAGCTAAATCAATATTCGAGTTAGCTTTACAGTTTTCAAAATATAAACAATAAAAATATTTATTATTATTCAGAATGCTCAAAAAAGATTATTAATAAAATGCAAGAGTATTTGTATATCGGTCAAAAAGTTAAGCATTTCTTAGCTATTATTAAGCACACGAACATATTTTGTGTTTGTGTGTGTGTGTGTGTGTGTGTGTGTGTGTGTGTGTGTGTGTGTGTGTGCATGTGTGTTGACAGCTGTTGTTGTTTTTCTTGCTGCTGTTTTTGTTGTTGCCTTACAACCGCATGGTAGCAAATTATTTAATTAAGTGGCACTCACCTTGGTAATTGTTTAATTAGAGCCCCATGTGTGCAGTTCAGCCCCCAAGTGCTGTATGGATGTGTGTATTGGTGTGTGTGTGTGTATAGCTCAAGTGCTGTGCCGTCCACGATTTAAGCAAAGTTTTTTAGCGAGCTGTTATAATTGACGGGTTTAACCATCAACGTCGTCGTCATCGTCGTCGTCATCGTCATCGTCATCGTCCTCGGCTTGTTTGCTGCTTGTTTGTTCTTGGTTGCGGCTGTAATTGCTGCTGTTTATGCCGCTGCGCCATGAAGTATGCAACAACTTTTTTTTGCAGGCGTTGTTAAGTTGCACGTCACACACTGAATTGGAAGTACATGTTAATGAGCCACGCACACTTTCAGGCCAATTTGAGAGCAGAGAAACCCCAACACCAACACCAAGACCAATACCAATAAAACCCCATTTGAGCTGCCAATTGATTTTGGTCGAGCGCCTAAAACTATGCAATTAAAATTAAAAAGCGAACGTTTTTGTGGGTCGTTTAATTAGCAAAAGCATAAATTAATTTTACGTTGGGCAGCGCAACATGATTTTATCGATGGTGACTCGCAAATTATGCAAATGCAATTTTATCAAATTAAAATGAACACACACACACACACCTACTCGTAGATACACGCACACATGTGCAAAATTGGTATGCGACTAAGCTTTTAATGAGCTTATATTTATAATTTTGTTGGGCAGCTTGCTTGTTGTTCGAGTGCGTAATTCAAAATTCTTATATATATAAATGTATGAAATATATATATGTTAGGCGTGAGGTCAGATTTATATATATTTTTTGGTTTTAATTAACCTCCATGTCGGGTTAAACGTTGCGACATCCAAAACTACAATCTCCTGTTTCCCTAGTTTTTCCCTTGAATATCATTTAAACGTTTTACGTTCTGCCTCAGCGTCATGTGGTTAGCTATATTTTCATTTTGGCATGCCACAAGGCCTTACAGAGCATTTCGTGGCAAGTGTGGTAGCCAGTTGAAGGGGTGAGGGTGTGGCGTTAAGGGGGTTCAGGTAGCATTCGTTGCCAGGCAGTCATTTGGTATTGTTGCTGTCGTGTTGTTGCTTGTCCTGTGCGCTGATCCACTTAACTTTATTAAAAAGCCCGCTTCACACAAAACTCAACTCTGGCTTTCACTTGCGTTTCATGTTGCGCTTCAAAAAGTATAACAACAACAACAACAACGAGAACAACAACACCACAAAACACAAACAAGCAAACAGCATTTTATATTTACAGCGATTACTCTAACAATATAGAGTATTTGAAATATTAAAAAAGGGAATTTTTGAAACACATTTGGAATTATTCAAACGAAATATAATATTACAAAATAAAGTTTTATATTTTAAAGGGATTATTTTTGTTTTCTAACTTTAATGGTTTCTAATGGAATATTTTAAAATAAATATAATTTTGTTAGCAAAGTTTTTAATGGAAAAAAAAACTACAATGATAAAGTTTAAATATTTACAATTTGCAGAGAAACTACAAAATTCGAACTGGCACATTTGTTTGATGCATTATTATTTATTTTTTTATTAAGGTGTATTAATAAAACAATTGAATTACTTTTGCAACTTATTAGAAAATCTTAAAAAACAAATATAAACAATTTTTGTATATCATATGTTAACAATTTAGACATAATAGCAGGCATTATAATGTTATATCTGCTAAATAGATATATTAATTAAAAGTTAATTAGTAGATAATAGAAAGAAATATAAATGTATAATGATTAATATATAGATTAATATATATTAATAATAAAATTCTATAATAATAATGCAAGAAATCTGTTATCATCATAAACTTAACAGAAATTATAAAAATATTTGAGAAAAAGCAAGAAATTACTACTCCAAAGCCGGAATAAAGAGTTAGATAATAGATATTCAGGCCTGTTCCGAATTCCACGCTCGAATCGTTTTCACAGAAAAGTGTATAGCATACTTTTTAGAGCATTCTAGAATTATAAAATTATTATAAAATATAAAGTGTTGTTATATTTTTTAAAATATTTTCGCTCCAATTTATGTGCATTTTTTTCATATCTATCACAAATTTCTCTCAACCGAATTGTGTTCATACGCTTTTTATTTCAATATAGGGAAGATAAACTTTATATAATTAAAGCAGAGCATCGAAAATGTTTATACTTTTTTATTTATCGCAAATGGTCCTGTTTTTACAATTTTTTTCTGGGAGTGGCAAGCTTTTCCAAACATCACTAATTTTCAGCCCGTTAGAGTAGAAAATCAGGTTTTAAAATTGTGCAAAATAAGGCTTTTTTAGTTTTCTCTATATTTTTTTTTTCAGCTAGTATAATGGCCAAAAGTTGGAGCGCAGTTTTCCATCAATTTTTCAATGAATGTGAATTTTTCAATTAATGAACGTTGAGCAGAGTTTTCCAAATGAGCTTAAACGCATGAAAAACAGAAACGTTGAATGGCATAACGGATTTGAAATTTCGTTATTTTGGAATTTTTTTGTCAGTCAGCACAAAGCGGTATATATTCCATCGCCATGTCGTGTCCGACTGTCAATATAAATTTTCTTAACATTCGTTTAGGATATGTGTCGCTCAGTTTGTGGCTTTGTTTGCAAATGGAATAAAGCTTAGTTTAGTTTTTCATTCCATAACTTAATTGTAAAATGACACTTTTTAATCAGAAATGGAACTTTTTCGTTCAAATTTTGATACTTTTGTATTTTATGCAGTGCTAACAAGTGTGTTTTTATGAAAACTGTGCAAGCAAAGAAAACTTTTTGTATATAAAAAAGACTTCTTACATATAGAAATGAAATGCTTAAATGTCGTTTCTTTAGAGCATTGCGTCTTCGTATACGCTGTCAGTTTATTTACTTTGAGTTTTATTTTGGTATATTTTTGCTTTCATCTTGTTGAGCTATAAACAATTTGCGATGATATAGAATTTCCTGTGGCGTATTCGTCTCAAATGTTTTTTAAATGTTTGTCGTTTAGTTGACGCTTGGCGCGACATGCAAGTGACTGAGCTTCTCTGTCTCTCTCTCGCTTGCTGTCTGCCGTCTCTTTTCAGCGCTTTTGGCAAAGCGCCTACATGCATGCCATAACGTTTACTACAAACACACACACACACATGCAGAGTGACTTAAACACGCATACCAGTTCACCTTTTGATTTCGCCAGTGACTTTTTGGCATTCGTCTCTCTGTGTATTTGGCACGCAAACTTTTTGCCACCAGTCGTTTGAATTTGAGGTGAAGGTGGAGCAGGAGCAGGAGCAGGAGGTGAAGGAGCACGAGGGGTCATGTTTCATGGCGCCAGTTTCTGTGGCTTCCGTTATGTGTTTGGTTGTGTGTGTGTGTGTGTGCTTGTTTGTGTTGCCTACTTTCAGGTGGGTCAACCATTCGGTTTGGCGCTTTCTCTGTTTGCCTTTTTGTACAGTTGTAGTTGAAGTTGTAGTTGTAGTTTTGTGTGGCATGTGGGTTTTGCGTGTTGTTACCAAAATTTATTACGACAATAATGTTTTTGCTTGTTTCTGTTTGGACGCGTCGCATCGCATCGCATCGCATTGCATTGCATTTGCCTCAAAGTGTGCCACATGGTCGTATATAAAAATGACACTCTTGCGCGTTGATTTGCCTGCCATCAGGCAACTCATCACTGAAATGTGCCACACACAAATGCAAAACTAACCGGAAATTCCTTTCAACAGACAGACAGACAGACACAGAAACAGAAGCAGGCGTTGCGCTGTTGGATTGCCAAAAATGTCCTTTAGCATCTCTTTCACAAAATGCGCCACTTGATCGAAACCTAAATGCGAAATTCTTGTTGCCGACTTTCGGGCGCATTGGCATTGGCTGCATTTGGCCTCGTTTGGGTTTTGCTTGCAAGCCTTGAAGTAGCCTACAGTCACTCGCAAAATTTAATGCACTCACGCACGCACCAGCGAGCAATGGAACATTTGCCATCGCGTAGATATCCACAAAGGACTCACATCATTTTGCGACCATTAAATCGTTTCATTCACACGCGCGCCCCTTTACACTGAGTGGTTATTGATTAATCGTCTTTTGCCCCCCCTCTATCTCTCTCTCTCTCTCTACTTCTTTATCTGTCTCTATCCCTTGCTCTCATTCACTCGGTGTCTCTGTGTGAGCATTGTGAATTCAAGTGTGCACGGAAGCGCTGTTATCAGCTTCAGCGTTGGCAGCTCCGCTGATGTTAATGCCATTTGGGCAACAACAGCAACAGCAGCAACAGCAGGAACAACAACAACAACATCCAGCAGCAAGCTGCGAGTGTTGCATGCTTTAAGGCGCCACCTTTTAAGCACTTAAGTTAACCCATTAAATGCGCCCCAAGGAGTCATGTTTTAAAAAGAATTCAACTCTTGCACGCCAGCTTCACACGCAGATTGCGGATTTAAGTTGGGTTCAAAAGCAGCTTGAAACTCATTAATAAAGAATTCTGAAGAAGCTGATTGCAGCGAACTCGCAGCAACTTTATTGTGTATTGAAAATTATATGCATTTTTAACGAGGCAATTGTTGATTTTATATGGCATGAACTTAGATATGACATTTCCTCTCTATATAAACTTATTTCATTTAAGAAATTTTAAATGTGATATATGTAAATAATAGTTTACAAAGGTTGGATAATTACAAATGGATAGATAAAGGTAAAAGAAATCGTAATTCAAATAATTTTGTGTATTGATACTAAAATAAGTTAAAACAAGAAAGAAATGTTATATTTCGCCGTGTCGAAGATACAAATATGCCCTTGCAAAAAAAGTTTGAATAAGAAAACTTATTTTTCAACGGGTTGTTCCTATGGCAGCTATAAGAAATAGTGATCCGATTTTGAAAAAATTTGGTCAACATGTGCGGAACTTGCTTTTATTTAGGTATAATGAGTTTGGTCGAGATATTTTGAAAAACACAAAAGTTTTTCATACAGATACTTATTTTCAACCGATCATTCCTATGACAGCTATAAGATATAGTGATCCGATTTTGATGAAATTTTGTCATCATGTGTAAACTGTCTTTAATCTTAGGTTAAGTGAGTTTGGTTGAGTTATTTTGAAAAACAAAAAAGTTTTTCATACATAAAATTATATTTTTAACCGATCGTTCATATGGCAGTTAAAAGATATAGTGGTACGATCTGGCCAATTCAACTATAGGTACTAAATGGAATGAGAACAAAGTCTTGAAAATCGCACATAAACAGACGGCCAGATGGACGGACAGACAGACGGACGGACAGACGGACGGACAGACGGACGGACAGACGGATGGACAAACGGACGGACAGACGGACATGACTCGTCTGTTGATGCTGATCACGAATATAAAGTTTTTTTCTTGAGACGTCTTCTTTAATGCGTTACACATTTCGTGACAATATTATAATACCTTCAGCAAGGGTATAAAAATAATTTTAAGTGACTATTTTAGATTCATTTTTTATTACATACCAAATGGTTGCTAAGACTTTCCATGAAACACCAAAGTTTTAAGCTTTCTACTCCAAGCATGCGGATAGCGTATTCTTGATTTTACCAACTGTTTTTCTACATACTCATGGTATATTTACTCTTTTCATAGCAACATCCATATTCATTTTGCTTCTAACGGTTTCACAATCATGCATTTAGTCAGCCAACAATTTTTCAATGCAGCCATCACAATTAACTTCAATTTTAGTATCATCATTCATTGGCTATTTTATAACCGCAAAAGCTGTTGTTTTCCTTTATCATAAACATTGCTTTGCCCATGTGGCAATCAGCGATGTTGCACACTGCAATGCCTAAAACTATGCAACATACATTTTTCACATGCTACATAACAATGATTGGCATTGTTTTTGCAGCCACATGCCGCTTGCATACCCCTGCATCACTCTCTGTCTGCTGAATTGTTATTGCTCTTGTTGTTGATTTACTACTGACCCGATTTTCGGCTTGTCAACACATGCAGTGGGCATGGCAGCCGCCCCTAACCCCCGTTATGCAAGCATATCACGTGACTGGGCAAAGAATTTGTCGCCTTGCCAAACTATGTGCAACTAATAGTTACATTTTAGCGCCCACATCCAAACACACACAAACACACCCAAACACACACACATACACGCACAGACACAAAGCAAAAAGTGCAGCAGGGCGTTGCATAACTTTAGGCGCTACATATGCAAGCCATTGTTTCGACTGTAAGCAGGCATGCAACAGACTACAAACTACAAGCTACAAACTACAGAATGCAGAATGCAGAGTACTGAGTACAGGCTACAGGCTGCAGAATGCAGACTCCACAGAGCACAGCCCCAACTGGGCCGCATGTTGTTGGCGGGGGGGCTCCATTTAAAGTTGTTGGTATGTCTGCCCTGGACAGGGAATATGCCTGGCAGCGCCTATAGTTATGCACTACCTTTTTTTTTTTTTGCGTGTACGCTATCCGCATGCTTGAGTGAATTTTTTTTGCGCGATGCT
The DNA here is from genome assembly GCA_949708635.1 of Hirtodrosophila cameraria. Lineage (NCBI taxonomy): Eukaryota > Metazoa > Arthropoda > Insecta > Diptera > Drosophilidae > Hirtodrosophila > Hirtodrosophila cameraria. Next base: position 17,153,890 of record OX453089.1, on the reverse strand, counting down.
TGTTTCCCTTTACCTTTTAATACCCTGTAAACAAGCGAATAAACAGACTTTAAGCTCGTCGGCTTATATTGATTAAAAACTGCTTTTTAAAAATGGGATATTAGTTGTTTTTTGTTTTTTGAAAATATCGTCAAACTAACTGAAATAGAGTTTTGAATTCTGTAAATACTGACGTATAGATAGTACCAAAAGCCAAGTACCAAGTGTATTATGGGGTTGACTTTATGATTAGTTTGCAAATGGATTACAACTTTTTATGAATGAACAATTAAAATTAGATTTACCTTTTTTTTTTTAGGTAAGAAAGGTTGCAGAGAACTTGAATGTCTGAACTTTACATATGGGCATTTCCAGAAAAAGTTAAACCAGCACCCAAAATTTCAAAGTCATTATTTATACTTCTTTCTTCTGAAAGATTTGCTTTAATCGTTATAAATTGTTGGAAAATGATCAAATCTTACAATTTACAATCCAGTTCAATAATTATCATGAGCGAACCGACTGGAATCTGCAGAAATGGCGTTTTGACCTTATTTTAGACCATTTTCTCTTTAATGTTTAAGTTGTCAAATGAGATGATACTTAATGAAAATTATTTTTTAAGAATTCAATAACAACAAGCACTAACTAATTGAAATATAAAGAGATCAATTAAACCTATCTTAACTATAAATATTTAAGTGCAGAGTCAATGGAAATCTTGTAACGTGCGCAACGTAACGTTCGCAACAGACAAAAAATTAAGGCTTTTTTTAACGGGACTACTTCTCATTCTTTTTAAAGCTGCAGTGAAATGGTTATATATTCTAGTTATCTTTTTGTAAATGTATTTTTTTTAAATTATTATGCAAAATTCGCTATAAAATGTCCAAATGTACAAAAACCTCAAAGTTGACTTCCACTTTATGTAACATCCAAGGCAACTTTAAGCAAGCAATTTTTTTTTTTCAAAAACAGTTAATCTATTATTTTAAAATAGGTTTAAAAGTACTCGAAAAGAACTGAATTTTGCAAAAAATTGCTTTAAAATATACTTATGTGAACGTTAGCTGTGTTAATATTAACAAGCAAATCTGCGTACGAATGTAACATCCGCAACGCAGGATTAGCCCATCTCTTAAGTAAGTTAATTCATAAACGAAAAATAACTTATAGTACTTTCCGCTTAAAACGAACTTCAAGAGATACAATGGGCACAATGGTTCTTCTTAAACAAAACTTTGCCTTAAATGAAGAATTGAACAAAACAATTTACTTTTCTTTTTTTTTTCTTTAGAGGCCTTAGAGGTTTTAAGTTGAATGTTCTGTGTTTTATTTATTAAAATTGTTAATATAGGGTATCTTCAAGTGTCAGCTTTGTTTTTAGCTGCTGCATCCTTGCCAATTTGTGGCTTTCTTTTTTTTGCTCGGTCTCGCGCAGCGCATGAAAATTGTTGCATATTCTGCGGCGCCCTCGCAACGCGTTGCGAATGTGGCGCAAGTGGCGCATGTGGCGCATGTGTTGCCATTTTGCCCTTTTGTCGTAATTTGGTTACATGTCCAACTTGCAATTTGCGAAAGCATCCTACCATTTTTAAATTCAAAAAACAAGATTCTGTTGCAAATAAGTTTTTTTTTTTTTGGCTTGTTTCGTCAGCTTAATTTGGCTGCATGATGCAACGATGCGTTTCAATGCCGCTGGCAATGTCAAACCATGCAACATACAGATCTTAGCATCTAACTATCTTGACATATTGTCTGTCATATATCCAGGAAGACGAGTCATAGAGCTCTGCCCCCTGTAAAAGGGGTTACAAGCATGGCAAATATTTTTGAGTGCGGCATGTGTATTATGCAATGGAGCTGCCTTGACTTTCAAAGTGATTGACGGACGCAGCACAATGCTTGAATTGTGTCAATTTATATGCGAGTAGAGTTGCCACCCCATCGACCATTATACGAAATACAAAAATAAAAAGAAAAGCTCAAAATAGGAACTCTGCAATCTTTTTTCTAACGCGAACTCATGCTGGCTGCCTTTTGCCATGCATTCTGTGATTTTTCATTGTGATTCACCCACACATTTTACTCACTTCTCTTTCACTCTCTCTCTTTTTCTCTCTCTCTCTCTCTCTCTCTCTCCATCTCGCTCTCTCTTTCAGTGTGTTATTCGGTCTGTTTCCTTCGCTCACACACTGTTTGATATTGAGTGCACTTTGTCAAAAGTTATTTTGCAACATTTGCTATTATGCGCTCGATAACAATTTTATAACATTTTCTTCTCTTGCCCCACACGCTTGCCGCACTCTACCCACTTGCTTGCACCCCTGAAGCACTTCTTCTTTTTTTTTGTGTTTGTTGCGTTTCACAATTTATTGTGTTACATATATTATTATTGTGTATTGAAAAATGCATTTTTCATGACATTACAACAAACCGTTTGCCTCGCAGCACCCCCAGGCAAAGTTTTTTTTTTTTGGCTTGAAAAATTGCTCTGTACCCGGTCCGGAACGGCATGCGTATAAATTGTTTGCGACAGTAATTGGAGCACAATGTTAAAGCATAAAATTTTAATTTGATTTCGTTCAACTTCACATAGGGTATACTACAGATACCCAGATAAACCGGATGTGCAAAAAACCACTACTGCTGCGGCTGTGTCAGAAAGAGCTGGCAAATGAGATGGCCATATGGTTTGGCCTACATCAACTTAAAACTGAGTTCAAATTTTTTGATTGTCATGATTGCTTCAGTTGAAGTTGAAGTTGAAGCTGTAGTTGAAGTTGGTTGCTCTGCGTTGAGTTCATGATTCAACGTAGATTGAAGCAGATGCCGACAGAACTTATAAGTGGATTGTTGTGGTTATCAGCATTCGATTACACAATCATTAAGACATCAATTCAAACAGATTCTTGTTAAGTTTAAAAGCAGGTTAAGTTTCTGCTTTTTATACTTTTGCTTTAAGCTGTTTAACGTGTTGAATGTTTACTAAATTAAGAGCGTAAAGCACATTTTTTTGTAATAAACCAAAAGGCTGTTAATTGGAAATCTTTGTAACCGGCTCACACTATATTTATACCCTTGCAGATGGTATTATAATTTTGTCACGAAATGTGTATCGCATTGAAGGAGAATTCTCAGAAAAACAAAATGTTATATTCGTGATCAGCATCAACAGCCGAGTCATGTCCGTCTGTCCGTCTGTTTTACAAGACTTTGTTCTAGAGATATCTTGATGAAACTTAGCACAGATGCTTCTTCTTATTGCGGGTTGTACCTATAGTTGAATTGGCCAGATCGGACCACTATAACATAGCTGCCACAGGAAAGATCGGTTGAAAAATTAGAACAAACTTTTTTGTTTTTCAAGACAACGCAACCAAACTCACGAAACTTAGGTTTAAAGACAGTTTATACATGATAATAAAATTTTATCGAAATCGGATCACTGTATCTTATAGCTGCCATAGGAATGATTGGTTTGAACATTAGTTTTTGCTTAAAAACTTTTTTGTTTTTCAAGATAACTCAACCAAATTCACTTAATTTAAGTCTAAAGACACTTTATACATGATGAAATAATTTCATCAAAATCGGATCACTATATCTTATAGCTGTCATAGGAATGATCGGTTGAAAATAAGTTTCTGTATGAAAAACTTTTGTGTTTTTCAAAATATCTTGACCAAACTGACTATATCTAAATTAAAACACGTTCTACACATGTCGTCCAAATTTTATCAGAATCGGATCACTATATCTTATAGCTGCCATAGGAAGAATCAGTTGGAAAATAAGTTTTCTTATGGAAATCTTTTCTGCATTGGTATATATCTTCAGCACGCCTAAGATTACATTTCTATACATGTGGAAACGTGATTTAACTTATATTAAACATTTAACCCATAACAAAAGTAAATGAAATGTTGTGTTTTTTTCATCTTTAACCAGTTAACAGAGGCTGTCTATATCTAACCTTTATATTTGAGATGCATATGAGGATGAATCTAGTTGAAAAGTGCTCTAAAACTCAAACGAATAAGGAGTAGCTTAAGCTGAGCTCTTTTGCTGACAGCACAATTAATTCTATTCTATAAGACTTCACTTGGTTTCAAAGCTGTTTATTTAAAAACAAGTGTGTTTAAGTAAAAGTCAAGCACATTTCTAGTCTTCAGCGGTTTCTACTCGCTTTCTGGGTTAAACTTGAGTCAACTAGTTGTATTGACTTGGCCGCTCGATTGTTTTTTTTTGGCGCTTCTTTGGCTTCCGTCTGGCCGCAGCTGTGGCGTATAAAATGTGGCTTCCAGGTAACCCAAATGGCAATGTGCCAGCTAACATTGTCTTGGCGTTTTCTTTAGACTTGACTTGGTAGCCAAAATGAGAGTAGAACTGAGCCTTGACTTGGCCATTTGGCAATAGCAAACGACATTGATATGAAATGGAATCATTTGAAGCGCTTTAATGCGCCATTTTCAATTTGTTGTTGGATTACCCAACAAAAAAAAATAAAAACGCAAATCCAATTAATCACAAATCCCATTTCGCCTACGCAACAAGACAGAGAGAGAATACAAAAAAGTCGAATAGCGAAATGGCGAAAGCGAATGTTGCCGCTTCGAATATCAATCAATTACAACGAAAGTATTTATCGGACATGCTTATCGGCTTCAATAAAAGCGTACAAAAAACACATGACACACACATGACAAAGCATGGCAGCGTGTGGCCAGAGGGGGTTAGAGGGGGTCAGGTTAGGTTATAGGACCATCAATGAGTTGGGGCTGTAAATGTCAAGGGAGCTCTCTTTCTCTCACTCGCAACAAAAGTGAAATTCGATTAAAATTTATCACAAAACGCAAATCGCATAAAAAGGCAACAGCAATGTGAAGTTGTGTTGTTTTTTTTTTGGTTGTTTGCCTTTTTTATATGAGGGACTCTTGGAGGCGTTGCCTTCCAGCGGAAACAATAAAAAAGGCGCATCATTAATTTTTGCAGCATTTTCAGTAGGCTTCAAATTTATCGTCTATTTTACAAGACAGCGAAAGCAGAGTCGATAGGCAAGTCGAATAATTAAGGGTATTCGTTTAAGGAATACCCTATATACGAGTTTACATTAAAGTTTCATAAATAGAACAAGTATTTAGAAAAGTAATTTTACATTTCATTTGAAGTTTGTGTCTAGACTTTGATTTCCAATGAAAAGAAAGAATCTTTTATAGAATTATATTTGCTTTCATCAAAGCAGAAAATATGAAAATATCTATTTAGAAATCTATCTATAAATAGATATATTGTAGCAGAGCATCTACGACTTGAGTGTAACCGAAAAAGCAGCTGTTCTGCTCTGTTCCCTCCCCCACTACCCCTCTCTAATTCCCACTCTTTCTGTGTGTCTTTAGCTACCCAATCATTATTCAATATGTTGACTTTTGTGCTTTCACATTTGTTATGCTCCATGCCACATAAGTCATGTGTGGGCAATTGAAGGCAGCAGCGGCAGTGGTGGCGCCCCAAATGCTCTATGCTCTTTGTGTGTGTGTGTGTGTGTGTGTGTGTGTGTGTGTGTGTGTGCGTGTGTGTGTGGCAAGTTCGCATGCAAAAGACAAAGAAAAATTTGTTCAAAGTGCCGCTCGGCAGACGCGTAGCGCGTCGATGTGGAAATTGTGATAGTGCCGTTGGCTAGGTGGTGGGCTTTGCTTTGGTTTGGTTTTGTTCGGTTTAGTGGCAACCACCAGCACCACTTGCACCACCCACTCACCCGCATGCCAAAACAATGAACTCTGGCAACACTGTCGAAGTTGTTTAACTTTCCATTTGTTGCCCTGGCTGTGTTGCCTAGTTCAGTCTCTGGTTTCTGCCCCGGCATCTGCTGCTTCTGCTTTTGATCCTGCCCCTAGCCACTGCCACAGCTTAGTGTAGCCTTTGATTAAGGTTCCCAACAAGTGTCAGCTGGGGCATTGATTTCACATGGCTCTTGCCATTGAAATTGAGCCGGTTTGCAGGTGTCAGCGTTGCAAAAGTGTGACAAACAATACACAATTAGTTTGACTTAGTTTCTGCAACATATTTTCAAAGGCAATTACAATGTTGTTGGAGTATGGAAGGTGAACAAGTTTTGAAAGTTAGCTCAAAATCCTATTGATCTCTGAAAATAATTATTTAGCACTTGATTTGAGTCGCAAAGAACTATGGAATGTCAATCTCAAAGAAAAGAATTAAATTCAAATTTGAAACGAATAAAGACTTGTATTTAAATTAAATTTTATAAGAATTGTTGTCAAAAAGCCTTTAAAATTCCTTAACATTCCAAACAGCAATTAAAAAATAATAAATAAAATACAATATGCGTTTCAAATATGATAACTATTTTGTTGCTACCCCCCCAAAATGCAATTCTTTGGGAAATAAAACATTTGATAGAATAGCGAGATAAAAACTGATTGCATTGCCAATTATGCTATAACTGCGGGCTAATAACAACTTCCCCGCTATTTAAATATTACCCCGCTAATTCATTTTACATTTTGCAAAGCTTTAAACTAATAGCATTCATAAATCATGTTGCCTGCTTTTAGGCATCAGTATAAATTAGGTCGCGTTGCATTAGTTTTGGAACGCGCAGCGCAATTAAAATTTATGAAATTAAAAACAAATAATAACACAAGAATTTAATTACGCACAAGCATTCGCGAAATGAAGAGAAGTATGCAAAAAAAATGCATTTGCAGTGCATTTTTTTTTGTGTGCTTTTTGGAGTAAAACTCATCCATTTCATTTGCACAATCAATGAGAAGGCGACCGCAGTGAAATAACATTTTGGCATTGGCTCTGTGACAGGCGTCAGTCGCATCGATTAATGTGCACTCAACAAAAGCTCTCAGACACTGTATAATATTATATAACAATTGGCAGGCGCCTATAAGCAGGCAATGCAAATTAAAGCGACAGCTCAACTCAAATGGAAATTTAACATTCATTTTTTCTGGCGTGTTTTTATGCCCTGTAAGCATTTATAGAAGTTGGCAAGGATAGAAGGCGACACGGTACCAAAAAATTTCAATTTTTGTACAACTGCGTACTAGAGTTGTTTTTAAAGAAGTGAAATTTTTAAGCCAGGAAAGAAATATTATCTTCGGCGTGCCGAACATATATACTCTTGAATAAAAGATTTGCATAAGAAAACTTAATTTTCAACTGATTGTTCCTACAGCAGCTATAAGATAAAGTGATCCGATATTGATAAAATTTGTTCAACATGTGCTTTAAATTAGATATAGTAAGTTGGGTCGAGTTATTTTAAAAAACACAGAAGTTTTTCATACAGAAACTTATTTTCAGCCGGTTTTTCCTATGGCAGCTATAAGATTTAGTAGTCCGATTTTGATGAAATTTTTACATCATTTATTAACTGTCCTCAAACATAGGTAAAGTGAGTTTGGTTGAGTTATCTTGAAAAACAAAAAAGTTTTTCATAAAAAAACTTATTTTCAACCGATCGTTCTTATGGCAGCTCTAAGATATAGAAGTCCGATTTCGATGAAATTTGGCCATCATGTATAAACTGTACTTAAACATAGGTTTAGTGAGTTTTGTTGAGTTCTTTTGAACAACAAATAGCAGAAAATGTATTGCAAAGTTTCGACGCATTCTTTTGACCCAATTTCTAAATATCCAAACTGAAATGTATGTTAGTTCTGGAAAAAGGTTATCTAGAAGATACTGAGCGATTTTGTGACTCAGATAACTACTGAATGCTTTTGTTATTCAAATCAGTTGAACGATAATGGGACAGAATTGACTTGCTGAACGATATAGATATTCGAGTCGATTGAACAATAATGGAACTCAAATGACAGAAATGAAAGAAAATTAACTGCTGAACTAGTTCACTGGATTGAACTTGAAAGTAGGTTACTGGGTATCTACTAGTTCAACACTTTAAAGTTTAAACTAGAATATTTTTGCTTGTTATTTTTGTTTTTTTTTTATTTTGGTTACGACTTTTGCGAGTTTCATGTAAATTTAATTTGCCTGCCAACTGTTTGCACTGTCTCGTATTCTACCCTGCGTCCTGCCCCTGCGTTGGTTGCGTGGTAAACCAAAAAATATTCGTGTGCAACACATTTGCAACTTAACAAAGCGACATGCAACAACAAACATTTGTGCCATGCCACTTCCCACTGCATGGCCCATATGACTAGCCCAGATAGTTTTGCATTGTTGCGGTAAATTGGCAAAAATTTACATACCATTGGCATTTATTGTTTATGCATTGGTTGCATTGCCACATCATCATCATCATGATCATCATCATTGTCAGCATCAAGGATGATAATCATCATGTTGTTGCGTGTTGTTGCTGCCGCTTGTGGCTTTAAAATTGTGGCAATTAAATTTTGCAGCTTTATTGTTATTATTATTATTATTATTATTTACAATATACACTCGTATAGTACTCCAATGTATTTATTCTTTTGAAATCTTTCGCTCAGCATTTGAAGCTTTTATTTTAATTGAGGTTTAAGTTATGAATTGTGCGCTTTACGGTTAATTTCGAAATGGACACCAAGGCTCGTAAGCTGCCATAATTGGTTTATTTTATCAAATTTGTTGTGCCAGTGTGTGTGTGTGTGTTGGCATTTTAGCAAAAATTTAACAATCGGACCAAAGTTGCTGGGATTTGTGGCTTAAGTGCTATATATAAATATATATGTCAGTAAATAAAGTATGAATAGCTTTAGTTATATCATTTTAAGATTTAAAAATACTTTTTTTTGAACTATTTTTGCACCTATTTTAAAGCAAATAAACACAGGCAGACTTAACATTTTGGCCATAAATAAATGCCAGGTGGGTTTTTAGTATTTGGCAGCAGCTTGGCCTCAAGACGTGAGAAAAATGTGGCCGGAATTCAGTTTGTGCCTTTTACCCAACTGACAACACCTGCCGCTAATGTTAGTCCTGGCTCCATTTGGGTGTTGGGTTCGTTTTGGCCATATGCTTGATTTATATGCGTTCATGTCTTTTATACATAAAATATCTAAACTTTTATCACATTTCATTTAACACACACACACACACATACACACACAAACTGACAGTAGCTGATTTGTTTGCATTTCTGCTTTTCAATAAACTCACACTTGGCAAAAAACGATATTCTTATTTCTTATATGACTTGGTTAGAATTTATATTGTGCTTTTAACAAAAAAGTATGAAAATTTTTATAAAAATTTAAATAAAAATACTTCTTATCTTAAATTTAATTTATGTTATATATTGAGTTGTCATTGTATTTAAAATTTTAAAAATTAAACTATATTTAAAATTAGTCCCAAAATTGTTGTCAGTACATTTTTTTCTCTAACTGAAAACTGATATAGTTGGGTCTCTATTTTCTAGAATTTTTCGCTTCAATCAAGTAACATAAGCCTTGATAAACGTTTGAGCTTGGGTTTAAGTACAATATACTTGATTATTTCTCCAAGTGCAAGCAACTGGGCACAATGCCCAACCCAAATTCGATGTGAGCTGCTGCTCATCTAACAAACAATTGCCATGTAATAGTTTGTCACTGGCCTTGTTTTCGAGGGTTCGTCTTGCATAATGACAGCTGTGTGACATGTCATAAGCTCAACAATAGCAACAGCAACAATGTCAATGGAACATACACACACATACACACATAGAGACACACAAGAGGCACATATTGATGATGTGCGTCAAATGCCATCGCTGTTTCTGTCAATTTTGTTGGCCACAATGTTGGGCAGGCAATGTTGGCAATGGAACTGAGAGAGCTGTGTCCATACTTCAATTGTTCAGTTTGTCAGTGCGTTCATCAAATCACACATATACATACATATATATATATATGTTGTGTGTTGTTGTTGCTTGTTTGACAAATTGATCGCGTGATATGCTTGTCCCAATGCTGACATTATTTCGGTTGCAGTTGCATTATTTCCAGCCAAGTGTGTTTTACATTGGATTCAACTGAGTAACATCTACTTATTGTTTCTGCAACTAGTTTGGACTTAATTTCGCCAAAAAGTAATTTGAAACTGTATTGAAACAGCGCAGAAATGGCTTTGCAGCTAAATTGAGCTAGTGTTTGGATGAAATTGACATCAAATTAAGCTATAATTGCAATAAAAAGTATACACAGAAACGAGATGGAAGTGAATAATGAATGACTTTCAAAATGAAACAGACTTAAAAAAATATATTGAATTGAAACTGAGCTGAAAATGAATTTGATGTCGAAATAAGACAGATTTGACATATAATTGAGATTGCACAAAAAACGAATGTACGAAAAATGTTTGCACAAAAGCGAGTTTTTAAATGATTTAAAACTGAAAGTTTTTAAATGAAATAAATGTCAAAAGATATATGTTATAATTGACATAAAGCTGAGTTGAAGTTAAAACTGAATTGATATATATTCAATATCAAATTGAAATGTTATTTTATTTCATTTAATTAAATCAAATCAAATTGAAAGCCTCGACAAACTGCAAAACCACATTGGTTTGAGTTGATAATGTTTTCAGGAACAGAACTTCAAACTTGAGAACTGTTGTTAAGCCTGCTGTTGTACAATGGAATTTGCTGACCAAAAACAAGTTGTTTCAACTTTGAATCCGACTTTGACTTTGCTTACCAAATTACTTGACAAGTCTCTCTCTCTCTCGGCTTTTCTCTCCAGTTTTGTCTTCTGTCTCCAACTCTCAGTTTTAGCTGCTGAGATACATGCATAATTAAACCGTTGACAGTGGCAGGCAACTTAATTGTCGGCGTAACCGTTATGGGACACAGACCCAAACACACAGACAGGCACACGAACACAGACACAGATACAAACACAGACACAGATACAGACACGGCAACCCGGCAACGAGAAAACGTCAATTCGTTAAAATCTACGTCAGCTTTGCTGCTAATTTTGTTTGCCTTGTGTAGCACACACCCACACACACAAACACACAGAGAACACCACACGTTTCATGTGCACAGTGTTTGGCAAAAGTATGCGCACGTTACGGCTCGTAACGTTTGTCATTTTGTTTGCGCTGCACTTCAAACACTGCAGACAAAATGCTGTCGAAAATTCAGAGATGTCTGGATGTCTCTATACATATCCAACCCTTTGCTGGCTGTCCGTCTCTAGTTAATCCGCCTAACGTTATGCAACAACAACAACAACAACAAACAAAATGAAAAAGTTTTTGTTGAAAATTAATTAATTTTATGTGCAAACAGTTGTTAATTTTTTTTTACCTTTTTTTTTGCATTTTGACCCCCAGCGTGTGGATTTAACGCTCGCAACTTTTGTTGAGCTTTGCCTCGCTTTAATTGGCTTAAACATTTCTGTGATCCTCTTTTAATTACGCGTATTTCTATGACTTTTTTTCTCTTTTTGTATTTTTGCAGCTTTCCACACATGTGGCATTGAGCGGCTTTAAGGGTATCAGCAAGGAAACTACACACAACATCATTTGGAGAAGTGATGAAGTCATGAGACCGACATTCGATCGACGCCTCTGGATATTATTGTTCATTATTTTAGTAAAATGTAAGTACAAACTTGAAAAATAATAATTATAGTTGATAAACCAAAAATATTGAAAACTGTGTTAAATTTATCTTACAATTGAATTGAAAATCAGTTAAAGATTAATACAACTGCGTATAATGAATGCTGGTCATTAAAGGTGGCAAAACATCGATGTACGATCTATCGATAGTTTTCGATAGTAATAGTCGAAAACATGAATACTATCGACTGTACCATCGAAAGACAAAAATGATGTATAACTTATGACATATGACAAAAAATACATCAATAATAATGATATTAAAAAATAATTTTTTAAAATGAAATATCTATCTTTCATATTTGCGTAGTTGACAACTGTTGTTATATTTAATCAACACAAAAAAAAATTATAAAAAGAACAAATACGTATAACCTATAAAGAACATTCTTTTTTCGAAAATAGTTAATAAAACTAATAAAGTTAAAAAAATAGTTTGAGAGTCATTTTTTCTTCGTAAAACATGAAGCAAATATCACTATCGATACATCGACCAAAGCATCGATGTCAAAGAGAGTTTAAAACTATCGATACACTGGTTTGCCTTTTAAATATTGACGATGATACGTTTTATAATATAAAACGATTTTTTTTCACTGGGAATCGTAGCTGAGAGTTTGTGTGTCTGAGAAGAATGCTTTGCCACAAGGCTACAGTCGTTTACAGTTAAAGATAGAGTTTGAAGAGATGTACTAAATTCTATATAACTTACAATAAATTTTTAATAAAATATCAACATAATTTAGCATTTAACAAAATTAAATTAAAAAAAAGGATCCAAGCAAGTTTCGATTATATTGGAGTTATTAGAGAAATAAAATTCATTTAAAATTCAGATAGGCCAGAAATAGCACCAAAGAAAAGTTGAAAAACATAACTTAAAAAAAAACGAAAATATTTTTTAAAAATGAATCTTAAAGAAGTGATGAAGTCATGCGATCGACATTTGATCAGCTTCTTTTAATAATACTGTTCATTATATTAGTAAAATGTAAGTAGCAATCACTTCCAGCCTCTCTAACATAAAAAAATATATAAGAAGACATGTTGAAATTAATGCGGCAAGTGGCCCCACTAAGCCATCCAGCTCATATATTCCCGACAATGCTTTGTTGAAAACCGAATGCTCCACTTTGTATGCCGGCAACGTGTGAAAAATAGTTCACAGATAATCGCAGTCAGGCAGGTCACATTATTTATGCGCCAGCACACATAACGCCTCTGCCTCTGCCTGTGCTCCAGCCTCAGCTTCCGACTGAGTCCCAGTCTCAGACCCAGTCCCAACTCCAACCTCCACCCCTGCTACAGTTGCTACCATCTAAAGTCGGCATCCCTAACTCAGTTTCTGCTGGCCCTTATCAGCTTGATATTCTATGCCACAAGCAGCAAACAAAGCCATTTCTTTTATTTGATGTGCGTTTTGGGGATGCCAGTTGGAGCAATTGGGAGAGACGAACAACATACGGGCAGCAGCAACTGACCCTGACCATTGTTGTTGCCCAAATAATATGTAGAGCTGAAGCCTTAAGGCCTGTGCTCCCATAGAATACCATGACAGGTTCTGCATAGCAAGCAACTTGCTCTTCGCTCTTCGCTCTTTAATGTAATGGGGCGTATGAGTGATCTGCTATTAAGAAACCTATATAACTCTCTGTCGTTTCAGCAAGCGCTGTTAATTTGAGAAGGTACTATTTAAATTATTTAAATTAATCAAAGTTTAAAAAAGGAACTGAGACTTTTAAAAATTGATTTTTTCTGTGTGAATTTCTTAAATATTCAAATTTTTAAAAATTGAATATAACAAATAGAATAATAATATAAAACAAGAAAGGTTTGTATAAGCTATCGATTTTATTATAATTAAAAGTATTGATTTGTTAAACCTCTAACAAAATTACGTACACTTTTCCAACTGAGAAAAACATTTCGATAATCGAACAATTTCATCAATTTTTATCCAATGCAAGCACTTTGCATCCTGGGGTCATATCAAGGTTGCAGCTAGCAATCTACACAAAAACCGCAGGACCAAAGTTACAGTAGCCACACAAGTTGCATCTTGTCGGGGTAAAAGTCAGATGCGTGTAACGAGCGACGTTGCAAAGAAAATGCTCGGCATATCCGACTACTCAACACTCACACACACACACGCACACAGCCACACACATACACAAAAACGGAAACGGAAACGGAAATGCGCGTTCAAGAATTTTAATCTGAATGCGCAATTCCGCGTGTGAGCTGTGTGCCAAAATGGCGCGGCACATGTCGACCAAATGGCGGCATCGCTGCCACAATCCATGTCGACCGGCAGACGTCCCTGCAGCCCGAACCACGCAACCCTTCACCCCTGTCCCTCCTCAACTCATCCGTCTCACCCGCTCAGCCACCTTGCCGCGGCTCTTTGTTGCGGCACATGTTCCACTGCGGTGCGCCTTGGAATTTCACGCGTTTATTTGCAAAGATTACGAAATGCGCCCGGGCGCCCGCTAAAGTTTTGTATGCGTTTCCTGCGCGCTGACGGCGTTGCCTTTTCCTTCCACCTACCTCACCCCTCTCTGCCACGCCCCATCCGTTTGTCTACCACTGTTTTCTTCTTTTTTTTTTCCACTGTTTGTTTGTCCGTCCTTGCTGCTTGTCCGCCCGTCTCGCTGACTTGTTATGCATGCAAAAGTCTGTGGCAAATACACAGCCTGGGCACACATGCCGCGCCACCTTCCCCCTGGCCGTTCGGTAGTGACATGCAAAATATTTTTGCATAAAAATGTTTGCCCACCAACACACGACTCCTTGTTCTCGTCCTCGAGTCGTGCAGTCCTGCTGTCCTGCAGTCCTTGCACTGGCAGCTGCAGCTTGAGCTTCAGCTTCAGCTGCACTGTAAGCAATCCTGTTTGATATGTGCAGAATTTTAAATTTTAAAGCATTTCAATTTTAGTTTTCTGACAAGAAGTTAAGCGTAAAATTTGTCAGCAATTTCTACTTTCTTTTTTGTGTGTTAAAAAATTTCTCGTTGAGAATTTACCTTCATTTTTGGTGTTACCATAGCTTCATCATAGCACATCTTTAGTCTGCATACCCCCATGGGTTTAATGTCCAACATTTTATCCAAGTATTTAAGCTGAATGTGCGTTCTGCTACGTGTTCGTCATGCTAAAGACTCTCAATAATATCTTGATGGTTGGCTAAGCGAAATGTGTTGCATACTTAAATGTGACAGCAACAACAGCAATGAAACATATTTCAGTTTTAATAAAGTGGTGCGTTGGGTGTGCTTAGTCATATCACTGGACTGACAGCATCCGTTGCTATTCACATTCACGTTGACCTGCATCATCAAACAAGCTCAATTTTGAAGCTCTTGGATATATATTGCTATATTTCAATATATTAATATATGTCTTATACTTGGATTCACAGCAATTTTGATATTCAAATAATTATGTGTGGTCCCTGCTCGGGCGCCAATTTTCAAATAAGCCTAGTACACAATTTTACTAATATTGTTATTTATTATATATACCATATGTTTTCAAAAGATAAATTTGTTTGATTTAACTTTAATTTAAAAGCAATTGATTATTATTTTACTTGGGCAGGTCCCTGCTCGGGCGCCTGGGCAACTACGATGAGTCTTGAATTTACTTATGCTTATTCTGTATTCGAGTTTTGAATATGTCCAAATTTATAGTTTCGCAGCACATTTGGTGCTTTAAGCTTAAGTTGCTAGTGCCTCTTCAGACGTTTTGGTAATTTCCGTTTCCGAATTCCAAAATGTTTCAATTCGCAATACTTGTTTTATTTACTATTTTACAATATTTAAAGTTTCCAAGTTTCTTGGATGTTCCTGCTTGGGTGAGTGACACCAAATACTTCTGAAAAGCTAACTTCCAAGGATATCCGCTATTCTATACTCTGCTTTTGATGTTTCCTTATATGCATATAAGTCTTGTAGTCTTTTATGCTTAACAAAACAAAATACATAATGTCAAAGTCCTAAATAATAACAAAAGTATATTGGACTATCATAATTTAAACTTTATTAACTATTCTCATCAATTTCATAATGTTCAGAATATCTTTGAAACTCAAAACTCTTGTCAAACAATTCCGTCTCGTTCTCCTGAAAGTAGGCAACACTTTTCAACTTGCAGTTACCATCAACAAATACAAAATTCTATCCGAAATCAGCTTAAATTTTATCTTTCAAGTGGACTCCTCCACTCAATTTTGTGCTCACTCAGCGAACGCTGCTCGGAACCTACAATCAAGAAGACAACCGCAGAGCGTGTCTCGGCATGCGTGGGGTAGTGGGAAGTGGTGAGTGGTGAGGGTAGGGGTCAGCTCATAGACGACTCTTGAGGCAGGCCACTCAGCAGCGAGCAGTGCAGAGTTGACTGCAACTGCAACAGCGACGTCGTCGACGTCGTCGACTTAGTTAGCCACTTTTCTTTTAAATAAAATGCGCCTTTTGTGCCTCGAGTGCAAACCCCCTGCTGCACCCTGCACCCTGCCACCGACGCCAACCCCTTTTATAAGAAAAATACAGTTTGCAGCAAGTTTATTTTAAAACTCGACTTTTGTGTGCTCAAGTTTACTTTTGTGGCGAATTACTTTTCGGTTATTTTATGTGGCCCACAGACGCCGCTGATTGTCTTGTTGTCTGGTGTTGATGCAGCCCCCAAATGCAGCTCCACACAGACGAGGCAGAACCAGAAGATACTTACTTACTCTGAGTTAGTGTTCTGCTTATTTTTTTTTTTGTATTTTTCTAGGTCTACTTCTACTTCGACGACTAGCTTGGTGCGTCCGGTTCGTCGCGGAGTTTATTATGTTGTCCGCTTGAAGTCGAAGAGCTGCTTGCAAAATGCAATTATTAAAAGTTTTCTCCCGCTCTCTCTCACTTTCTCGTTTTCATTGCTTTTTGCCTTTTGTGTCGTATGCTGTATATTATGGCCAGCGTTATTTTTGCTGTCCACAGAGTTTTCAATTCGGGCATTTCTTTCTCATTGCTGCTTAACATGGCATAGCAAATGTAGAACAAAAGTTATGTCTAAGGCGAGAGAGAAGTTTTCGAAGAAATTGCTTTTGTTGAAATTTAAAGACTTGGCGAGCGCGAACTCAAAACCGGAAATGTGAAAGGTATGCAGCGCCCGTTGTGCCAAAAATGCCAAGAGCGGAAACGCAGCTAACAATAAAAGCCAAAAAGGGCATAAAACGTGCACTTCCGTTTTAAATTTCCCCAACAATTCAGCCGTGCTTGGAAAGGTTGGCTGAGTGGGAGGGTATATACCATACATATAGCCACAACATCAGCCAAAAGCCGTCCAACACCGTGTGGTCAACACGGCTCGTGGCTCTCAGCTCTCAGCTCTGGGTTCTGGGCTCTGGGCGCTTGGTTGTTCGCTTCCGGCCTGGCTAGACCGACAAAAATTGGCCGCACACTAAATTGCACACCTGAGATTAATGCGCTGGCACTTGAAAGGCATTTTGAGGCATGGCCCAAACTGGCGAACAAGCCAAACAATAGGTGTGAAGGCCAAAAGCATTTCCACTTGCATTTCCAGCTGCAACAGCAATTGCCGTTGAATGCAAAAGGTGCGCCGCTATTTTGCACAAAGTCAAACGCTTTTCAGACGCCATTTTATTCTTTTACTTTTTTTTTCTTTTGACCAGTCGCCATTTTGTTTTGGTAGCTGTAGATGTTGATGTTCTTGTAGCACTCTCTTTTTTCTTCACATTGGCAACCTCTGACGCCTTTGGGCTTTTGTGAAGCCAACTGCTGTTTGGCTGACTAAACAGTTGGTTGGTAAAGTTAATCTACATGTGCTGAAAATATGATATGCCATGAAGTATTGCCAAAAATTATTGAATATTATAAAAATATGGATTTGATTCAAATTTGAAAAAGTATTTGGAATCTGTTAAGAAATATTTGAAAAAAGATTAAAATTGAAATATGGCAATTAAATTTTAATTTATTTTAAATAAAAACTTATAACAATTTAGTATCAAAACAAAATTGTTATAATTTAAGGTTATTTATAGTAAAATTATAGAATTATTCAGTAGTAAAGATAGTTTTTTTTTTGCTTTTCTTACAGTTTATTTGAAATATTTTAGTTTATTCTTAAAGTTGTAGTATTGATTTTGAAATACAAAAACGCAAGTTCAGCAAATCAACTGCAAATAACAAAAAAAAAGTTTCTTAACTTACATAAAAATCACCTAATCAAATTGCACAGCATGACAAACATTTAATTTTGTTGATCAGTTTTATAAAAGTAGACAATGTTTCCTAATGTACGCTAACTATGCGAACCAACTGTTAAAATGTGTTTTTTTTTTATTTTATTTAGCCTCTTTCTTTTTTCTGAATTTGTGTTCAGTTCAGACACATTTCTGTTTGCCTCTCTCTAACAAACACACACAAACATACAAAGTCGCCACTGTGCTCAGTCAGTAAACGCAACTGAAAATAAATTAAGTGGAAGTAAGTCGTAACGAAGTGATACATAATTCTTTGTATTTTGTGTGGCTCTCTTCTTTAAGTGCCCCTTGTCTCCCCCGGGTATCTCACTGTCTTGCATTTTTACTGCATTTCGTTTGAGTTGATTGTGGCTAACAATTGAGTGCAAGTTTGTGGCACAAAGCTGTCGAATGCATTCACACTGAGCGCTGCTCTTTAATATACTACTTACATAACATAAGCAGAGATATACAACTTTGGTATTTGCTTTAATTAACGCCCTGCAGTGTTTTAAGAGGGTGTTTTGTGGGGTGGCTTTTCAGTTTGGGTTCAACTTTAATATGGCTTTCAGTCAGTTTGAAGCTGTTCAAACACACGAAAGCAAATCAAAATACACGACCAAACTTTTGGCCTCAAGGACAAGGAAATATGCGGCACAGGATAACGGTAACCTAATATACGGTAATTTGGCTTTAATGGCCACAGAGAGAGAGAGAAAGAGAGAGGGAGAGAAAGTGAGAGAGGGAGAGGTTAGCAACAAAGGCGTCCACTCATTTAGGCTCTTAAATAGCCTAAATAACTTAATATCAGGCAAAGGACGTTCGCTGTGATTGGGCGTCGGCGCCTGAAAGCAGGCAACGAGTTTCCTTTCGGCTGCCTTTCTGCTTATTGCTACTTAACTAAGCCAACGATATCATTTTATTACATAGCTCAATGACAGCATTGTAGACCACCAGTAAACACCCTAGCTCCCAACACCCATTGACCTCTTGAAAATGAGCTACACGGCAAGAAATATTTGGAAAAACTTCAAATTTATGTTTGTAGTTGTAATGTTCATCTAGTTAGAAAGTCGCATTAATATAGTCAAATATTTTGGAATCTTGATGATTGAGTTCACAATTTTTGCTTCTTCAGCAGCTAAATGAGTAATAAGTAAGGTTGTTTTGCTTGTGTAAATAAGGTGTTGTTGCTGTGGTTGATATGTTGACTAAAATATAAAAGTTGTGAGTCATTTTTAGCCCTTGTTTAGCTATAGTATTGAATTTCGCAAGTATTTGCTGGCTGGGTTCATGAACTCCAACTTCGTTGAGCAGAGAAGCTTTGTTATGCATATTATTTTTATTATTTATTTTAAGCTAACACGAAATACTTATTTTTTGCCGTGTAGCATTATTTAGGAACAAAGACAAGGACGTCGCTGCTAACTAGTTGAAAAATTTCACTTTCGTTGTGCCACTGCCACGGCCGCAGCAGCCAGGCTCAGCTTTAACTTTAGCTGCTGCTTTCCACCTGCCACTTTCCCATTTGCCACTTGCCGCAGTGGCAAGCTACCCCAGCTCTTGCCCCGCGCACTTCGAGCTCAGAGGCCATTAACGTGTTTCGTTTCATTTAACTTTTACGCTCGGCGTTGTCCCCAGCCTCCCCGAAGGAGCAGCCTCAGCGCTGCTATTTAGCACAAGCTCAGAGTTGCTTTTCTGCCACGCCCCGCAGCCAACGTTGCCGCCCCCGCATACCACAGCCGCCCACTGCTGGTATTTTTGTTACACTTTGGGCCCATGAAACGTAACTTTTACCTGCAGCATGCTTGACCCAACAAAGGACGACAACAGCCAGGAGGACGACGTGGACGATGACGATGGTTGGAGAATGAAATACTGAAAGTTAGGAAAGAGAAGACATGGGATCGTTTGGGTTGGGTAGTGGCTGGCGTGGGGTCGGTTTGGTGGGTTGACCTTCGCTGCTGACAGCAGCCGTCATTAACCTTTCATGATGAGGGAGCGAACCGGGCACAATCAAGCGGAACAGGTGGCTGCCTGCAGGGCTGTGTGAGAGTCCTGTTCGAGAGTTCTGTTCGAGAGTTCTACCAAGCAGCCATCATCAACGGAAGTTGAAGCTCAACGCGTTGCCAGGCAAATACTTCCAGTTTTGGTTCCTCTCGTTAAATTTGAACTTTGACTTCGCTGGTTTTTCTGTTGGGTTCTTGTTTATTTTGTGTGTGTCGTGTTCTGTTCTGTTCTGTAAAGTATGTTAGGTAATTTTGTTGGCTTTAATATGTCTGTCTGGGCTGCGACAGTTTGCCCACTGACCCAGTTTCTAACTCTATCTGCGTGTGTGTGTTTGTGTGTGTCTGTGTCTGTGTGGCAGCCGCAGCATTTTTGTTTAACTAACCACATGCCACGCCCACACACATAAACTGTCGCAAATAATTTGGCAACCGCAGCTGTCTGTATGTCTGTGTCAGTGTTCTCGTCGTCGTCGTCGTTGTCGTCGTCCTGGCTGCGGTCGCAGTTGGGCTATATATCCTATTTGCAGTTCCTGCTTCTCAATTTGCAGCAAATTATTTACCAAACGAATTTGTAAAACAAAATGGCGCAACGGGAGTTGGTTGATTAAAAGATCAGACTTGCAACAAATGCAGCGTGTTTTTGCAACAGCATTTTCTATAATAATAACAATCAGTAGAAAAATAAGTTTTCTTTTGCAAATCTTGTCTGCAATTGTATAAATCTTCGGCACGCGGAAGATAACATTTGTTTTTTATTTTATTTATACCAAATTTGGTTGCTTCAGCTCTCTTAGTTTCTGACTATAATTTCATAAAATATATAACTATGGCTTTAAATGTTTGCTGCTTGCGACACATATATATTGGGTGTATTTTTTAAGGCTATGATAACAGGAATTTGACATTATAATAGCTTTTGTTGCATATTACATATGTTGCACAACATGTTTTGTCTGGAAAGCTGCAATATCATTATCTACACAAGTATTGCAGCATACTTTTTGCGCTTAACAAAATATCATTGCCATGCCCCAAGGCCGCAAGTCTGGACTTTGGGCGCCAATGTCGCATTTCATATCGTAAAATCAATAACTGTTTTATAATGCGGCACAGAAAACGGATATGGATGACAACAACAACAACAACAACAATAATGACAATGGCAATGTCGTTATGGCGCCTCAGCCTCAAATGTAACCTTAAACTCAAATAGCAACCAGACAACAACAACAGCAGCAACTACAGCAAAAAACAGGAACAACATCATCATAAGCATAGACATAGACATAGACATAATCATGACTGGCAATGACGACAACAACAGCAACATCAACAGCAGCAACAACAACAACAACAGCAACAACAACTAAATGCCTTCGAGTGTTTTATCCTTGACAAATCCTTGTGCAACAATCAACAGCAGCAGCTACCAAATGAAAAAAGCAAAATTACAAAAAAAAGCTGCACTTTATCTAAAAAGTAACCGATTCTAAAACACTCTGCATGCAAAATTTGATTAGAATATAAATAAGCTCATAATGGAAACAACTTTTGAAATTTATATCTGAGTTTCTTATTTCACTTCTTTTTAATGCCAAGTGCACATATACTCTGGCTCTTCACAAGTATAGCCATAAATAACATAATGCCATAAACCTAATACACTCCATTATATGTATCTGTACAGAGTATCAAAACAGTAGCAAGCGAGTAGTAGTTAACAATGCCAAATGCGCAGCAAATGTATAAATGACTGCACGAATGAATGAGTCTATGGAATGAGTCAAGTCTGATGAATGAGCAAACCCTTTCAACTACTCATTCGTACCAGTATGAGTACTATGGGATGGGCCATTGTCTAGGTGACAGTGACAATGGCGCAAATCGAGATTTTGAGACGAATCTCTGTCTAATGACGTCTTGGCCATTCTGTTAGACAGCTTTGGGCTTTTAACTGTGCACTCTTGCCAAGTTCCATCACAATACAGAGAACAAGCAGTTGCAATTGTTAATAGGTTTTCCTCTGTTTAAACTATTTTCTCCCAAAAGAATAGTATTGGATTTAGTCTGAATATCATTTGTTATATGTTTGTCTTTACAATGTATATATAATTGTTTTCGCTAATACCTTTTCATGATTTTAGGCATTATTTAACTGTAAGCAGCATTTGACTTAAGAATGGATATATATATTCTCAGTCTAGATCAAGTCAAGAAATACAAATTTGTGAATTTGTGGGATAGTAAATCAAAATATCAAGATATTTCACGTGAATAAATGTTCAGTTTTAAAAAAGATAAAAAGATAGATTCGATTGCACAGTTCAAAATCTATTTGTAATCAAAAGATTTCAAACCTTGGTTCGGAATATTTTTCAGACAACAAATTTATTAATAAATAATTTTTATTTTCTTTATAAGTTTTGTTAACAAATCACAAACAATTACAAGTTTGATTCGAGAAAACTTTTAAATTCACAGTTTTACTTTACATTAACTATATTCTCTCTTGTATTTATTAATTTGTAGTTTACTAAAGCATCTTTGACTAATTTAAAACTCTGTGCACTTAAATTCTAACTTTTGTGAACAATTTGAAAATCTTTGCGTTAACCGCAAAAAATGCTAACAAATGACAGGAACGCAGCCGCAGGTACCAGCCACAACCGCGACATGACAGTCGAGTGCCAAACACACACTTATATACACTCACGCACACAGACACACACGCACACACGCACACCACAACGTTGACTCTTCAACCTTAAAATAGGCAACAGAAAGTGCAGGCGGCAGACAAACAATTTTGTTGAACATAAAATCGAGCACAACTTAATTAAATGTTGAAAGCGCGACCACAGCGGCTGTGGTCGGGGCAGGTGTGAAGGGGTGCTGGAGTAAGGAGAAAGGGGGTTGCAAAGGGGGCTTACAAGAGCTGTTATGCTAGCAAAAGATGTTGACAGCTCAAGAGAGACGCCCAACTTCAATTTCGGTGGGTGGCTGCCTGAAAATTAGCAAAGCTGTCAACTGTCAGCGGGTTGAGTGCATAAGAGTGGCTGGGGTAGAGGCAGAAATGGAGTATGTGTGTGTGTGTGTGTGAGAGTAGAGTGTAGAAATATGTCTACAACTTCATGGCTGGCAGGCATTGCTAAGACAATGTGTCTCACCTGCGCTTCAACACCTTGAGTTCTCTATGGAACTTGCCCCACGAACTTTACTGCTGTGCATGAATGCGCCAGCTCTGTGTGTGTGTGTGTGTGTGTGTGTGTGTGTGTGTGTGTGTGTACGAGTGTGTTGGTGTATTCGTGTGTGTAAATTATGGCATGTCTACATCCGCCAGCTCCTGCTTCCTGCCACCATATAACACCTGCCTCCCTTCGCCCGTCACCCGACGCGTTGTTTATAATTTGTTAATTTCCCGCATTTAGAAATTAATTTTCACTTCATGCGCCGCCAAGCAGACAACAGCAGACAACACCGAGCCAAGTTGACTACCCACCTGGCTGACAGTGGCGCACATAAGTATGCTTTAACATTCTACCACACACACACACAGACACACAGACACACAGTCGAAACTTACGCCGCAATTACGTATATGTATGTTGGCAACATTTTATATTTAAATTCTTTTATGTTGTCATTAATTTGTGCAACTTGCTTTGCCATTGTTGCTCTTCATTTTTGAAGCGAACGCACTCTATCTGAATCCGAATCCGTATCCGAACCCGAACCTGAATCCAAACCCAAACCCGTACCTGAATCTGTGTCAGAGTCTTAATCTGGCGTGTGTTTGACACGTTTATATTTTAATTGCGCACATGTGTAAAATGCTCATTTTATTGTTATTCTGTGTATTCTGTGGAATTGCGACTTGTCGTCGTTTTTCGGCTGCTTTTCCCCCTACATTTTATACTTTTTGGAGATATCTTTGCTGTTTGTGGCGTTTCAAATTTAATTGCTTTATTGTGTTGTCTGCTGGCAGCGGTAAAGTGCCTCAAAATCACGGCCTACTTTTTTGCATCAAATGTGATTCTATCCAGCTGCTCAAGTGAAGATCGCTTTCTCAATTCTGTTCAGCATTCTATTTGGATTCAATTCAATTTGTGTCCTTTAGACTCAGAAGAAGGTAGACAAAAACTAACTTATCACATTATTATTACATTAATCTTACTATAAAACTATTGATACACAGATACACATGTTTAATCAATGTTGATCAGCTGCGTAAATTTCATAACGATCGGATAAATATCAGAAAAGTTATGAAAGAATCTATTACCCCCGTCACAGCAGGCAGAAACAACAGTTTGACAGGAACTGGGCACGTTAAGATATTAGTCGACATTAAATAAAATTAAATTAAATTATATTAAATATTACTTCTTCTTTGTTATATCATGACCGTTTATTGATTTAACGAGATGACGTTAAGAACGTTTACATTTGATAAACTAAGACAAATCTAGTACTCATATAATGTCAATTATTGATTTCAATCTTCTTAAATCAAACCAGTCAAAATTATGTTTAAATATCAGTAAAAAATTTGTTCAAAACCAATAGATATTAGATTAGCCAAATTATACAATAAACCAGTTTTATTTTAGGCCCAAAATTTTAACAAATCACACAGTATGCATTTTGGTCGATTCACATTATTTGTTCAGCGCAAACCCCTGCTAAAAGGAATATCTGTTCTATCTGATGGAATGCATCTACCGAAGCCATCAATATGCAGCATGCAACGATTTTCGTTTAGTAAAAAATCGGACTCCGGTTCTTCTGGTAAGAACAAAAACCCTTGTGATGAATATGCAAAGATACTGGAAAAGCGAAGAAGAGAAAGAGAGAAGAAAGAGGCAGAACGCAAGAAAAGGGAGGAGAATCAACAACTTGAGAAATACGAGAGAGAATGTATAGAAAATCAAAGGAAAGTTTGGGAAAAGGAAATGCAATGCATGAATAAAAAAGAAAAGAAGGTAATGGAGAGTATGATGTGCTGTTTGACAGAAAACATGAAAGAAGCATGTAAGAGAATAGCCAAGAGAAAGATTTGTAGCGAGAAAGAGCATGAAAAAAAATGTGATGAGATGGCTAAAATAGAAAAGCTCAAAAAGTTATTAAAGATGTGCGAGTCAAAACGATCTGAAAAGCAAAAGGGGGAGAAAGAAGAACCAAAAAAAGGACAGTCAGAAAAGTGTAAAAATGAAAGTAAGCCGAGTAAGAAAACTGAAAAGAAAAGTAAGAAACAGAAATCAGAGAGATGTATAGCAATTCAGAATGTGCCCCAAAAAAAGACGAAGGACGTAAAGTTAAAGGGTGGTGACAAGTCTTCGAAAAGAAAGGCTGAAAAGGTCAAGAAAGGCAAAGAGTCTAAAAGTGGTAAGAAATCAGAGTCAGAAAAGTCAAAGAAACACAATCCTAAATCAGATTCAGATAAGAAAGATAAGAATGAAGAAAGAGAAAAGAAAGATCCCATTCAAGAAATATGCTGTGCACTCGAAAATAATAAGAAAGATCCTCCTTCAAAATCGGACAAGCCAAAGAATCAATTCCAAATAAGATTAGAGAAGTGCATTCGAAATGAATGGAAAAACATCTGCCAAAGTCGCAAAAAATTTTCCAAGACAGAGAAGCAAAGACTTGCACGCGCTCACAAATGCCTTGAAGCGCGAATTAGGCTATCATGTAGAAGAAAAGTAATGAAGGAAATATGCAAAGAAGCTGAATTAGTTAGGCCCAAAGGAAGAAAGTCGAAGGACAAAAAGAAAAAAGATGGAAAATCTTCAAAAAAGTCAAAGAAAAATGGACCTGATTCAAGTGAAATGCATGAACAATGGAAGGCCTTGGAAGCGGATGCGCTGAAAGCAAAGTGTGAAGTGGAGGCTTTTATTGAGAAAGAATTACTGGATCTGCAGTTAAAATGCCACAAAAAAATGTGCGAAGAACAAAAGAAAAAGTGCGAAGAGGAGGAGGCTCTCAGGAAAAAGTGCGAAGAGGAGGAAGAGGCTCGCAAAAAAGCAGAAGAAATGGCTCGCAGGAAAAAGTGCCAGGAGGCTCTTGTAAAAAAACGAAAGGAGGAAGCTCTTAAGAAGAAGTGCGAGGAGGAGGCCCTTAAGAAAAAGTGCGAAGAAGAGGAGGCTCGTAAGAAAAAGTGCGAAGAGGAGGAAGAGGCTCGCAAAAAAGCAGAAGAAATGGCTCGTAGGAAAAAGTGCCAGGAAGCTCTTGTAAAGAAACGAAAAGAAGAGGCTCTTAGAATAAGCTGTGCGCAGGAAAAAGATCTACAAAAAATTTGTGATAAGAAAAAGGATGATCCAGATAAGAGCACGACAAAATGCAAAGATTCAAACGCCAAAAGTTCAAAAGGTATTATCCGCACAAGTCTGTACAAAACTCTCGAGAAACAAGATTTTCTACTGGGTAATAAGGTCTCCATCATTGGAACAGGAGCTGTGGGCATGAGCTGTGCCTATTGCTTGCTCTGCAAAGGTATAACCAACAACATGGCTCTCTATGATGATAAAGAAGACTTGTGTGCCTCGGAGCGTTTGGATATGC
The DNA here is from genome assembly GCA_949708635.1 of Hirtodrosophila cameraria. NCBI lineage: Eukaryota > Metazoa > Arthropoda > Insecta > Diptera > Drosophilidae > Hirtodrosophila > Hirtodrosophila cameraria. The sequence goes on along the minus strand of OX453089.1, from coordinate 17,127,494 downwards.
TCGATGGCTCATTATTTATTAACAACTGTCATCTAGACAAGTGCCGTGGTATCGAGTGTACCAAAGATTCAAGAGTGGTTGTGATCACCGCCGGAGTTCGTCGTAAGGCGAATGAGACGCGTATGCAAGTAGCCCAAAAGAATGCTGATATTCTCAAACAAGTTGTACCCGAGCTTTTTAAGCAAAGCCCCAAAGCGGTATTCATTGTTGTCTCCAATCCGGCAGATGTGATGACCTATGTCACTCGAAAGGTTGCCAATCTTCCCTATGAGCGTTGCTTCAGTACCGGCTGTCATTTGGATTCCGCTCGCTTTCGTATGTTGATTGCCAAAACATTGGGCGTGGCAACGCGTTCTGTGCATGGCTATATCCTTGGGGAGCATGGGGATAGCTCAGTTCCTCTTTGGTCGACCGTCACTGTAGGAGGTACACGACTTCAGTCACTGCTGCCAACAATAGGCACAAAGAAGGATCCGATGCATTGGTCAAATGTGCACAAGGGCGTGGTTGAGGCGGCCGGCAAGGTTATCAAGGGTAAGGGCTATACGAACTGGGCCATTAGCCTTACCGTTGCAGACGTCGTGTCGGCTATTTTTGAGGATAGCAATCGGATCATGTCATTATCGACGAATGCAGCAGGGATGTGCGGTATCAAAGATGAGATATTTCTATCGTTGCCATGTCTCGTCAATAAGTGGGGTCTGTATGGTGTGATACATCCCCAGTTAACAGATTGGGAGCAGGAAATGCTTAAGAAATCTGCAGAAATAGTATTAAGGGCTCAGTGCGAAATTAAGCTTTAGCCACATTTCGGCATGATATAAAAAATTTAATCAAGGCCTTTTTATGTATTTCTTTTAAAATTCGAAATCTGTTATTATTGTCTCGGATGGCAGAAAATCGAAATTCGGTTATTTAAAATATTAAAATAAATATATTGAGTTTATATCTTTGTTTGATTTTTTCAGTATTTAAGTTGTAAACAACTGACTATCTCAACTTTTGTTTAAACTGAAGAGTTGAAGGCTTATATTGAAAAGTCATTCACTACATGATTGGTTTGAGACGAGAGGTGCAATATCAATCAATTGTTTCCCCTAAGCAATGCTTTCCATTTTGATGACAAGTTTTAAAAAACAAATACCCAAAAAGTTACTCAGTTTTTCACAATAATGTATCAGTTTTTTTTTTAAATATCAGTTTCTAAACTAAACACAAATTTTCGGCCACAAAAAAAAAAAAACTATTTGTCATGTCACTAAATCAGATTGTTAACGTTATTCTACGCAAATCCTCGTCATGTATGCTCGCAGATTGTTTCAGACGATATTCTTCAAGCCGAAAGTCGATTTTGAATGGACATGGTCAAGCATTATTTAAGAGACGGAGCTCAAATCAATGTGCTGCTGACAAACAGGAGCAGCTCATGAATGCGTTTCGCGCTTGTCTATATAAAAAGTATTGCAAACAGGATAACGAGCCTGGTAACAAGGTATCTGTTGTTGGTGCTGGAGCTGTTGGCACGGGCTGTTGCATTGCTTTGCTCGCCAAGGGCGTCACTAACAACATTGCTCTCTTTGATAACAACAAGGATAAGTGTAATGCAGAGCGTTTGGATCTGCTACATGGCTCGTTATTTTTAAACAATTGTAAGATCGAACATTGCTCGAATCCTGATGCGACGAAAAATTCAAGAGTGGTTGTAGTCACAGCTGGAGCCCGTCCCAAGGCTGATGAGACGCGTCTACAAGTGGCCCAAAAAACGGCGGATATTATTAAACAAATAATGCCAGATCTGGTTAAGCAGAGCCCCAAAGCAGTTTTTCTCATTATATCCAATCCGGCGGATGTAATGACCTGGGTTGCTCGAAAGGTTGGCAATCTACCCTATGAGCGTTGCTTTAGCACTGGCTGTCATTTGGATTCGGCCCGATTTCGTTTGTATATTGCGCAACTTTTGGGTGTATCAACGCGCTCGGTGCATGGCTATGTACTTGGAGAGCATGGGGGTAGCTCAGTGCCCATGTGGTCATCAGTAACCGTTGGTGGCGTACGACTCCAGACGCTGCTGCCGACCATAGGCACTGATCAAGATCCACTGAACTGGGCAAAGGTACACGAGGATGTGGTGAACGCAGCGTTCGAGGTTATAGCTGTTAAAGGATATACGAATTGGGCTATTGGCTTAACTGTCGCAGATGTTATTTCGGCCATTTTTGAGAACAGCAATCGAATCCTGTCATTGTCTACAAATGCAGCTGGAATGTGTGGAATCAAGGAAGAGACATTTCTGTCGTTGCCATGTATTGTGAATAAATGGGGTCTGTATGGCGTTATCCGTCCCCACGTATCCGAGTGGGAACAGTGCAAGATTAAGAGTTCTGCAGATCAATTGTTTCAAGCACAGTGCGGCATTAAATTTTAGATAAAATAGGAGAAGAAAGCGTCGTGACATTTAACTCAATAGACTCAAAACAAGGGTGTTATAAATAAATTCTTTTGTGAGGTTTAGTTAATAACTATATAAACATATTTATTCGGTTTTTTATTTGGAACAAAATTGATTGTTTATCTAGGCGTTATCACACTGTCAACATGTGGCGCATTTGCAACAGTCCTCAGCTGCAACCAATGCTGGGTGGATACAAACGCAGTCCGATTTCAACAGATGCTAATCGTAATCTTGGCAGCAAGAATACTTCCCAAACTCAGCCACCAATTAACGTTGATGCCAGCAAAATACCAAATCAGAAGCCGCACCAAGTAAGAATGCTGAATATGCCAAAGCATGATCCGGAGGCAAGATTCAAAAGTAATATAACCCAGTCACGTCAGAGAGACGTGCATCGCAATATGAGAGAACAAGTTCATCGTAACGCAACATCAGCAGATAAAAAAGCACAATTATATTTTAAGAACAATCTGCAGCAAAGTCGAGTTCCAGGTACAAGAGGGATCATAGATCGATTGAGAGAGCTGCTGTATGATAAATCAAATTCAACAAAAGAGCTACAAAGCGATCAGTTTTATGACTGCGATGAGCCAACATCTGCGAAAAGTGGCATTTTCACAATTGTGGATAAACTTACGGGCAAAAGCAAAACAGTAAAGCAAAAAGAGGTTGAGTATTCTGAGGAATTCACTGAAAAGGAACACGCAGAAATAGCAGCTTATGAGCCTCAAGACGCTCCTGTTTCTACAAAAGAGCAACAAGTACCCAACGACCATAGCAAGTTAATATCAAATCCAACAAATGTGGACAAGATTGACGAATTCCCTGAAAATCGACATTGCAACAAATGTGTTGACAAACTTAAACCCAGTGGTAATTGTCAACCATATTGTTGCAAAGAGATATTACCAAAACCATCTGAGAATTGCGAGACAAGACTACAGAATATTCTACCTCCTAAATGCGTACAAAAGACATTACCTCCTTCAAACCTTAAGGATCCACCCAAGCCTCCTGTCAAAGAGTTATTAGAATGCTGTAAAACCGGTAAAGAATGCTGCTTGGAAGAAAATTCGCTCTGCTGCAAAGTAAAATCAATGCCATTTCATGGTAATACTCAACCCAAATCAATTAAAAGATGCAAACCAATCCCCATTCTGCCGCCGCTGACGAGTTGCGAGCAAAAACCAAAGTCGGTACTTTTTCAAGAACCGCCACCTTTGACTCAACGATTAGATAATCCACTTAGAGAACAAAATGTACAACAATCAACAATGAAACTTCAAAAGGATATTGTGCGAAAAACAAGCAATGTTCAGAACGAAGGCATTGAATCAGATTCCCACAAGCTTTTTAAGAATGTCAAAATGAGCTCGAGTGCATTATGGGGAAAGCAACCTCCCAGCATTAAGTTAGAAGAAGCTCTCAATAATCTGCGCAAATGGGAGAAAGCATTCGGCTGCGATGCACCACGTCCCCATGGTGATGCACAACCAGTCTACCCCAAGTGCTCCACAAATAAAGAGATGGAGCTGGACAGGATAACCAAGTACGCCAGTGAGATTCAGAAGCGTAACAACATGCGTAACAACATGCGTAATCAAATAAGACACTTGGGAACTGATCATTCCTCCGATACCAATATACCTAAGACAAAATCGAATTCAGACATCGAACAGCAGATGGATACTGCAAAGTTTTCAAGGGATGACGAGTTAAATTCAGAGATTCTGGAAATGCGTTATCAGAGAGCCATGTGTGATGATCGAACAGAGATGGATACGGGTGAAACTGAAGAAAAATACAAGTGGAAAAAAAGGAAATGGGACAATAAAAATACATATGTATTTAATGAAACTAGCAACAAAAATCAGCCAAAAAAACTCAACAAAATTGAATATATATTGAAAGGCACAGAACAAGAACCACCAAGGAATTGGAATGAACCTTTAAAAGGAAAAAATGAGGTAGATGAGCTTGAAGGAATATGCAAGGCAAAAAGTGAGGATGGCGAAAAGAAAGGCGATAACGATTATATAAATTCTGAACTCGAAAAGATTGAAAGCATTATTGAACATTGCGAGCTGCTTAAAAGTACATTGGGAACAAAAAAGGAAAATAAGGGCTCAGGAAATCAGCAAGAAAAGTATAAGAGAACCAATGAAGGTTCGTTACTTCAGGAAAGGTACTTTAAAACTGATGCTCCTCAAAGGAAAATGGGTATATTTGAACGTATGCCGAGGACAAGTAAATCAAAGCAACATATGAATACACCTGAACTGGAGAAGATTTGTAACAAAACATATGAAAAGCTGAAGCTTCTTGAACATATAAATAGTAAGAAAACCGAACATCCGAAGTATAAAATGAAAGTAAGGAAAACCCCAAAAGAAGAGTTTGATAAGTTATGCCAAGCAGCTAGAAGGAAGGTAAATGCATTTGTCAAAGAGTGTCAAGAATCTGATAGGAAGAAAAAAGAAATGGATTTCTCTACAGACAGTTTGGAAGCAGCCTTGCAGAAGAAATGGTGGAATGCTGAAAAGAAAAGAAAGGAAACGGAGTATTTAAACAAGTGTCAGCAAGCTGCAGAAAGAGAAAAGATCGTAGAAGCTGAAAAGAAAAGTAAGGAGATTGCGTTACAGAAACAACTAGAAGCAGATAAGAAAAGCAGACAAGCTGATATCAAAAAGATGTACAGAGAAGCTAGAAAGAGAGTTGCCCAACTTGAGAAAGAATTAAAGAAAAGCGGACAGCGTAAAAACAAAAACCCGGATGATGGCCTAAATAAATACGCAATTTCTCCGTTGCCGAAAACGAATAATGGTCTGTTTTTAACGCCGTCGTCTTTTCAATGGGAAATTCTTGGACGATCTTTTGGACGGAGCTTTCCATCATTTGAAAATAATCCAAAGGGAATTATTGAAACTGATGGCCTAAAGGATACACTTGCATTACCTTTTCTAACAAGACGTCTAGACAGTAAATTATATTTGTTTGACCTGCAAAGTCGCCTGGCTCTCTCTGATAATCTTTTACATAAATTTCCTTTTGAATCTGACGAAAGCTTTGCGAATACAGAGCTCAATGCGGTTGAAGGCTCTGGAAAGCATTCCTTCATAGTTGAATGGATGAAAAAATTTGCCCAGCTACCGTTGCAGTTGAGACCAGGATCGAATATATTGATGCCCTTGCCCCACTCTAAGGGGGGCTTCTTTATTGGGGAGAGCGAGAATAGCTTCCCATTAAAGTGGCCCGATCTTACAGTGGATCAAGACTTCGAATATGGAGAAGATTCTTAAAGTGAATAAAAGTTGCACTCTTTTTGAAATTTCAATAAATTTTATTAAAATTCATGTACACTTACATAACATATATAAACTGAATTATAAACTAGCAATTTTATCTCTGTTGAGCAATGAGAAACAAGTAAGAATGCTCTAGTCGAGAGCACTGCTCCCAACTAGCATTTCAAGCAGTTCAGCGGCAACACAAGCAAGCAGCGTACTTAACTTGTCCAGTGGCTGTCAAACTGTTGTTTCTGAATGCTGAGACGGGGATAATAGATTCTTCGATGACTTTGCTGCTATTTATCCGATCGTGATGAATCCGAAATTTGAAATAAACTTGATCTGCGTATGGTATACAGGAACCTGCATGCCAAGTTTTGTGTCTCTAGCTTTTATAGTCTCTGAGATCGACGCGCTCATACAGACATACGGACAGACAGACGGACATGGCTAGTTCGTCTCGGCTGTTGATGCTGATCAAGAATATATAAATAGTTTGTATATTCCTTCTGCCTGTCACATACATTTGCAGTACTTTATAGCTCCCTTTTTCCCATTTTAATGGGAACAGGGAGTAAAAAAGATTGGAAAGCATTGAAATTACTTTAAAAGATACATATGCAACACAATAATTTAATGAGCTATACTCTTAATTGGATGTATAGAATATTTGAACTTCTTTCGACTAGTTCTAAATCCAATTAAGTTGTAAATCTATGTCAAACTGATTTGATTTGAGCCCGTTTTACTTTGTAGTTGCTTTGAGTAAGAACTAGATGTAAATACTATACGCTTTTATTGCTATCTGGCATATGAAATCTGCTCGAAGCAAATAAACAAATACATATACATATGGGAACATGTATGTGTGTACATAATTTGGCTGGCAGGCCAAAGCAAACAAAAAGGCAACTCAAAATATTGATTGTCGCATTGTTTTATTGATGAAATAATACATTTTGCCTGAGCACAAATACTATACATGGACATGCACATAGATACGGCGTATTCATATCTGTCTTTGCTTTGGGCTATGAATTTTCAGCCATGATAATGAAAGTTATCGGGCACAAAGTAAATAAGCTTGAGGTGCTGCCTCTATGTTTAGTCAGACCTTCAGTCAGACAGACAGATAGACAGATGGGCAGTGCGTATTTGGTTTTCATTTCATATTGATTTCACAGCATGTGGATATTGGCAAAGCAAATTTACAGACGCCTCAACACAACCCAACTCGTCTCGCCACGACTCGACCTGCTCTGATTCGCCTCGACTGGCCATCATCAACAGCCATCCGTTTAAATTATTAACGTATGAGTAATTTGTATGACATATAAACAAAAGTCTGTGTTAGTTGCACGGTTCACTGCTTGTGGCTGCCACATCCTCCAGCCTTCACTGCTGCTGCTGCTGCTTCTGCTTCTGCTCTCTGTCTCGTGCTGTCTCGTCTTTTTTTGGGGGGGTTTTCTATTTCAAATGCGACAACGACGACAACGTCAACAGTTTTGCCAGGCTGTGTGTTTCTCCATGTGACCCATGGCTTCTTCGTCCGGGGAATTTGTTTTTGTGTGAGACAAATGAGTTGTGTGTAATTAAGTCCTGGCACAAAACGTTGCTGAGAGGATGCGATGCGACAGCTTTCAGGATAGTTGCCAGCGGCAGTAACGGAATTCGGGCTTCAAATTGGCTGACATGGTAATGGACAAAAACATTGACAAAAATTGATTAGCTTAGCCAACGAAATAATCTAAATATGAGTTGCTTTAGAAGTGAATAAATCAAGTATATCCTGCTACTAAGTATTGAAAATGTGTTTTTAATAAAGTATAAACTAAATATTTGTATTGTAAACAGTTTCTTATTAGGTGATAAATTGTTTTCGTTATAAATACTTAGGCCTGAGTTCTTTTTTGAGTCGACTCACTCCGTTTTGGAAACTAATGGCAATGGTTTTTGATTTTTAGATATATCCCACCTAGCATTTGGAAGATTATGTTAACAAAAATCACCTACACGTGTCTTCTTCGAGTCATTTTGATGCTTGAAAAATGTTTATTACTCCCTGTTCCCATTAAAAATGGAAAAAAGGGAGTTATAAAGTACTGCAAATGTGTGTGACAGGCAAAAGGAGGAATTTCCGCCTATATAAGTTATATATATTCTTGATCAGGATCAACAGCCGAGACGAACTAGCCATGTCCGTCTGTCTGTCCGTCTGTCTGTCCGTCTGTCCGTCTGTATGAACGCGTCGATCTCAGAGACTATAAGAGCTAGAGACACCAAACTTGGCATGCACGTTCCTGTATACCATACGCAGATCAAGTTTATTTCAAATTTCGGATGCACCCCCCCGCACCCCCGCAAATCGCAAAAGACTCCCATAGCCACAATTTTAAAGATAAAGCTTTAATTTTTGGTACACATGTATGTTTAATCAATGTCATTCGGATGTGTAAATTTCAACACGATCGGATAAATAGCACCAAAGTTATAGAAGAATCTATTACGCCCGTCTCAGCAGGCAGCAACAACAGTTTGACAAGCAGTTTACGAGTTAAGTGCACTGCTTGCTTGTGTTACGCCCGTATCAGATGGCAGCAACAACAGTTTGACAAGCAGTTTACGAGTTAAGTGCACTGCTTGCTTGTGTTGCCGCTGAACTGCTTGAAATGCAAAGTGGGAGCAGGGAGTCTCGTAGTCGGGCACACTCGACTTGAGTATTCTTACTTGTTTTTATATGTGATTTAAAAAAGACTCAAAAACGACTCGTGCATGTGCCCTAAATGTGATTTATTAAAATACGATAGCAAAAAACATCTTGACGACTCGAAAAAGGTTCGCGAATGATTGAAAATATGACTCGAAAACGAGTCGAAACTGATCAGAAAACTGGTCATAAATGACTCTTAAAGAAGATTCCCGGCTAGGGTACATTTCTCGCACGACAAAAGTATCATTTTTGATCAGAAAACGAGCTCATTTATGACTAAACAAGTAAAAACGTTGCAAACGGAATCTCCCGACTGCTATATACTCTGTTTTTTGTAAGTTTAATAAATTATATTTTTGTAAAGACTACTTAAATTCTTATAAACTGTCCTTAAACTTAGGTAAATTGAGTTTGGATGAGTTATCTTGAAAAAGAAAAAAGTTTTTCATACAAAAACATTTCTTTTTAACCGATCGTTCTTATTGCAGCTATTTGTTATAGTGGTCCGATCTGGACGATTTCAACACTTTGTCTGCCTATGGTATACTATATACCAACAAGTATACCAAGTATAGCTTCAGAACTGAGTAGAGGGACAGACGGACGGACGGACGGACGGACAAACAAACATTTCACAATCCCAATATATTTTTTTTTCCATTTTGGAAAAATTAAAATGTGATGTTTTTAAATAGCTTGCATTCCATCAACTTTAAATTGAATATTTAAGCAGAATTAAAAATAGCTAATTTTATTTATTTTACAGGAATTGTTTGAAATTCAATATGAATAGTTTAATGTTTTATCAATGTACTTTTACACTAAAAACGTTTAAATATAATCAAATTTAATATATATTTTCTTTTATATATTTTTCTCATTTTAGGTAAGTGCCTTGCCTTTACTCAATCGTAAGTTTTAACCACTAATCATTTCAATAACCCCAAAAATTTGCCTGAGTTCAAACTCTTTTTTTTCCACTTTCCGTTCAACTTTTGTTCAAAACTCCTGTCTTTAATTTGAAAACTTTTGAGCTGCAGTTCAGTGATGAGAATAAAAAAGGAAACCAAAAACAAACAAAAAAAAATCAAAGCCTAAAAAATAAAATATATATATATATATGTTTAAGCCTGTGCACAAAACCAAAGCACAAACAATTCGAACACTGAATTCCACGCAATGGCCAAACGTCAAATGTCGGATGCAAAAATCAAAGCATACTTTTGAGCAACCGCTAAACTGGCCGGACAGCTGGACGGATAGTAGAGCGGACCAGGGACGGACGAATAGACAGACGTTCAAACCCTGCCGCATAGTTTAAACAAACTTTTTGTTTCAAAGCAGAGCGGAGGGGGGGCAACAAAAAAAAAAAAAAAGTGGAAACGCCACTATTACATTAAAACAGAAAAATAATTGCAAAAATTTTTCAAAAACTTTTTCAACTTTCGCCTGGGTTTTTCCTTCTTTTTTTTCTCAATTTTTGCATTTTCTCTTTTATTTTGTTGGTCGGTTTTTGCGTTTTGCCCGCTTTTATTTTACGCATTCATTCTTTGAATAGCTGGCAAATTTCGCTAGCAAACTTTAAAACACGCTGACGACGCTCATTACAACTAATAATGTTAATAATCATTAAAGTGCCGCATTAAACGAGCTTTCGGCTTGTTTCCCTTTGCTTTGGAGTGTTCAGAGTGCGTGATGTTTAAAACAATTGCTTGGCAAAAGATATCCTGCTGCTGCTGCTGCTGCTGCTGCCTGCTGCTGCCGCCGTGTGGCACACACGCATACACAAATTGCAAAAATTAAAATACTTTTCAAAACTAATTAAAATTGTGTTGCATACTTTTGGCAACCGACTGGCCCTTGGCATGATTTGCTCTGTCCCTTTAGATTTGCCTTTGCCTTTGCCTTTGCCTTTAAGCCTGGCCAACTTGCTTGCCCAGCCGGATATCCATTGACGTTCGACTTCAACTTCGATTATTGCGGCATATTTAAAACGAACTCTTTGGCCATCTCTGTCTCGCCTTAATTGTCTATCTCTTTCCGCTTTTACAGCCTGTCTTTTAAGTGGCCAAAAGTTTTGCCATTTTTCTCTCTTGTGTTTTGGTTTTATCTTTTGGGTTATCCATCTATGTTAAACAAAAATTCTCTGCCTTTTGGTTGGGAGTTTCCGCATTTGGTTAAAGCTGTATGAGTATAAATAAAAGAAATAGAAGGAATTTAATATATTGCATGAAAAGCGTCGATGGATAATCAATTGCAAATTCACATTGTCGGTATATATCAGTTTTAGTTCAATTTGTTGTGAATATCATTTTCTTGAGCTTTTACTAAGATTGAGAATGTACAAACTTATATTCATGAATTTGACAGTTGTTTTTTAGTATTGGAACGTTTGGCTACAATTTTCTGTAAATTTTGAGAAATTTATTTGATTTTCAAACACTAACTTTGTTCACAACAAAATAACTAGCTAGTTACATAATATTTTGAGAAATATATTTTAACTGAAAACTAACATGTTGGAGCAAACGATAGTAAACTAGAAGTTTATTAATCGATAGTTTTGATATTTAGCCATTAAAATATTCGATTAGAAATCGATAAACGCATATAGACCTCGGTTATTATCTATATAAGTAGAAGGATTTAACACTAGCTCCTATTATACTCTGTTTTCCATAATGAAAAAAAAGTATTGTGGGATTGTGAAATGTTCGTCAGTCCGTCCGTCTGTCCATCTGTATGAACGCAGGTTTTTTCCACAGTTTTGACCATTATAACATATAGATGCCAAAGGAACAATCAGTTGAACAATCAAAATTATATTTTGTGTGAAAACTTTTTTGTTTATCAAGATAACTCAGTCAAACTCACTTAACCTAAGTTTAAGAACAGTTTATAATTACATAATTAGTTCTTAGAAAAATTTAATTTATTAAACGTACAGAAACAGAATATATCGCAATCGGGAGAACCCGACTGCAACGTTCTTACCTTTTTTTTATGTTTTTCTATATCAGCTGAATATTTTATAATATTTATGACTAAACTAAGCATTTCACGCTTTCAAGATTAAGATTTAACTTAAATTCTTTCCCCTGCAATCCGACTTCTTAAATTATCACCTTAAAGACTTTAGCCAAAGACTTCTTTTAGGAATATAGCTCTTGTCATTCCCTATTGAATATTACGTAGCCGACCCCTTTGCCATCTGTCACACTCGTTGCGTGCATTAAACTTGATGGCATCACGCATACACACCGATACACACACACATACACACACACACACACACACACACACACACACACACAAGCACCGATGCAAACTCAATACAAATGAGCAGTAGCCCAGCGGCTGTAAACATCAAACGCGTTAAGCAACTTCAAAGCTCAGCCAAGTGCATGAAATGCGCTGCAGTCTCTGCTGCTGCTACTGCTGCTGCTGCTGCTGACGATGCTGCTGACGCGTCGCGACGCTTGGGTGGCATTCAACACGCCACGACTTTTGCAGCCAAAGCAAATCAAAAGGAAATAATGGGGCAGTGGCATGAAACGCAATGAACGTTGCCACCAAAAGCAGGAGCAACAGCCAGCTTTCTCTGGTGCCCCACTCGACGACTAAATGGCGCGCACGAAGTGCTCACGTGCACCTGGCAGTCAGGCAGGCAGGCAGGATACGAGAATGCCAGGATGCAAGGATGCCAGGATGCTGGTTATGCATTCGAATTACAGCTGAAGTGAGTGCAGCTGCCTTGCGCTGCTCGATGCCCGATGCCCGATGCCTGATGCCTGATGTCTGATGCCCGATGCTGGGCAATTAATTAGGATTATATGTGTCGTCTGGCCAGCGCCTAAAAGCATGCAACACATGTGCTCGTTACCGTTGCTCGTTTCTCATTTGCTCGTTTCAACGTTTCTCTAATGGCTACGGCAGCAGCTTGACTTCCGCAGCGTGACAGCCATAGCGCCTAAATAGTTTGATTAAGCAAATTTATTGCAGCACGCTTTCAGGCGCAATTAATGCCAGTCGATGCCACGCCTCAATGCATGCAGCAAGCGGCATACAGCCCCGACTGCTGCAAATTGCAAACTGCAAACAACGAACTCAACTTAATCAATCATCAAAGTCGAAGCTTGCATATTTTTAATGATGATGCCGACTTCACTAGATGCTGCTCATTAAAAAAACGCAGTGTTTGCAACTTGCATATATATACACCTAACTTCTTATACCCACTCCAGCCCACCCTAAGCGCCTGACACCTATCCTAACGTATTTCTTGGACTTTGTCCGCATCTTATTTTTGTTCTTTATAAGCGTCCATTTCTTGCCAACTCTAACGACTTTTTAAGTATTTACACACAATTTGGCATTCGTTTGGGCAAACTTTTATCGCAGGCAGCCGCAAAGTATGCAACGATTTTTTGTTCATACTTTTTTTTTCTTCCTTGGCTGACACAATTGCTCAAAAAGTAAGCGTCTAATTTTTCTTGGCCATTTTCTTGATGTGTGACCAAGAGTCAGTGCTGCCAACTTTCAGTATTCAGTATTTAGCTGAAGTAAATTCAAAAAAAGCTAATTTTCTTAAACAAAAAATGCGCAGCAAAGCGATTTAACTGATGTTTTTTTGAATTTTATGGTTTTCATTAACCTGATTTGTTTTAATTTATAATAATAATGTCATAAGTTTCTCGGCATCTCAATTCTTCTTCTTAAATCTTTGTTCTTACAATTGAACAAGTAGATCAATCATCCAATCATCCTTCAAAATAAAAACGTAGATTTAAAAAATGTCACCCAAAAATGAACTCGAAATTGCAAATTTACATAAAGCCAAATTTGACGTGATAAAAGCTAAATTGGCCACGCTGATAAAACTTTACGCTTCATTATCTTACAGTTTTAGAGTTTTGTTTGTCATTTGAAAATTGCAAGTGCCAGGCCATCAGCTAAAAGTTTGGATAATTTATATCTGCAGCACTTGTACAGGCTTCACACCTCAGGCACTCATTCCGACATTCAAAGTATGAGTCTGAGTGTGAGTGTGAATATGAGTATGAGTGTCTCTGTGACACCTGCTGATAAGCTGCCGCTGTACTCTGTGAAGCCGCAAATGCCGCTCAAGCAAACATTTGCCAGCTCTAGTTCTAGTTTTAGTTCTAGTTGCAACATGCCTCAAGGTGTGTCCTATGCAACTTGTCTTTCTTTCATTTCATTTTTCTTCTATTTTTTTTTTTTGTGTAACTTTACTTGGCCTGTTCTGACTGCCTGTCTCAGTGGTTATGTGTTGGCTTTTGTGACAGCCTAGCTGCAGGCAGCTGTAAAATTTGTGTTTGCTTTGGTCAGTTGTAAAAGCTTGTAAAACAGTTGAGCTTCGTTTTTAGTTTTGAAAACACACACAGCAATATCGTAGTAGTTGGTTGTAAGGCAAGAGAACTATTTATTCCATTCTTTGTATTGCAGTTAAAAGAGTACTTGATTTTCCGCATAGCGTTTATCAATCGTTTTAAATCAGTTAAGTGCTCAGGTTGTTAAGCACTCGTAAGGATATCTTGTTTATTAATTGATGTTACACTTAGAACGTATATAAACTAGATTAGAATAGTCGCTCATGAACCATATTGAGACCTTGTGCTTCGGAATGTCCGAGAGTTCTTAAGATTAATAAAGATACATTGATTTCGAAAGTCGAATTCAGAAACCTTTAACAAATCATTTTTTTAATACACAGAATCACTTTTTCTGTTTTCAGTTTATTCAAATAAACTAGATTATTATGTGTTGTGTACTTGTAGCATTAGGAAAGATAATACAATAAATATGAAAGCCTTTCAATAAAGTTGCATATTTTTCAAGTGCTTCTGTGTCTTATAAAAAACACTGTCTCTAAAGTTTTCAGTGGCTGTCATGAGCCGGGCTTAAAAACAATGTCTATTGACGGTTTTGCAGCTGATGTTGGACTTTTGTTTAAGGAGGGAAACTCCACAGCTGCAACTGCAACAGCAACAAAAACGATAACTTTGCAGCTTGCAGCACGTGCTGTCTATGCAAACAAAAGGAAAAGAACATGAAAGAAAGCAACAAACCAGAGAAGCAGACTTTGTCGTAGTTCATTTCATAGAATAAGCTGCTCGTAGCTTGGCTTTTGCACCACGGTCAAATCGCGACTTCGTTTCTCGTTTTGTCGTTTTTTCCGCCCGCAATATCAAAGTGAAAGTCACGCGTTTTGCGTCTATTTACCACTTTGTCTGCTAGTTTTTTTTTGTTTTTTTTTTTGCTTCTTTTCTTATTTTTATTTTTATACCATTTCCACTAGCATTTGTAAAAATGCAAAGGCAGTCAGCCAAAGCAGGCAGTCTGCGTCTCCTCGATGTCTGCTCCGTCATCCACAGTCTGCCATCAGGTCTGTTGGATGTGGGCTGTGTTTCGTCTGCCTCATTATGTTTTTCTTTTGGCGCGTCCGCTGTTCGCTGGCAATATTTTTATGTAAACAACCAAGAAACAGACGAAACTGGCAAACTGGCAAACTGACAAACTGACAAGCACACACAGACTGACAAAATGTCATACAAAACTGGCAAATCATCAAAAATACAGCAGACGGGCGCCCTAACGAAGCAAATTTCTTAACGCTATTTCATTTGCTTTGTGCAATTATGGCCATCCATTCTACCACTTTCTACCTACCCCTTTGCCACCCACTTCCACCCACTTTTACATTCTCCTTTACACCATGAAATTAGAGAACTAACTGAAGAAAATGTCGCGTCATTGTTGTCTGGCCATCGATTGGCGCTGACGATAAAAAACTTAATTGCAGCTTAGCCAAAAGCCTTTGGGGAACTGACCTTGGCTTTTCCCTACTCCTTTCTGTCTTAATGCAGCTTATAGGATAAAAGTATAAGTTTATGCCTTGAAATATGCCAATTTCACCTTTCTTGGGTTATGCTTCAAATACTCCTTTTTTATTGCATAGTTTAAATAATGTTCAACGTTTTGTGTGTGTGTGTGTGAGTGCGAAGGTGTAAGGGTCTCGTTTTGGGTTCTGTGGTTCGGTTTTTTCTTCTTTGCATAACATTTGCGTTGAATTTCTTTACGTTAGCCGTAAAGTAGGCTACGTGTATTTAATTTGTAGCTGCTTAGGCATTTGCATACCACGTATACTTAATCATGTAAATGGGGTAGTTAGAGTGTGTGTAACCTATTAAAAGAAACCTAAAATTTGTGAATTATACATTTTATACAATTATAAAAGGTAAGAGAAGAGGTATAAAGCATTTCAAACATTTCAACTTGCTATTAGATCAACGAAACTTCAAGCATTAAAATTAAAGCGAAATAATTAACATCTTTGGCTTCGTCTGGCAAGTTACTTGAACTTGTTTCATTGTTGTTTCACTTGGCCATATGTGAAACACTTTAATTTCAACTATATGCAGGGTATTGCAAAGTTAATCACTTAACATTCGTAGTTCTTCGGTCCGTCTTGTGTACTTGGCAACGCCTTTGGCAAACATTGAAAGCAGCCAGCTGCCTGAAAGTATGCTACATTGTTTACACAAACGCACTCGATCGCTAGTCAGGACATGACTCGACTGACTGTAGAGTAGAGTATAACAGAGCAGAGCAGAACAGAGTTCTAGCCACGCCCACAAGCTGCTGGCCATGTGCTGTTTTCTGCTGTTTGTTTATTTACGCACATGCGAGGCAAAAACTTATTTCATATTCATAGAAAAATCGCAGACACATGTGCCGTGAAGGTTCTTGCCAGCTGTTATATATACACACACAAACATACAAACATACACACATTCCTACGCACAAATACACAAAAACACAACTCGTTTGGTTGTATGGAGTAAATCAGCAGCTAAGTAAGTAAAATGCTTCATAAATTGCTTCAAGTGGCGCAGCTGGCTGACAGCAGCTTTGAAAGCATTATGCGCTAGCAAATGTTGGCCCAGGACCCCAAGTCAGCCAAGGATATGGCTATCCTTGCTCTACATATCTCTCTCTCACTTTTTTAACTGTATGTGTGCTTGTTTGTATGTGTGTGTGCTGTTGGGGCATCCGCTTTAAAGCATATCAGCATGCATAAATCTAAATCAGAGCATCAAATGAAGAAATTCTAACGAAAAATCAAAGTCACTTTCTTCATCATCAGTATCTTCATGATTATCGTCATCAAATATCATTATATTCAGCATGATTATCATGAGCACATATAATGAGAATTTTGTATTTCCTTTGCGTTGTGAGTTTGGCTTATCTGTAAGCAGTTGGAAAATTCAAGCAAGCGTAAAATTTACGCATCACTCAGTTCTCAGTCCACTCAAAAATATTTGCACTGAAATGTCTCCTGATTCTCCAAATGCTGACCGGAAATTTCACAACAACATTTTGCTTATTTCATGGGCATTTTCTTGAACCACCGCTCGCCCTGCCTTTCAAACATAATTCAAACAATTGTGACAGATTTTCACAGTGTGCGACCCACAAGTCGAAAGGATTTGTGTCTCTGACATTTTATTTATTTATAGTATAAATGCTCAAGCTGCCCAGTTAATAAGCGGAACGTGTTGATAATTTTATATTGTTTTTGTTTTGGCTTTTGTTAAGTTTTGTTTTGGTTTTCTGTGTGTCAAATTTGTGGGTCTTTGAATTTAATTGCTTGTAAGATTTAATGGAAAATTAATAAGTTGAAAAATGTGGGCCGGAAGTGCCAGCAATTTGCAAAAGCAATTTTCTATAATACAAATTTGTGTGAAATGGGTTCATATTGAGGGCTTCGGAATGTGATAAATGTGACAGGAAATATGAAATTTATTTGCCATGCTCCCGGATAAGATGGCGATAAGTGAAACGAGTTGGAAATAATTAATTAAAATGAAAAGATTAAGTTCAAATAAACTTTATTTAGCACATTTATTTTATTTATAGAAAAATGTAAAGCACTTCAAAACTCAATTTAATTGTTATTTCTAGGCAATTAATATTCAAGGTTTAATATTTTACTTGGAAATGTAGCTAAAAATTGTCGTAAACTATATTTGGTATAAGTTCTATGCAGAATGGATTCTTAGAAATTTAATTTATTTCAAAACAAATAAGATTCTGAGTACTTGTTTGTTAATGCAGATGGTGTTTTCTTAACACGCAACTGTTTCATTCGAAATATTATTTTAGTTTCCCTGAATGATTAAATTGTCGAGAAATTGAAAACGCACAAATAAATATACAATAAATTTAATGAATTGTTAATTACAAAAAGGGCTTGAATATTTATTTATCTACAAGTATTATTACTAAATTAATTTAGGCATTTAAACGCCAATTATAAATCAAATTTCATTGAAATTGATTTTAAATGTTGCTCAAATACAAAGCGGTTACTTAAAATACAAAATTTCACACTCGAAATGTTCAAAGTAAATCAAGCAAATAATTCAATTCACTTGGTTAGAACAACAGAAAAGCAAATATATTATAATAAATATACACACAGGCAAACACACATACACACACACACACACACACACACACAAATAGAAGAAGAGCAATTAGCATTTAACTACAAATAGATTTTAGCTAAGCAATGCATAAAGGACGAAGGACAGAAAGAGAAAGTCACTTAGTGTTGAAATTTAGTAACTGGTCAACACTTTGCCCCGAGTCCTAAATTATATTACATAATTGCGCCTAATGACATGCAACGAATTTACCTAAAATTCAATTTCCGTTCACAAGCTGCAAAACGGGGCGAAGCCGAACAGAAGGGAATGTCCTGCAGACATGCGAGAAGGACTCTAGTTGCATACAAAAGCCAAAATAACATAATTATGCAGACGAGCAATGTATTTGGTGCAGTGTTTGCAACGCCTGCGAGCTGCTCATTTAATACCAATTTAATTGTGATCATAATTAAGTTCATTCCAGCTGCAAGCTTCCTCTCTCCATGTGCGTGTGTGTGTGTGTGTGTATCTGCGGTTGTTGTACCAGCTGCATTGAGGTCCTGACCAAACAGGTACTCACTGCTTGCAATTTGAAATTAATATTAAATCATTAACAGTGGCACAATGGACAAGGCAAGAGAAGCATTGTCTCAAACCTTTATGGAATATATTTGAGCTCAAGCATCCTTTAATTAATCATTTCGATGCTTATTGACGCCTATGTGTGTGTGTGGGTGTATGTGTGTGTGTGGGTATGCAACAATAATTATATAGCAATGTCAGCCGAATGCCAACTTTAAAGCGACTTTCTTGATTTATGCTATTTTGTAGCAATTATTCAAACAGTGCCAGCCAATAGTACGCAACCAAAAGTATAACAAAAATTAAAAAAATACTGTACAAAAGCAAATTGAAACTGTGTCAAAGATGGCAACCAAACAGCAGAACTTTCCTGGCGCCGATCCGGCGTCGACAGGCAGACAGCCAAATGAGCAGCAGCCACTGACCCACTGGGTGGTGGTCGTTCAGCGGGTATGAGTGGTTTGCCTGCCACTGTTACGTGTACAGACTTGGGCAGGGTATGTGCTTCTGGCTTGTGTGCACATGATTTATTATTATTTCTTAAGTGAGCGCTCTTAGATACCCTGTAGTTTAAGTGTGGCATGATGTATGCGAACTTAGGATACTTGTGTGGTATATGGAACTATATTGTTCTAGATTATACAAGCGGAATCATGGAGACAGAGAAGATTATGCTTTTCAGCCAAGTTAAGTAAAATCAACAAATATGAAACTGTTCAGATGAGCAGTGATCATCCCAGCACAGTCTCGCCTATCATATTGGCAAACTAACTTAAAATTCTTCAAAGCCTTTCGATTTTGAAGAAGAAGTCTACGATGCATTTTTTGATAGAAAGAGCAACCAGCTTCGTGTTAAAGTTGATCTTATGAAAGAGTATATGTAAGTCGACAATTCAAAGAAAGCTTTTCAAATTTCTTCAAATTTTTAGTTCAAAGATCTCATACAAGATCCCAGAGGTGGCAAAACATCGATGTTAATTCTTTTCACTTTCGATGTTTTGTTCGATGTATCGATAGTGACATTTGCATCATTTAGTATCGAGGTTTTCGACTAACACTATCGAAAACTAACAATGGCACGTACATCGATGTTTTGCTACCTCTACTAGATCCTCTTTGGTTGGCTTATACAATAATACTTTTAAACTTTATACAAATATTAATGTACACACCAATTACGAATTCCGAACGATTCTGAAAAGTAAAAACATACGCATTCTAAATGATTATTTTGATTTCCGATCGATGGAATTCAAATCAGGACTGCTAGACAAGATTTTTCTTGCTAAACTTATTCGAAATTCTTCATTATATAGTATCTCTTTGTTGATCACTTTTCATTTGACAGATCCTTACATTCATTTTTTGGTCACTTGTTGTAAATGCCTGGCCCTGAACGTTTACCTCTCACTCCTTACACCAAGTGCTCGTCCTGCGCTCGGCTGTCTAATGTGCAAAATGACCCAGTGACAAATTGTGTAGCCAACTTTTGGGCGCTTTCTTTGTTTGCGCGCTGCTTGGCAAATGTGTGTCACTTATTTGTGTGTGTGTGTGTGTGTGTGTGTGTGTGTGTGTGTATGTGTGTGCTTGTGTGAGGGGAAAATGCGGTTGGAAAATGCTACAAAAAGAAAATATTAAACGGACAAAAATAAAAAAGCAAGCAAACTGAACAAAAGAAAGTACACATAATATAATATACTTGAATTTCGCACGCTGTGGCTGTGTCCTGTGGCCTGTTTAACCGGACACTTGTCGTCCTGAATTTATGTGTGGACTGGGTCTGATTTATGTCACATGCCCAATCGAGCGTGGGCGTGGCATCAAGTGCACTTCGCCAGCTCAAGCATCGATAAATTATTGAAACAATATTTGCTTTTGGCTTCTTAGGATCATAAATTAAACAGCTGCCGAAAATTTACATTTATGCTTTCGTCCTGCACGCTAATAAACTCGGCCAGCATTTTAAAGTTTGCTTTTAAAGTTCTTGGCTGCCTTTGTCCTTGTCCTTGTTTGACTAATTTGATTCGGGTTGCGCGCAGGGGCAGGCGTCCTGGCTGCTTATGCAATTTTTAGATGGGTCTGGCAACGCTGTCGCCGCCATTTTGCGTTCGCGCCGCTGTCTGCTCTGTAGATGTCCTGCGGGACGTTTGCCCACATTTTGGCCAACTTTTCTTCTCTTTTTTTGTGTAGCTGCTACAAAGCGCACGTGGCCTGCAGCTCTTTTGCTTAATATCACAAATGATGGTTACCAAAGGGGTTTGGGTGTTGGGGTTGAGCTGAAAGTTAGAGAGTATAGATGACAGGGTTTCGGCTCTGGGAATTGCTCAAGGGCCAAGTTAGCAGCTTGCTTAACTAGCTGCAAGTTTCACGCGCATAAGTCAGCAGCATCAAAGTAAACGGAAACTGCTTTTTAAAGCACGTTCTCTCGCGTTTTCAACTATTACATATTTAAAGCGCTTTTCAACGCAACTGAAATTTCGTTTTGAAATCAGTTAGCAAAACGCGCCTCGTTAAAAATCAATTTACGTTGCCAAATTCGCTCGCCCACATTTCTTAACTTTTTATTGTAATTTTAATGCAAATACAAATATATATATATATATATATATATATACATATATCAAGAATACTTTTGACGTCATTTACGTATTCTCTTCTTATTTTTCTTTTTTGGCATTTTGACTCTTGGCTGGGGCATTTAATCATGCTCTCAATTCAACAACAAAATATGCAGATGAGTCGCTTCATCATCATTTTGACATAGCAATTTCTTTTGGGGGTTTCTTCTTTTGAGCTTTAGAATGCAAATATGCCAAACAAAAGTAGTTTAGCATTTTTGCGGCCCATTCGAGGGTTGTTCCAATGTCTGTCTTGTGGTTTCCTTTTCCCAAACGAGCCCCTACTCCTGTCTACTATACATGACATTTAAATTCAATATGTTAATGAGTCAGTAAGCGGCTCTGCTCTGGTCACCAGGTGTTGCATAACTTTTGGGTGGTGCCAGCTGAAGGGCAGCCACAAGGTCAGACAAAAAGTTTTTACTTCAGTTTTGAGTGCTACGTCTGTTGAATGGAAACAGTTCTTATCTGCGCGGATGTTCTAAGAAACATTTTCGCTTTATTTTGTATAATTTAAAAACTTAAAATACTTTTGAGAATTCTCTTTTTCTACATTTGCAGAGAGTATTATAATTTTGTCACGATAAGTGTAACGCATTGAAGGAGACGACTCAGAAATACAAATTTTGATATTCTTATCCGTATGTCCGTCTGTCTGTTCGTCTGTTTGTTTATATGCGTTTTTCAAGACTTTGTACTAGAGCTATCTTGCTGAAACTTGGCACAGATGCTTCTTCTTATTGCAGGTAGTACCTGTAGTTGAATTGGCCAGATCGGACCACTATAACATATAGCTGCCATAGGAACAATCCTTTGAAAAATAAGTTTTCTTATGCAAATCTTTTCTGCAAGGGTATACATCGTCGGCACGCCGAAGATAACATTTCTTTCTTGTTTTCTTATAAAATCCTGTCAAAACACAAAATTTGTAGAAAAGTTGATGCAAATGCTACGAAATCAAGCTAAAATTAATATCAGAACAACACAATTGTTTTTATAATATATGCTCAAATAAAATTGCAATTCTTTGGTCTCTAATTGAATTATGGATTTGCTTATGTTTTGAATTTAATTTATGCCATAATTATGCAATTTATATTGCCTTATTGAGCACATATTTTGATTTAATTTTATTTTTTATGTAATTGTTTATTTGATAATTGGCATGCACATTCAGTTCAGTGGAGCCTAATGTGTTTAATTAACAGGCAACATAAATTGATAAGCGAACAGCAGCAGCAACAACAACAAGAACAACAACTTCATTTGCAACACATAATAAAGTAATCAATTTATTGGTTAAAGGCGACACAAAAAAAACCAAAAGAGAAAAACAAAAAAATATATACATAAGCAAATAACGAAAGCAATTGACAATTGCTGCGTTCTGTGCAAATATACAGCGAAATTCTATTAAAGTTTCTTTTGTGAAAACAAAATTCAAAGCAGCGCCACAGGCAGCCAACTGTCATAAACTGCACTGCAAAAAAAAAGGTAGTCAACATTCTCAGTCACCCGCATGCTGCTACCCCCGCTCCATCCATAGAGCTACTGCAATGAAAATAGTTCCTAGAGTTGAAAGTAACACAAAAATAAAAAACAATAGAAAACATTTGTCAATACTACAGCATAAAACATATAAAAAACAATAACAAAAAAAGAAGCAACAGAATTCGTATTCGTATTGGGGCATTGGTGAAAAGCGCAGCGGCTTTCAATAGCTTTCCACGCAGCAGTGGGCGTGGGCAATGGGCAGTGGGCGTTGGGCACTGGGCAACGGAAATGGCCTTTGGCGGAAATCCGTTTAATTTGCAAAATGCCAACAATGCAATAGCAATAAATGTGACAAAAGCAGGGCACAAACAAAAAAACTATAAAACAAAAAAGTGAACAACTTTGACTGATCTAATCGAGCGTGCTCGATTAGCAGATGCTCTATAGCAACACTGGGTTCATATTAAATTTTATTAATAAATAAATTCGATTGATCGGCAACTCAGCAGCTAAAAATATTTAAAAATATATAACTAATTTGAACAGCATAAGAAACACTTTGATTCATAAGTCTTCAAGTCTTATAGTTTCTGATATCAAAGCCTTTATTTAAGCGTACATTGAACTTTCGAATACTACTCTAACGATATAATTCATATAAACTTTAAGGCTTTTTATAGGCAGTTTTCAGAAGTAGAGCTTAGGATAGCCACTTTTCAGAAGTACAGATCAGGCCCGTTCCAAATTCCACTTGCGAATCAATCCGATTTAAATATGTGCTGCATACTTTTAGGCTATTTGAAAAATATCTTTAAGTAGGATTTTATGATTTAAGAATGCTCTAAAAAGTATGCTTACACTTTTCTGTGAAAACGATTCGAAAGTGGAATTCGGAACATTTATGACTAATATCGACTTAAGATCGAGTTTTGGTTTTATGTTATTTAGAAACTATTTATAGTTAACATTCATTTATTCGATAGTTTTCTTTATATAAAAAAGAAAATTATAATTATTTATTTATCGACAATTTAGGCCGATTAATCAAAATGCCATCAACTCAGTCATCAAAAAGGCTACACAGGGTATAAATAAAAGTATTACTATAAAAACCATTTCGATTGAGGACAACACATTCCAGTGTTATTGTAATTGAGGTCGCATAAATCATAAATTGCAAAATCACATAAATTAATAATATTACAAATTGCTGTTGTATCTGTAAATAAAAAAGCAAGCAACAGGTGGTGTTCAATAAATACGCGGAAACAAGAAATGTCTCTTTTAATCCTTGCCACAATTTTAAAAATTCAGAAAAATTAGCCAAAGATAAGCATTTCTTTTTTTTGCGCTGTTTACAATTTAAACATATACACGACTGCGATATGCTCTTTTTTTCGCCTCTTTGCGGAGTCAGAATAAAGCGCAGCAATTGCTTTTTTTTTCAAATCTTTCAAGTTTTGATCTTAACACTTTGTCTGCTTATGGTATATAACAACATGTATACCAAGTTTGATTGCTCTAGCTTAAAAACTGTGGAAAAAGCTGCTTTCATACAGACGGACAGACGGACAGACAGACGGACATTTCACAAAACCAATATACTTCTTTTCCCTCTTTTTACTCCCTGTTCCCATTAAAAATGGGAAAAAGGGAGTTATTAAGTACTGCAAATGTGTGTAACAGGCAGAAGGAGACATTTCCGACTATATAAACTATATATATTCTTGATCAGGATCAACAGCCAAGACGAACTAGCCATGTCCGTCTGTCTGTCCGTCTGTCCGTCTGTATGAACGCGTCGATCTCAGAGACTATAAGAGCTAGAGACACCAAACTTGGCATGCAGGTTCCTGTATACCATACGCAGATCAAGTTTATTTCAAATTTCGGGTGCACCCCCCCGCACCCCCGCAAATCGCAAAAGACTCCCATGGCCACAATTTTAAAGATAAAGCTTTGATTTTTGGTACACATGTATGTTTAATCAATGTCTTTCGGATCACACGATCGGATAACTAGCACCAAAGTTATGGAAGAATCTATTTCCCCTGTCTCAGCAGGCAGACACAACAGTTTGACATGCACTGTGCAAGTTAAGTACGCTGCTTGCTTGTGTTGCCGCTGAACTGCTTGAAATGAAAGTTGGGAGCAGGGAGTCTCGTAGTCGGGCACACTCGACTAGAGTATTCTTACTTGTTTATTATAATATCTTGATACTCGATAGATTATAGAGCTATCGATATTCTATGTGCCAATCAACAAAACTAACACTTAATTTCATAAAACGAACTAACACGCATTCGTTGTTTTGAAAAAGGAACCAATTGGAATTCTATTTTAAACGTGATTCTAAAAAGCTTAAGTTCTCAAATCGGATTTGGAATTAAAGACTACTTTTCAATTGCCATATGGCTCGAAGCGCAAAACTACGTTGAATGTCCTTTAAAGTCATTGAACGTTCACCGATATTTTTCATCTATAATAAAAACCAACGCAAGTTTTGTCTTTCGGCTTTGTTTTTATTATTTTGTTGGCTGCTGCTGTCGCTGCATGTTGCCCGTTTTGCCCGTTGCACGTTGCTGTTTGCATTGTTTTTGTATCCTTTTTGCAAGCTGTTGGCAATTTTTAATGGCGGCTGCAACTGGCGCCAGGCGTCGCCGTTACGCCCACCAAAAAGGGGCCACCGCGTCGACCGCAACAACGGCGCGTAATGCAGGGTACAGACGAGCGGAGAGCATAAGAGGAAGCACGTACATATATGCTGGGGATTGAGGCAGCTGGTGAAAATGGGCAGACAGAATGGCCGCAAGGATGATGGCAGCCAGAATGGCTGGGCAGGCAGTTAGCCGGCTGAGTGTTGCATCTTGTTTAATTTGTATGCTCACACATATATACACACGCATACACACGCACACACGCACACTCGCACTCATGCACAACCTGCTGGCAGACAGACGCACTTGCATAATATTTCATTCTCATATTTTTTTGTATACCCTGTAGTCATAAAATATACAAAGCAAAGGTATAGCAAAGTTGTGTTTAACAAGCATTTGATGACATTTTCGAATGCTGCATCATTATAAGCAAATAAAATATCATTGATTTCAAATGCTTTTCATTATCAGGCCTGTTCCGAATTCGTATTCCGTTTGAAATTTTCGGAAACGGAATTGCTTGCTGTTCTGAAGTTCTCAAAACGTCAAACTCTTACGGTTTTCAAAGCTTTAATGAAAAGTAATTGCCAGATAACACAAGGAATTCAAAAAACAAATTCTGAAACTTAATATTCTTATATTCTTCAACACGTTTGGAATAGAATTAAACAATTTATTCATTAGATTAAAGTCAAATAACATATATAATATTAAAATGAAAAACTATCTGTAAAACAGAAGCGAAAACGTGCTAGAAAACGTAGCTGTTCTCGATTCAGCAATGCCTACTAGATGACAGCTAAATAGACTTTTTTCAATGAAAACTCGGTTTCGGAAAAGCGAAAACGAAACTATTCCGCTCGGAAAACAGACCAGTAATTGGTAAGTCCTTCAGAATTCATTCGTTTTAACTTTTCAAAATCGTGCTGATTTCGGAACAGGCCTGTATATTAATATCTTTTCATCAACATTGATTTCATTGAAGTTGAAACATACGGATTTCATTTTGTAAAAAGCAAATCTTGTGATAAAAGTAAATCTTATAAAGATATTGATATTGATATTTATTACAGGGCATCTCTTAGTCAAACACACCCGACTAGTGCACTTTATTTCCACTTATTTTTTTGTGACAGTCGTCGGATTTTGTATTACCCAACGCCCAAAAAAGAACAGGGGCGACATTTTCATGTTGTGTCTGCGTGTTGTTATTTCTGTGATTGTTGTTGTTGTTATATGTGTGATTGTTGTTGTTGTTGTTGTTGTTGTTGCATTTCGTGTTGCTGTTGTAGTTTTTATTGTTATATAAATAAGCTATAAATTTCGTTGTGAAAGCAACAGCAAATGCATAAAATACAATAACACGCACACTCACATACGCACACGCACACATACACACACACTACCAGACACACACCTATACATACACATGTTTCTGCATATATTTTTGTAGAAAATTTAAATATTTTTATGGCCAGTCGGCCCAGTGACAACTGCAGACGTTCATCGCCCCGTTCTTGTTGTTGTTGTTATTTGTCTCTTTGTTTGTTTGTTTGTTTGTTTGTTTGTTCATCTGTCTGTAGGCAAATTGAATGAAAATGTCAGACATTTTTATATTTTGTTTTGACGACACCCAAAAAGGAGTTATGTCTACTTTAAGAGACTTGCAATAATACGACTGTCATTTGTACTTTCTGCAGCAAATTGATTTGCTATTCAGCTGAAGAGATTGTTCAGATTGAACCAACTTCAAAATAGAAACAGCATTGAGTGAATTTCGACTGATGTTCAAAATCTTAATCTTTGTTTTGTTTTTTTGTAAGTGCCTCTTGTTTTTACCTATGTGCATGCTTTCAAAACTTGATTCAATTTCTCAATAAATTTTATATTTTTAAGCTTTACAGTCTATAAAATTGTATCTTTTTATTTAAATACTAGTTTAGTTAAGCCTTAAACTTTATGTACTTATATGTATGTATATATAACCGTTGTTTTGAATAATTGATTATAATCTGACGATCAAAACGTCCACTTCAAACGTTTCAAACTATGTAAAGACTTTATAGAAAATGAGCTTTTTTATATTTTGTGGAACTTTGAATTTATTAAACGCATTAAAGAATATTAGAATACATTTTTCCCTATATCTATAAATTTTATAAAATTTATTAGAACATTCTACTAAAAGTTAATATGAATATCTATGGCTATCTGCTAACAAAGGCCACTAAGTTTGCATTTAGTATGTGCTTTAAGTGCTGCATGCATAAATCAAATGAGCATGTCCTGCATTAGTCGCGTGTCCTTAATGCTTCGCAGCTCCGTAAGCCGCTGACCAATCTCTCTGAACTGCTGTCAGAGACAACAACAGTCACAACTCTCAGGGAATAAGCTGGTAAATCCCACATATTAAATGCTTGGCACTGCAGCGTGTGTCCTCAGACCCGCGAGACACAACTCAATTTTATGCTTAATGGCAAAAGCTCAGCACAGCTACCCCTCCAACAAACCGACTACCCCCAACTGACCCTGACTAATCCCAAATTTATACACCAACAACGACAATCACAACAACAACAACAGGAGCAACATTTCAGTGTCCAGTCTGTTGTGGCACATGCACATGCATAAAGCTGCCTTTTCTATGCACTGTACATACCTCATGTTGTGTAAGCCAAAGTCCTGCCCCTTTCTCCCCTCAGACACGACTCAGGCTTAACTCGTGCATAACAAGAGCAACACGTGGCAGCTAACTGCCCTCTCTCTCACTCTCACTCTCTCTGTCTTTGTCTCTTTCTCTCTGTGACAAAGTCCGCTAATAAAGGTAATTTTACACAATTCTCCTTCCTCTCATCTCACATCTCTGTTCTCTCTGCTCGCGTCTCTTTCACTGCAACATTTCAATGTCACTTGGCTGACAAGTTTGTGGGCGTGATTTGCATAGCGAACTGGGCGTGGTATGTTCTCTGCTTTTGTTGTTGCCTTTGACATTTTTCTAATTACATGCACACATACACATGTACATGTTCATTCACACTAACGTGCTCAAAAGGACACGTGTCGCTTCATTAAAAACGAGTTGTCTCTCAAATCAACTCTCACTCTCCATTCCATTTGTCTGTCTGTCTGTCTGTCTGTCCTTTATTATGCTGTTCATGTGGCTTATCATCAAATCTATGTCAGCTTGTCAAACATTTTGCATAAAAACAAACAACTATACAAAAGCTTGTTTTTTTTTGACTCAATTTTTAAATCAATTAGCTTTATTATTCGCTTTATTTGCTCTGTAAATATTTTGCAGAAATACGCAATTTATATTTCATTGCAGCTCATTGGGCTTTGTACCCCAATCAAATGTTAAATTATTTTATTATATTTGTTTTTTGTTGCCGTTATTTGTTTCAGCTTATTAATTTGCTCGCATTACGTGTTTTATGTTGCTGCTGTCAATTTCCGTGTTAATCATATTTATGCATTTTTTTTTTTAATCAGCTTGTAATTTTTGCGTGTAATATTTTATGTAAATTTGTATGCAACTGGCCCAAAAAATCATTTGAATACAACAAATATAATCCCAACATTGCAACGCTTGCACACAGATCAGCAAGTAAATCCTGTTATGTAAAACTATTGCCAACATAAATAATATTCTTTCGCAGCTATTTAAATTTCATGATTGCACAGTTACTTCTCTCTTGCCCATTGTGTATGCAAATGTACACTGTAAAAATACAAAAAAAAAAAAAAAAAAATTTAATAACATACAAAAAAAGTGTTCAATTTAAATTTTTTTCCTTTTTTTGTTGTCATTTTTTTCTGTTTTTCATGTTAATTTGCTGGCATTGTTTGTGTGTGTATATTTTACGTGGATTGAATTGAATACATGACAACCCTGGCAACTCACGCTAGTCTAGCCTCAACTTCTCTTTCCTGCTCCGGGCGCTACTTTATTGCATAAATGTGGTGATTTAATTAATATGCTTAATGAGTTGCAATTAAACACGCATAAATAGCCAAAAACAACAACAACAACGACTGCAAAACAATTGACAAAAAAATTAAAATAAAATAAATATGTATAATAAAAAAAATGCTGACAAATATAAACAAATGAAATTAGTATACATTTTTTTTTTTTTATAAATTAAGCCTATAAATTATGAAAGAGTCAAAAACTTTGAAGGCATGTAATTAAATTAAATCAAAAGTAAAAAAGATTAATTTAGTTTTGATAAAAATAATTTATTTGAATATTGCAAAAGATTTAAGATTATTTCTAATATTTAGACACAAGAATTCATCAAATTATTTTAAAGAATAAAATCAGGCCTGTTCTGAATTCCACTCTCGACTCGTTTTCACAGAAATTGTATAGCATACTTTTTAGAGCATACTAGAATTATAAAATCAATTTCGGTTAGCCTAAGAGTTTGCAGTACATATTGTAATGGAATTGATTCGGAAGTGGAATTCGGAACAGGCTGCATGTCTCTAAAATGAAATGTTAAGTAAACGAAACATTTGAATTCTTGCAATTAAAGTTCCTTAACTTGATCAAAACAAGTCGAGTGTACCCGACTACGAAACTCCCTGCATAAGTATAATTCAAAAACATATCTCAATAACATTTTTCGATTTCCGTTGGGCTTTCATTTGTTTTTTTTTTTGAATAGTATTTGCAGCCAAGTTCAAGTGCTGAACACAGCAACCAACTTTGCATTTGGCAATCAACAAAATTGATTAGAACCGAAACTGGCAATCGCTGACCAGGGACACAGCAGTAGCAGGCCAGGATTTCCTACACAGTCAACTGGACAGGAGTGCAGCCAATTGGCAAAATGGCCACTCCCATTGGACATCCGACTCCTCTTCTATGTCTTTTACTTCGTTTCCCGCACAGTATTTTGGGCATGGGTAGAGAAGGTTTTGGGAAAAAAATGCTGGCAAAAATAAACTGAGCCAAACCAAAAACCAAAACCAAAACCAAAATCAAAACTATGCAACTCAATAGCAAAACGGATCCGCAATGCTTTGGCCTTGTTCTAGGTACTGCCTGGTCCTGGCTAAAAACTATTTTTTGGTTTATTTTGTAGACAGGGAGGCACATCATCAATATGAAACAAGGGACATGCATAATCGGGCGGATGGTTCCCACTGCGATGCATTTATGCGTTGTTTTAGGAAATCCCGTCCAGACAGGAATTCCAAAAATTCTGGCATGCGAATGCACCGGCTGCTGATCTGTGGCGTCCAACTAGGACTATATAGATAATGGGTATGCTTGGACAGTTGGGGCTCCCTTTATGGCCAGTCTATTGTCCGTCGCTGCAAATTTGCGTTGTTTTGGTTAGTTAGCGGCAACAACTGGCAAAATAATGAAATGCGACTGGCTGCCAAGGCAATGCGCTGGGATAATAAAAAACAGATTACAGTTGGTCAACTTGGGTAGGTTTCAAGTGTCTATTGGCTGGCAAGAGAGCTAAAAACATGCCAATGGTACAGAAAAACCTTTGTTTGGGAGTAAAAGGCCAAAGTACTACAGATTTTAAAAACTTTTTGAATTGAAACCTTTATAAATCAACTAAAAACATAATATAACACAAGTCTTTATACACAAATCATTTAGAAAAAAGTTATTTGTAAAGTAAAGATATTCTGCAGCTGAATTTTGTACATGGAAGCTGCTTTGGTTTTCATGAAATGGAACTTTTTTATAACTTCAATTCATTTTAATAACTTTTAAATGATTTCAACAATTGACTTAACCAAGAAGCCTTCTTTTATAGTTAAACAAACGTATGTTCAGATGGATAGTTAGTATTTATAACTTCTATGTATGCTACATTTAAATAATATTACTTATTTAATCTACTTATACAACTGTTTTTTTTTACCCTTTCAGAGGGTATTATAATTTTGCTACGAAATGTGTAACGCATTGAAGGAGGCGTCTCATTTATATTTTCGTGATCAGCATCAACAGCCGAGTCATGTCCGTCTGTCTGTCTGTTTATATGCGTTTTATAGGACTTTGTTCTAGAATCTAGAGCTATCTTGATGAAACTTGGCACAGATGCTTCTTATTGCAGGTAGAACCTATAGTTGAATTGGCCAGATCGGATAGCTATAACGTATAGCTGCTATGGGAATGACCGGTTGAAAATAAGTTTTTGTATGAAAAACTTTTTTGATTTACAGGATAACTCAACCAAACTCACTTAACCTAAGTTTGAAGACAGTTTATAAATGATTTCATCGAAATCGGACTTCTATATCTTATAGCTACCATAGGAACAAGGGGTTTGAAAATAAGTTTCTGTATGAAAAACGTTTGTGTTTTTCAACATAACTCAACCAAACTCACTATATCTAAATTAAAACACGTTCTACACAAGTCGACCAAATTTTATTAAAATCGGATCACTATATCTTATAGCTGCCATAGGAACAATCAGTTGAAAAATTAGTTTTCTTATGCAAATCTTTTCTGCAAGGGTATATATCTTCGGCACGCCCAAGATAAAATTTCCTTTAATGAGACAGACCAGAAAGAAGTCTGTGATATAACGTGAAAATCATTTGATTCATAATTATTATTTAATAGAGCTCTTGAGCGACTTATGACATAGCTGACAAGCAGAGAAGCAGACAAGCAGCAGTTGAGCACAGGAATCAAGACATTCAACACATTTGAGGTCATTAAATTGCTTTACAAGCGACAAGGTCCTGAACCCGCCCATTTCCGCACTTTTCCCAGCACGTTGTCTCTTTGTGTTATGTGTGTGTGTGTGTGGGTGCTTGTGAGTGTATGTGTTCATTAATTAATGCAGCAAATATTATGTCCTTTCACATACGCGTACTTCACAACACATACACACAGATACAGACACTCCCACAAATATGGAAACGTGCCCATTGCTGTGCTTATGTTTATGCGCAAATCCTTCGACTGCAATATAAGCGCGACCTCCACTTGTCAGGACGCAAGTTGATCCTTGCTGATTTGCTGTTGTTGTTGCTGCTGCTGTTGCGCGTTTAGTGGCGCGTGGGCGGACAATAGAAAGCCACGCAACTGTCAATTAATTTGACACTCGTCAGCAGCAAACAGTTGTACAAGCAGCGACAGACGAACAGAAGGACGAAACAGGAGTCGTTATGATAATTTGTCTTTGGCAGGCAATGTCAAAATTGTATTTAACCAGCTTAAAGAACAACAACAACAACAGCGACAACAATCTTTGTGTGTATGTGTGTAATTAATATGGGATATTTGTGTTGTCAGGCATATAATTTAACACTAGTATGCTTCAATCAAAATAAAAATGCTATATAATTAACTGCTATTCGTAATTAGACAACGTGTGACCTTAAAACTTCTGACACGCTCACCTTGGGGCCAATTTGATGGCTTTGAAAGACGCAGATGCGAAGAACCTGACTGTATTTTATAATATTTGTAGCTGTCTTTGTCAAATTAAGGCTGCGTGGGCATGTGTGTGTGTGTGCTTGTGGAAAATAAGAAAATGGAAAATTGTTGGCAATGATGGAAACGTGTTGGCTTCGCAAAGTTCAAATGAAATTGCCGAGGGGCACGTTGTCTTCGTCGTCGTAATGAAATCAGTTTTAGAACTCGGCAAATGGGTGCACTCTTTGCTTAACCTTCAACTGGCTTTTGAATATTCAAGATGCTTACTAATTAATACGTGTGGCCTTATCAAGGTTAACTCTGTTGAAATGAAGACATGGCATATCAAATTTACATTACGATTTGAAAGTGAAATGTGTGTAAAAGAAAAAGTTTTGACAGACATTTAAATTCAAGAGTGTTGGCTTTGAGATGAGTTGTTGTTTAACTTTAACTTTGTGATGATGTTCTTTTCTATTAGCTGATTACGTTATATGTAACATATATAAGAAAACATTGTCTATACTATCAAAATTATCGATTGCCATCACTAAATCATTCTCTAACCATTTCTTAAATCTCACAACTTAATTGCAATGTAGATCTTACAAGCTGACATTCCGCAACCCCTTTTACATAACATTTCCCCTTCCTTCGTTCTAATCCCCCACCCTTGTTATATTGCTTGCTTTTGGCTTCTTGTTGCTGTCAAACTTATTTTTGTCAAGCATTTTACTGTGATTGCATTAATTAAGTGCTCCATAGCAAATGTGAAAGGGTTTGTAGCTGCACAGGCTTGTGTGTACATACATATGTACTTCTGCAGAGCTCTTTCATTTGCCATCTCTCTCTCTCTCTCTCTTACAATACTTGCTCTCTCTCTCTCTCTCTCGCTCTCTGTCTTAACTTCTGAGCTTCGGCAAAGATTTGTAACATTTTGCATTTTGTTAAAGTTACCAAAAAGTTGCTACAACTTAACATGCCACGATTTGACTACTGTAACTTTGTCAGGCAGTCAGACAGCCAAAAGAACCCGCCCCAAAAACAATTCCCACTCGGCCCAAGCCCCCCTTATAGTACTCTGCCTCACTCCCCTTTTCTCACACTGTCTGAACTATGCAAGTTGAAAGTTTGCCATTCTGTATCCCATTTTCCCTTTGCTGTCGCCTTTTATCTCAATATTTGCTTTCGTGCCTTGTCAAAATTGAATTAACATTAAATTTTAGTTAATTATAAATACAGTTTTGAGCACGCATTGAAATGTGTATGTGTTTGTGTTTGTGTTTGTGTGTGTGTTGTTTAGCTACAGGCCAATGCCTTGGAGCATAATTAGACTGGTTTTCTGTACTCAACTTCAACTCCTTCAAACAGATCGATGAAGGCATTGCCTCTGTTTTTTGGTCTTGCCTCTTGGCTAATGCTGACAAACTGCAGCTTTGCCACAAAATTGTTGCACAAATTTATTATTGGCTCAAGCATACTGAGCATACTCAATGTTAGTTTCGCCCATGTGGGCGTGGCAGCTGCTCTAAGTGCACTTGGGCGCGGAAAAGCGTGAGTTATATGGCCCAGACTTGCAACAGCGAGTTGAGGCATGCTGCAACGTGGCAAAGTCGAGTGTAAGGCGCCCAAAAGAATATCGAGCACAGTGTGCAACTACGTGTCTGTGTAAGATTCTATGGTTACAAAGAGCTACCAGCTGGCAAGTGTTGCCTCCTTTTCCCGTTCCTTGGAAAACTGGAAAATGTATCTGCGCACAGTTGTTGCCTTTGAGCCACAGCACCGCGAGTTATGCTTTAGCCAAAGATGCTTTACGACATAAAACAGCAGAGTTAAAGCTGCTGCAAATGCGCTTAAAAATTATTGAGTATGCGCCATGTGGCATGCACTTCATCACAAATGGCAACTGTTATAGCTAGTCGAATAAAACTTTGACTTATGCTTAAGTCGGGCAGAAAGGAAACTCTTCAACTTTGAAAACATTGTTATCTCTGTTTCATTAAATATTTGTTAAGAAAAAATATATAAAACTTTCTTTTACTAAAGCTATGTTTACTTTATATTTGTTAAAAAGCACTAAAAGTGTTTTACTAAAATGTTTTAAAAACAAGTAAGAACGTTGCAGTCGGGTTCTTCCGACTGCGATATACTGTGTTTTCTGTACGTTTAAAAAAGTTAAATTTTGTAAAGACTACTTATATAGGCATAAAGTTTGGTTGAGTTATTTTGAAAAACAAAATAGTTTTTCATCCAAAAACTTATTTTTCAACCGATTGTTCCTATGGCAGCTATTGGATATAGTCATCCGATTTTGATGAAATTTTGTAAGCCTGTATAAACAGTCTTTTAACTTAGGTAAAGTGCGTTTGGTTGAGTTATCTTCAAAAAGAAAAAATTTTTTTTTACAAAAGCCTGTTTTTCAATAATTCCTATGGCAGGTATATCTCTGGCTGATCTGGGTGATATTAACACTTTGTCTGCCTATGGTATATACCAGCATGTATACCAAGTTTGGTTGCTCTAGTTTCAAAACTGTGGAAAAAACCTGCGTTCATACAGCAAGACGGACGGACGAACATTTCACAAACCCCATATACTCTTTTTTTCCTTTTTGGAAAACAGAGTATAATAAATATTGGACAAAGTACATTTAAAGTTAAATGGGAATGGATTAGTTGAGAAAAGCTGTCAGATTTTATAACACTTCAACTGTAATTTTGTCAAATAGCATAAATCAAGCAATAAAGTTTAATCTTAATTAAGAAAATACAAAGCAGTATTTAAACAATTCAACACATCAGAAATAATAAGAAAATTCCTATTTAGTTTTATTTTGCAATAACTTTTGCCTTTCCATTCAAAAGTCGTATGTCATGCCAATAAATAGAAAGCAAGTAACTTTAAAAGTTGAGCAAAGATTTTGCACCACTGAAACCACTTGTAAACTTGTAAACTTTTAGTGGTTTACAGGTCCTTCATTACAAGCTTGAAAAGTGTTAGTTTATGGCTTTGGCTGCATTCAATTTTGAGATATTTATTTTATTAACGCAAATATGACAAACACTTGTGTTCACCGAGTGGCATAGAAGACAAGGGACAGGGGTTAGGGTACAGGGGCAAGAGAAATGATTAAAGCTGACGCTGACGTTGCCCACAAGCTGTTGCAGCAACAACTACTGCAAAACAGGAAAAAAAAAATGAAACAATTTGACAAAAGTTTTTCCAACGGATTTCAGTGTCGAAAGAGTCGAAAGGAAGTGCAGAATTCGCTTGACTGTCGAACAACTCGTTGGGAGTCCTTGTCGTAGCCAACTGACATGCTCTGTTGCTGCACATGTCCTCCTTGTGCTCGTCCTGGTCAAAAGTGCAGCAGCAACACCAATTCATGTGCGTGTTTTGTCTATTTGTGTGTGTGTGTGTGTGTGTGTGTGTGTGTGTGTGTACATTTGCCACTGGCTTTCAACTATTTTGCGAAAAGCGTATAATAATTTTCACAGGATATGAAAAAACTTTGTAGTTGGCGCTTCCGTTGCTGCCTCGGACCAACAGTCCTGTGTGTGTTTCTATGCATGTGTATGAGTGTATCTCTCTCTACGTGAGTGTATGTGTGTGTGTGTGTGTGTGTGTGTGTGCGTGGCCTGCGGCGCACCATTTGAATGCCGTTGTTGTAGTAATTGGACAAGTCAGTGGCTAAAGTGGCGGCAGCAGCCACTACAACAACAACAGCAGCAACAACGAGTTGACACCACACTTACATATAAACACGTGTGTGTGCGTGTATCTCTCTCTCTCTCTCTCTGTGTGTGTGTGTGTGTGTGTGTGTGTATTGCTAACTGCTCGAATTTTGCTAATTGCAATTGTTGTTGTTGCCATCGTTGTCATCGTTGTTGCTTTCTTGTTTTATATATGTTGTCGCATTGTCTCTTTACGTTGCTTTTCCTGCAAATTATAAAATTGCTTTTTTAATTAAAATCATGAATTTCAGTTAATTTAATTCGCCTGCATAAATGCAAGCAACGACAACCTGGATAATAAATATTATTGGCTATTAACTTGACAATATTTGCCATGCAATTTGCAATTTAAATAAGATACACTAAATTACTTTGCCTTTTTAAAAAGCTATAACTTATCGTGACACGTTTTATTTACAGATTATATATATATACTTTACTTTACAATTATTGTAGAGAGAACATTAAAACAAGTAAGAATGCTCTAGTCGAGTGTGCCCGACTACGAGACTCCCTGCTTCCAACTTGCATATCAAGCAGTTCTGCGGCAACACAAGCAAGCAGCGCGCTTAACTTGTTCAGTGCCTGTAAAACTGTTGTTTCTTCCTGCTGAGATGGGGGTAATAGATTCTTACATAACTTTGGTGCTATTTATCCGATCGTAATGAAATTTACGTAACCGATCAACATTGATTAAACATATATATGTACAAAAAATCAAAGCTTTATCTTTAAAATGTGGCTGTGGGAGTTTTTTTTGCGAATTGCGAGGGTGCGGGAGGGTGTATTCGAAGTTTGAAATACACTCGATCAACGTATGGTATACAGGAACGTGCATGACAAGTTTGGTGTCTGTCGCTCTTATAGGCTCCGAGATCTGTGTGTTCATACGGACAGACGGACAGACAGACAAACAGACGGACATGGCTAGTTCGTCTTGGCTGTTGATCCTGATCAAGAATTTATATAGTTTATATATTCGGAAATGCCTCCTTTTGACTGTTACACACATTTGCAGTACTTTAAAACTCCCTTTTTCCCATTTTTAACGGGAACAGGGAGTAAAAATCAGCTGAAGAATCTTTAAGAACTGTCTTATGGACTTATTTACTTATTTACATATTTTAAAATTATTAATAAGTTCTTAAATCTCTTGTTATTTAAAATCTTTGCCTTCATTATGAACTTTTCGAACTAAAAAGTCTTACTATCATTTGCAATAATTTCTCTCTTTATATACACAATTGTATATTCAAAGTCTAAAAATTTCTTTCTCCTAAGTCTATACTAACCATTTATTTTGTTTCTTCTTTTCAGGTAAGTTCAATATCAACATATGTGCTATGCAAATCAATTTGAAATATGAATGTAAGTAGATTTTCAGTGTGACCAAGTGGAGTAAATAAGAATGAACCGTGTTTAGTTTTTACTTCAGTTTCGGCACATATTCGAAGGCATTCCTTTGGCTCCTTCAGCACTCTTGTGAATTGGTATTCTGAGGATCCTGGTCTATCGGCCACGTTGGCATCAACTTTATCATCATTTTTTTCTTTCAAAATGCATTTAATTTCATTCCATTTTGTCGCATTTCACTAGACGCTCTCTCTCTCTGTCTACTTCACCTTTCTCACTGGCTGACTTTTAAATCGACGGGCAAAGTTATAAAACTTCATTTGCAAAAGTGCTGCGTCATGGCGGGACACTCGGGTGCACACAGCGAAGAGAAGGGGAGTGGTGGCAAAGGGGCGCGTCAGTGTCATCGTGTGAGTCAATGGCACGAGTTAGACAAGTCATCAAATAAATCCCTTTTAGGTATAAAGTTCTTTACTTACTCGTTTTGCTTGTGTTCCCCCTTGCCACCCCGCCGCTGCACGCTCTTCTCCTTTGGTTTTCAGCCAGTGTAACTGCGTTT
Source organism: Hirtodrosophila cameraria (assembly GCA_949708635.1). NCBI lineage: Eukaryota > Metazoa > Arthropoda > Insecta > Diptera > Drosophilidae > Hirtodrosophila > Hirtodrosophila cameraria. The sequence goes on along the minus strand of OX453089.1, from coordinate 17,089,185 downwards.
GTCTAGCTCTTTATATGTACATACTTCTCCAGAGAAGTGTACTCTTTCCTTCGTTTTAAATTTTTTCATGCTTCAGCTGTTTGGCCAGGGAATTTAGCAAGTTTTTGCTTTGTTTGACAAACGCCAAGGACAATGACAAGGCAAAGGCAAACGGAACCAAGTCGAATTTGCTGCTGCTGCTTCTTCAACTCGCCAACTCTGCTCCTCTTTCTATATTGATTGGTTGCAAACACTGCAACAAGGTTTAAATAGTTGGATAATCATATCATGGCATGTCATCTGACTGCCTCATTCTTGCTTACATTCAACCTCTCTTTCTCACTCTCTGTCTTTATTTTGCTGTAATCAATCAAGGCATTATAGCCAATTGAGCAAACACTTTGAATTTGTCATAGTTAAAAATCTTTTGTTCTAGTTAATGTTGATGCAGCTGAACGAGATACACGACTATCAATGATTACTCAGTTAATTCGAGTCCACGTTTTTCAGGACTATTAAATTGGTTTCCACTAATTGTTATAGTTCAATGTCTGGCAACTGGAAGCAGAATTATTGAGTTCTTTCTTTTATCTGTTTAAAACTTTTTGAGTTACAAAAATTAAATGTTTGTGCATAAGCAAGTTCGAATAAACTCCGTTATGTAAGAGCTTTCCGTGACACCACTGATAATCACAACAACTAGCTGTCCTTTAGTCTTGACTAATTGTCGAATATTCGACCTGCTGCCAGTGTGTGTAAACGGGCTACTGCCTGGCATTTGTTTGATTGTCAGCTGTCTTTTATGCTCTTCAAACTGGCAGCCCTTTAAACTTGACTGTCAGCACATATGATCAAATATTCGGCACGCTGCCAGTCTCTGTGTGTCTGTGTGTTTGTGTATGTGTATGTAAACGGGCTCTAAGCCACTGCACTGCATTTATTTGCCTGTCAGCTGGCATTCGAGCGGATATTTGTCGAGCAAACTCAATTGATTTGCCAGACATTGGCAGACAACGCATTCCATGTAGCTCAAGGTGGCCTTCATCTTGAGTTTTATTTTTTTTTTGGGATTTGGGTTGTTGCTTCATGGCTCATAAGCCACAAAATGCATTTCTAGCAATTTCCCTTATCCAAGTTGTTTGCCGTTGGCCCATTTTTATGCCACATGCTGCATACTTTACGGCGCCTGTGCATCAAGCAACGCAGCCAGGCAGGCACTTCATCTGCTTAGTTTTTGTAGCCGCAGCCTTGACTCGAATTTTACCCAGGAAATCATTGCACCCAAAAGGCGGATATATCTATACCGCACTCTCTCTCACACTGATATCACTCACACACTTCTGCTGTCTCACTCTTGCAGCTGTCTTCGGCACTTCAGTCGACGCTAAAGTTGCACAAAATGTAATACATTTGATTGCACTCATGTTCAAGTTCTGTTGCCAAAGTGGCTGCCTCAACGAAAGAATAAAGTGAATCGGATGCAAGACCATCTCCACACTCATCTTTATGCTCACTATCCCTATCCCTATCCCGCTCACTCTCCATCAACATCTCCTTTTCCTATTCCTGCCAAACCCAAGCCTGACCCGCTTCTGCCCTGGGTTAGTTGCCAAGCTTCCGGCCCGTCAGGTTGCGTGTTCTCAATTCCTGCGGCTCTTGTTAGAATGGAGTATGAGTGCATGAGTGGGTGTTAGTGTATGTGAGTGTATGTGAGTACTCATGTGTGTGGCTTATATGAGCTTGAAAATGCTACAAATTGATAGATCCGCTAACACATTGCAACAACTGCAAACAAGCTGCATTTGTGGATTGCTCTGTTTATTACAGCCAAGCAGAAAATATGAATAAGTGTACTCAACACTCAATAAGTGAATGTAAAAAGTTTATTTTAAATTTTCATCAATTTGGTACAAAAATTGCATTCTAAAGTGTAATACTTGAATATGTTTTTGAGTTCAAAGTAAATAATAGCTAGAAAAACTTGCATTAATTAAATTAGCAAAAAATTAAAACAGTTCAAACAAATCTTTTATGTGAATAAATTTTGTTGTTATTAAGTTTATTATTAGTTTAAATAAAAATTTTGAAAAATTTTAGAATAGAGTAGATGAAGTAAAAAGTAAAAAAAAGCGTTTTTAAGGTTATAATAGATATATTGTCTTTAAGCTCTAGGATTTTCTTTAATAAATCTTTAGTTAATAGTTGACCAAGTGAAAAACGTAATTGAATCAATTTTTTTAATATATTATTGTAGAAAAATAAAGATTTAGGAGTGAAAATACTCATACTTATGCTCTTGATACCGTTTTTCAACAGATTTGTTGTCACTTTCTTATATTAACTTTTATTTATAACTTGAATACAAATAAATACGGTAGTAAAGATGGGCAAAAGAGTTGGTGACTTGATGAAAGATTGAATTTTCATTAGTTAAATGAACTACAATCAAATGTTTGCCTATTAGAGAACATTTTCAAGATCATGAATATTGTATTAAATATCTTTATAAAGCCAACTTGAGATGTGCACTCAAATACTTCTAAAAATTGTCAACTGAATAGAGTAGTTTTATTGTCAACTGGTTTAATTTTGTGTTACATGTTTGTGTATTGAAACTGACATAAATGAACCCGACATTTTGTTGCACTTGTCTGACTCTAGGACAGGATGGTTTATTAGTGCACATTAATAACCATTAGGGGCATTCGTTCTGACCGCTGCACATCATTCACAATTAAACCACATTAGGCGCGTCCATCAGGTTCAATCAAAACTGACATGGCAAGTGGCCAAGTAAAGGGCCTAAATAGCCGCCAGCCAACAAAAACACCGCGTTTCTCTGACCTTCCCTTTTCACTCCTTTTCCGCCTTTACTCCCCTTTGCTAATGGTCTGCAACTGACGGTGGACAGTTGCCACAATATTAGGAGTGGGGCAAGGGCTCGAGAACTTCCGTTGACGCCGCCGCTGGCAAAGGACAACACGAACATAGACATAGACGCAGCTACCGCGAAAGCGATAGAGGCAGAGACGCATACGGGGATTAGGTCTGAAGCAGGCAGTCCGCACTGGAACAGAAACATGCTAATAGCTTTGAACTTTTCACAAATTACAGGGCAAAAAGGGGAGTTTGGAGGCCGTGCCTCAGTTGCCGTTGCATTTGAAGCATCCACGCGCTGCCGTTGCACTGTTAATTACCGTTATTGAACTTGTTTGATTGCCGCAAGTTGAAAAGTTGCCAAGCTGACCGCACAGTTGTAGCTGTTGTTGTTGTTTTTGTTGTTGTAGTTGTGAATGCTTGTGTGAGTGCCTCAGTGAGTGCCACAGGTTACTTGCAGCGCAGCACTTGTAAAGTAAATACGAATCATGTTCGTTTGGCAGCTCGTTAACGATAGCACTGCCTGCTTATATGGCTGGAAAATGCACTGTGGTTACAAATATTATTTCTATTTGATATAAATCAAAAATATTTATGTGAAAGAATTAAGATAATTAAAGAATTGACTTTCTATATCAGCTCAAAAACTACCACATTACGAAAATAACTCAAATCGTTATGAATCGTAAAGAAAATATACAGTTTTTTGACTTTTAGGATTCTCAACATTCCTATAATTTTTGCTGGTTTTCTAGTTCTCAATTTGTCAACAGTGTTGTTTCAATATAAGTTTTATTGATTTAAGAATAATTGTACCTTTACTTTTGGGCATATCTACACACATTTGAATAACACTTGACAAATAAAAAGAGCTCTTCGACCACTGTGCAATGCTGAACTGCAATTAAGCTTCGAGTTGTTTGCAGTGCATTTACACAAGTTTATTCATTTTCAGTGCCTACTTTCGGGCGATTCGACTCTGTATTTACCTCTGCGATAATTGTATTAAATTGAAAAAGCAATGTGCTTTACAAAGGCAGCAAAATGGAGTGCCTACGTATGTATTCAAATTCGACATATGTCGAGTGCTTTTGCTCAGACTCCATTCATAATTCCATAGTCATTCACAGTTTTCACCTCCTTCCTCTTTCGCTCTTCTTCTCTCGTGCTCTTTCTGCTCTTCAGCAGTCTCTGTGTGTGAAGTGCATTCAAGTGTCCAGTCAAAATCAATGGCCAACAATTGGCAGGCGCTGGCCAAAACAAGTCAAACACCAGAAACAAAACCAAACAAAGCACCACCAAATGGTGGCCAGGCCAAGCTCCATTGCTTATTGTGGTTGTTCGTGTGGTTCTTGTTGTTCTTGGTGTTGTTGTTGTTGTTGTTGTAGTCATCATAGTGTCGTCGGAAATGTCGCTGTCCCTGCTGCACATTTGAGTTAGGATTGGATGCGCCTTTGCCTGTTCTTTATGCAGTTGGTAATACCCTGTAAACGAAATTTTAAGTTTAAAGTGAAGAGTTGAAACTTTTTTTGAATTTTATTTCTAACTAACGAGAATACGATCCTAATAAACTTAAATGTAATGCAAAAAACAAACATATTTTCTAAAATGTTTGCATCAGAATATCTTCAACTAAAGCATACACAATAGCAATATGCTCACGTGATTTTTCTACTTGGTTGACGTTGTTAAATTTATGTCACCCACTGTACTCAACATTTTGAATACAGCAACGACAGCGAATGAAAAAAGCTTTTCACGCTTAGCGCTTGGCAGCTCCTACCTATTCCCCTTAACAATTTGATGTTGCTCAGTTTTCTTTTATATTTTTTCGATACGGGCTGCAAACTTTAGCCGCAGTTTTTTAAAGTTTTCGTAGCATGGGGATTTATGGTAGCTAAAAGTGCTTCTCGCTACTCGGTTCCCGATTCTGAGCTCGCGCTTGGGATATAAAGTAAAAGTTTCACCAGGCATAAGAAAGTGCACACTATATATATATATATATATATATATATATATATATATATATATGTGTATGTATGTGCATGTGTCTTTAAATATGTGAGAAAATGTTTTGAAGCGTGTGTAATCAGTGTTAAGTCACGAGTAATACCAGCAAATGATATCAATTCACTTTGAGCTTGGCTTTTCCGATTTAAGTGCGAATGCAAAAACTTAAAGTCAAATAGATAATTAATGCTCTAAGCTACAAAGTATTTTCGAAATCCAATTTAATCTTAAACTTCTAGAGCTTGGCCTTTTTATATAACTACTTTTTAGTGTTTTACAATTTAGCTGTTTCAGCTAGTATTTTGATTTTATTCAGCAAATTCTCTTGACAATTTGACGCACAACAAATGAAAGTATGACAAAGAAGTTGAGCACATTTTCTGAAAGATTTATTTCATAACTGGATCCATCAATGGTTTCACAATCCGATTGCAGTCGCCATTTTAATGGAAAATGCGTTTTCGCATTTTCATGTGCCATTTTACTTACGCGAGTTACTCAGCAATGGCCATGGAGCACGTGCCACGCCCACCAATGAGCGGGCGTTACTTAAGCCATAAAATAAGAATGAAAAAATATAAAAGATATATATATATATATATATCAAGCTGAACCGTAAAGCAACTCTGAGCAGCAAATCAAAGGGCCCACAAAAAAGCTGCCATTGAACGTTGAATTATGTGCCATTTGTTGGCCGCTTGGGGGGCGGCGTTAAAGAGGCGTGGCAGGGCATTCGACTTATACCACATTCCCAATTGTAATGCAGACCACACTTTGCACTTGTTTTCTTCATATTCAATTCACTTTGGCAGCGTTTCGTTGCTTTTTTTTACGATTTTGTTTTGGCCAAAGTCGCTGAAAATGCAAATTTTGCTTGCAAAATTTATGTGGACACCATTTTAAGAATTTAGTTTTACTTTGCCATTTCGCAAGGGATAAATTTCTTGGCACATAAATAAAACTGATAGCTGCTATGGAATATCTCGCCCCATTGACAATCGTTAACTGAGAAATCTCGATTAGCCGCTTCGAAATTGCAATTTCTTTTGCAATATCTTTTCTTTTTCTTCTGACTAACGCCAATAAAGTGCAACGTTGTGCCAGACACTTTATTCAATTTCTTGTGGCTTGATATAAGTTTAGCTAGTTTTCTTATCTTATATTTTGTACTTACTCCTACTCTGCCATGTGCGTAAATTTCTATCTTAGCTGAAACGAATTCGATTTCATTTTACTTTTTATTTCTACTTTGCTTCAATTTACAAAATTGAATATTGGCGACAAACTCAATTTGCTCACACACACACACACATGGCCACGCCCATACGCCCATAAGCACCACCTGCTAACCAAAACCTGCCTTTGTCTCCCACACGTTGCGTATGTCATCGAATTATCCCTTAGACAAGTAGTCGATTGCCAACTACGAGTAAATAAGTAGCTACTGCTTCTTACCAGAGCTAAGTAGCTGCTGCTTCTAGCATTTGTGTACAATGGGATGAAATAAGAGATTTGCGTAAGGTTTCAGTGTATCAATAAATAAGCTCCTTTTGTCGATTATATCGTTGTGTGTAAAACTGTTACTCAGTTATCTCCAGTATATAAAATTAAAAATATTTTGGAATAATTTCTGTTCCCTACTTTCTAATATATCGATAATTATAATATCTAATATTTTTACTCGATAACACAATTGACTACAAAACTATCGATATGGCTATCATAAATAGATTTCTTCTATTTCTTATACATTTTCGCTAGCATTTTGCACAAAGTCTGCATTATCCTTAACGCCTGTATATTGTTGTATTTCTATAGCCTGGCTCCTGCCTTACACATACACAACTACACAGAAGTATAAGCACACATAAAAGTATTTGAAATAGCCCACTTCTTGCCACGCATTTTATTTAAATATAAAAATTGTCATTTTGTCAGTGATTTTTATGCAGCGAGTTAAGCTCAACTAACACACACACACACACACACACACACACACACACACACACTCTGCTCTAACCACACCCACGGCCCACTGTGTTGGAGAAAGCACAGTGACTTATATAACTACACACACACATGCCCAAGACAACTGCTCCTTTGTGTATCATTTAGCTTTTGTCTCACGCGTGCGTTTCATTTCGCTATGCTTCAGCTTGTTTCTTCTTCCCTTCTTGAGCTTATCAGTCACCCACCACCCTGTTACCCACCTCCCCGCCTTCCCCGTTGGCCAACGCCTTGTTTGTGCTCTTAATTTTTTTTGCCAACTTTGCAGTTTCACAACGTTTTTATATGATTTTTATACATACGTGATATATTTTTCTGATGCGCCGTCAATGCTGCTACACTTTTTATTATCGGCGTTAACATCAGGCAGCCCCAACCCAACATAATCCAACCCAGCACCCAACAACCCCTTGTGTATATGAGTGTGTGTGTGTATGTGTGTGTCTCCTTTGTCTTTATGCTCCACTGGGGGCTGTTTATTCAATTTCATTTATTGATTTTTTATCTTTTTGTATTATCTGTATAAGCATAAAATGTTCTCAATTCTCGCCTCTGTCCTCAATTATGTTGAAGGCTACTTTGGCTTGATAAAACCCTCTTGACGATCATTTTCGGCCATATGCTGATCCAGCTTGCGCCAGAACTCATTGAGTATCTGTCGGTCCAGGTGACGCTCGTGCTCGGGCAGACTCAGCATGTTGAGCCAAAGTGATTCCAAATCACGAAAGATGGCCTGACCCTTGTAGTGCAAATGAAAGGCACACAGTTGGCGACAGATGCGCACGGGATCACCATGATGGGGCCAGCCAATAAACTGGCTATGCGGATTCAATACAAATACAGCCACAACTTGTGTCCAATCCTCTTTAGTGAGGCGTGTCACGTTATCGATAACTCGATATTGTTGCTCCTCACCACGATAGCAACGTACAATATTGACTTCATCCAGCAATCTTAGATCCGAACGCCTCATAACAGCTGGCGGCACAAAACGCAACTCCTGCAGCAACGATTGTACATTGTGCAGTGTGACCAGACTTATAAACTCCGATGGTACCACAATAATGGGTTTGCGCGTCACGCGTACGCCACTTGGCAGCGTCATATGCAAGGACAATGGACGCGGCTTGGCATTATTGCGTACCATGTTGCTGCTGCTCAGCGGATTATGCTTCAGACCATGCTCATTGAACTTGAGCTGTTGCTCAAGCCATCTGGAAGTCGATGGTTGTTCCATCAACATGGTCTCCAGTTCTGGCGGCACAACAGGCACCTCGCGCAGCTTTGCTGGCTCCAGTTTAACCACTGTGCACACTGGCTTTACAGACGCCTCACGCGGCTTATCCAGCAGGCGTGAGTTCTGAAAATCATAGAAGCGTGCCAGGCAGCGCAGCACACCCGGCAGCTCCTTCTCACCCATCAGCTGATCCTCCAGCGATAGATTCTGACGCTCACGTGCTATGGCCTTGGCGGCAATCATGGCCTTGTGCTCCTGCTTGGCTTTTGCATCAGCGCTGACGGGTATTAAGTCCTCAGTCTTGGTATTATTTGTACTGCAAGCACCTTTAGTTATACCGTCCTGTAATGCGTCATCTTCTTCAGTATCATCTTCTTCAGTATCATCGAATTCAGTTTCATCCGTCTCAGATTCATCTTCTTCAGCTTCAGTATCATCGTCTTCAGCTACATCTTCTTCAGCTGCATCTTCTTCAGCTTTAACTGCGTCGTTTTGATTCTTCTTGTTTTTCTGCTCGCGTTGCATTTTATAAAATTTTCACAATTTTACTTGGCTGCTGTCAGTTTTCAGTAGGCAGGGCTGTCAACTGACTGTAATAGTCCAAATGCATTTGGAAATGTCAACTCGTTGCAAAAATCTGAAAAAATGTTGTCAGTTTTTTCACTCGATAATTTCTAAAGTTTTGGACAACACGATCGACAGTAAAGCAAAAACTGAATTGTAAAAAAATATGTCATTCAGAATTTCCCTTCGGTACTATCGATTGTGGCATTATCGACTTGTATATTGAATAATCTACTAATTGGCACTTTCTCAAATCCCTTGCACATATAAATATCTCGTAAATATTTCAACTGTTTTTTGCTCGAATGTGTACTCTGTGTATGTTCAAATATATAAATTTTTATGCAGAAGCCATTATTTATTTTTATTACTTTGACATTGGCCAACGTATTTTTGTTTTCTTTTTTTTTTTTTGCAGTGCTTCTCGCTTTGCCTTGAGTTGCTTTTATTTGTAAGCTATTTTTATTTGGCAAAGTTGCTTTGGCTTTCGGCTTTCGGCTTTGGCTCAGTTCAGGCTACACCAAGCCCATAAAAGATATTGTCCTCTGCTTTATGTTATTGACTTTAATAACATTTTAGCCGCAAGCCATGAAAATATTTTCTCAAAATGTATGTTTATTTTTTATTTTTCGCTCCGGTTTATTTTCTTCTTTTTCAAAAGTTTATTATGAATTTGTGGCGCTTTGTTTTCCGCTTGTCGACAGTTCTCAATGAAATTGATTTCTAGCTTGGGCAGCAAGCAGGGGTAAAAGCCATTCACTTCGTGCCACAAAATTTATGCAGTAGCCATTGAAGCTATTAGCGTATGTACTTCTAACTACCACTAACATGTGCTCAGTACTGAGTGTTCCTATGCGCTATGCTCAGTGCTCTATTCTCAGTGCTATAACCCGTAGACAGCTCTAATTGCCCAGGGTCCTTGTAATTGCTAAAGCGAAATTTCATTACCGAAAGCTACGGGTAAAAGCGACTCGGGGCAATTGCACTCGAAAAGCCCATGTCAGAGACGAGGGTCGCGTGTGATAAATTCCATAAAAGGTCGTCCAAATGAAATTCTCGCCCTATGCTCGGCTAGTGCCTGGCTGCCACTTCAGCTGGCAGCCATTTTGTCGCTGCACTAGAAAATGGCGGCGTCGCCATTTTTGTTTATGGCCGCATTTGTCACGGCAAATTGTATTGCCTCTTGGCTGCTGTTATGCTTTTTTTCTTCATTTTTGTTCTTCTTGTTTTTCCTACTTTTTTTATATATGGTGCTTTGGCTCATGCAACGCGTTAACAATACGCCATAAAAATGTCTGCCCCATAGGCTCACCTTGCGTTTCGAAGCGCCAGCATGATAATTAAGAGTGGATGAAGGTTGGCAAAATGGATGACGACCTTCTGAGTAGGAGCAGAGGTATCTGGTTTACTCATTAGACCTAACACAAATTGAATTTATGAAGCTATTTAATTATATGAGCATAATATTGCATTAAATTAATTGTTATTGATATACACTCAATAGTTGAGCTTGAGATAGTTGCGCTGCGTCTTGCTCTGTAAACCTTCGAAAGTAATTTTATCGATGATTTTTTTTCGTTTTATTGATTAGTATTGGGTACTCAGTCCTGGATATAAAAACATATTTGGCTTACAAAAAAAAAGAGAAAAATTGAATAAACATTAAAAATATTATTGAAAATTTGGCACGATATTTTGCTATGAAGCAAAATTCGTTACAGTAGATGGTTTCACAGAACTTGACTTATCAAGATCCAATTTACTTTTCAATTTTAATAAATAAGGAAAAAAAGTTCTTATACTTTGCAAAAAAGTTACAAAAGTATTCATAAAATTTCCTGTAAATTTCACATTAAAAATAATTAGTTTATCAGTTTTAAAAATAACAAGCTGTACTTGTACTAGTTTCATCTTCTATTGGCCTTAACATCATTTGTAAGCATGAACTCAACTAGGTTTGTTCTTGGCTAAAGTTGCCTTAATTTCGAATTGCCATGCAGCTGCAAACCCTGAACTGGGTCGCATCATCAGTTAGTTATTAAGCTAATTAAAGCCGGCTAAGCTGTATTGCAGGTCAATTAGTTTAAAAGTTATTTTTAAATTTCTAAACAAAGTACTTGCCACTTTAGATCGAGTGCCTCTGTTTGTTGCGAGCTTGGAGATGCTGCGCGTCTGGAGCTGTTCCTGTTGCAAGTAACTCAGCAGACTGCTTAGCTCCTCGTCCAGCTAACCATTGTAAAAGTAAATCAGTTTATTCATCGATTTGTAGCTGCGTTATATTCGCTGCTGCAGCTCCAAGCAATTAGCATCTGTTAAAGCTGCCCCGCGCATGCCAGTGTCAGCTGTTTACAGTGTTTTTAAAATTTTTCTGAAAAAAAAAGAGCATATTGGGCTTGTGAAATATCCGTCTGTCTGTCTGTCTGAATGATCGCAGTTTTTTCTTCAGTAAGTATATCACATCCGACTGCAAAATTCTTACTTGTTTTAGATTGTCACTTATAATCCTCAAACGGTTTAAGCAAACATTGGGTGTAGTGCCCGACGGAAAACCGTTTTTAAAACATCATCTCATATCTTGTTTTTATATTTATATTTTGAATGTTTCTCTGAAATTGCATCCTGCTGTTCTAGATGAGAACCGTTGTTTTTCTTCGAGTTTGTTTCTTTTTTGCATACATTTGTGTATTGATCTTTTATTTTAACGAAATATATGCAGAAGAAAAACTAAAACTAAAGTGGAATGGCACAAGAGGCCAAGAGCTGACCCATTGTATCGAAACACAGCAGTTGACACAGTAACTAGATAGTAGATACAAGAGACAACAACAAAATTTCCATTTTTGTGTGTATTTCTTCGGGGATATTTGCAAAAAGTCAGCGAAGCGAAAACCAAAAGCCGAAAAATGCACATGCATAACTTCAATTTCATCAGTTCAGGAATGCTGTAGGAGAATCGCCTTTACTCACGCAATGCGTGCAGCGATGAGGAAATGCGCCTAGGCAGGGAGGAAAGTGTGTTTTCTGGGCAGTAAGGACAGATTTCATTTTTCGACGACCGCCCAACGGCCGCAGTCAAGTGCATGAAATTGAAAAAAAAAACGAAACAAAACAAAAATCGCTAACAGTGCTTATCAATGCAAAGCCAAAAGCGAATCAGACTTTTTTTCACTACACTCAGAGAAATACTCAGCAGGAATCGAGCATCAATAAGCGTGCGCTTCTGTTTTTCTCTTTTTTCCTTAAATTTCATTTATATAATCTTTGCATTTATGTGCCTAAATTCTGATTGATGTTGATTTCAAGGTCAAAATGTAATGCTGTTTGATTGAATAGGCGCTCTTTTTCTAGGTGTACCCGTATTTGTGTGCGTGTGTGCCGTTTTAATTTGGCTTTGAACTAACAAAAAAAGAAAAGAAAAGAAGAAAATACCCGAGCTTAGTGAGGCAGCTCATATGGCGTATGCGCAACGCGTGTGAGAGGACAACAGCCGCATCAAAAATTCGCTGCCAAGGCTGGCCAATTATTTGTAGCTGGCTTTTTTATTACGTAGCCGCAGTGTGGCCGTTAACGGGATGAAGCAACAAGAAAACCATTAAATGGCAACGACGACGACGACGTCGATGCTGCAAAAAATAAGTAGCAAAAAAACAATTTTGTCAGCTTATAAACAGTAAAAATAAAATGCCAAGCTAAACAAATATGAGCAAAAGAATGGCAAAAACAAACCACAGGCGAGACGAGAGTGAAGCAAATATAAAAAGGGGGAGCGCACATCACAATAAAGCGCCAATGAGACACACATATATAGCACATAAACACCTATACATATACTCACACACATGCACACATACATATAAAAGATCACATTTCTGCAGGCGCTTCAAGGCTGCATCTTTATTACCTTGGCTGGCAAATTGTTTTCATTTTGGGGCACACACAAAACAGACGACAGTTTCGGGCAACGGGTAACAGTTAACGGTTAACGGGCGATGGGCACTGGGGATATTTAAAGAAAATGAGTTTGGGGAAAAACTATAAAGTGTGCGTCGTAAGAAGCAACGAAAATCGTTGTTAAACTCTTTAAATGGAAATGAACATTTAGTTTTGGGGCTGCAAAGATTGAACAATGTTGCAGAGACGTTAAGCAAATTTAGCAATTATATTATATATCATGTACACGTCAGAGGTCAAAGTTCAAAACTATTATCTTTTAAGAATTTGCAAAGTTGCAAAACCATTTTGTATATTATAACTTAGACAAGCTTTGCAATGCATCGTAATCTATCATTTTATCATCTTATTGACTAAGGATATAGTATGTTTATGTACAATTTACCTATATAAGTAGGAAAATGTCTTCTTTAAATATTTATAAATGTCGTGACAAGAATGCTACCTTGTTAGTAAAAGAAAAATAAAAACGATTGAAAACTGCTTTAAAATCAGTCTGAATTCAATTCAGTTGGTATTGAGAGGACAGCAAATCAGAGTGTGACATCGAAACGTCTTCAATTGGAAATGACAGGGACAATGGGCAACGATTGACACTGAGAAGCAGCAGAGGTAGTTGGAGACGGAGGAGCAGTGTTGCAGCGGGAAACTGGGCAAAGAAATAGCGAACGGATATGAACTTCAACGCTGAATGGGAATGTCAACGTCAACAAGGGGACTACATCAACGACATGGCGACGTTTGTTGTTGTCACAGTTGATGAGCTTGTTTTCGAGTGTCCACACACAGTGTCAGCAACAACAACAACAACAACAACAAGAACATCAACAATAGAACAGCAGCTGCAACGAGTCACAGTTGAAGGTGGGCTGCAGTCGAAGCTACTGCTAACCTTTTCAAGTTGCTCAGCAGCAACTTGGCAACTTCATTCGTATCTTGAAATTCTTATCGCGTCCACTTGCTGCCTTTTTGTTGAAGTGCGCTGCTAACTTGCAACATGTTGCTCGTGAAGTGCACATTTGTAGCTGCAGTTGTTAACGTTAGTCAACAAGGCACCCACAAATATCAAGTATACGCCATGTGGGCTCTGACTCTTTACCTACAACCTTTTTGGTCACTTGGCAACGCTGCACTTTTATTCAATTTGATGTCGAAACTTAATGTCAAAGCAGCTGCAAAACTGTCGCCGACTTGAGGCATCTTTGAGCTATACAATAAAAACAAAAAATGATGCAGAAAAGTATGTTTTTTTTTTATATTTAATTTACTTTAATTAACAATTACAACTGACTGCAATTTATACAATATAAAAGAAAATTCCACATTGACCCGTTTTCATTTATTTGTTAGAAGATCCTAAATGTAGATTTTAAGAATGCATGTGGAATTGAAAGAAGCTAAGGACTTGGAAATATATATCTTTTGCTTTTACTCTATATAAAACTAGTTAAATATCTGTTTAAAGTTTCAATAAGGAATACATTTTCTGCTCTGCCAAATTCAGATATAATATTAAATTGTACATTGCAAATGTATTAAGCTTTTGCGCTCTTTTTCGTTTAGCTAAATTTATTGATGCATGCATATTTAATTTGGCGCCCATAAGTAGGCCATATACGACAGCTTCTCCAGTTGCTGCAACTTGAGTGGTTCTCTCATCTAGTCGGAGTATTGCCCGCTGACAACTGGCAGAGATGGCAGCTGGCGACATGCAGCATGACTTTTCCATTAAGGCAGCTCCGAATCGGAGGATCATCTGCTGTATCTGACTTTGTCGCCAACTCCGCAGCTTATGCAGCCAATCAACGAACCAACCTTGACAGGTGTGAGTGTGTAATAGTGTGTGTAGATGTGTATATATATATTTGGCTGACATTTGCAACTTGCCAGCTGCTGCGCTTCTAACGGAAATTGCGACATTCCTTTGCTTTTTTCACTCGTCTCTAACATTTGCTTAAAAAATGTGCACGTACGCTAATGCTACACACATACAACCACACCCACACACACCCACTCACACACACACAAGCAATCGCTCAGCCACATGCACTAAGTGTTTCTGAAATTACGGTAATTTATTACGGACCGAAAGCAAGTAAAATGTTTTTGCTGCCTGCCCAAAGTGACACAAAGCAAATGCTGCTGCCACGCCCACAATAACTTGCAACTGCAACTTGCAACTTGCAATTGCTAAACTGTGTCAAAAGTTGCAACGCTTTGGCTTTGGCTTTGCCTCTTCAGTGGTTGCTCAGTCGTAGTCTGCTTGCCAGACAACTGTTGCCCGCTCACCTGTGTGCCTTACCGGCTTCTCACATTGCACTGTGGTTAAAATACACCAATTTTGATACAAATCAAAGATAAGGCAAAGCTTTAAGCTCAACTTGAAGTGCATAGGTCGGATTTCGAGCTACGATAACAAATAGCTGTCAAAGAATGCTCATAAAATAAAAGCTGAAGATATTCAATTGTGTAATTGAAATTCTTAAAAACAAACAACTTTTTGCTAATAGAAGTGTACATTTTGCCCATAGTGCAGTGGCACTTAGTCAGCTCGTCAGTTTTTGTTTTTGCTGCATACTTTTGAGCAAAATATTTAGCTTCTGCTTACGCAAACACACGCACACACACACACTTGCAGTTGACTACCAACTGCAAAATGTTACTAATTGTTTTGCCGCCAATTACAGAAGCAAGTGTGCGTGTTGACATGTGCGTGTATAGGTGCAAATGGGTGCGCGTGTGGGCGTGTATGTTGGTGTGTGTGTGTGTGTATTTGTGTGTTACCCAACGTTTGATGTATGAGCACAGTTTATTAAAATGTTTTACACCCTGGTACTTTACTTTGCCTTTTTACTCGTAATTTGCAACTTTTGCATAATATTTAACACACATTTCTATGGCGGTTATGTTGGAATTTTGTTGGCGTTTGTGGTATTGTGGAAGGGCGAGGACAGTTTGTGGAATGGCATTTTAACATTTAGAAATTATTTCATTTTTAAATGTAAAACTTTTTTTTATGTCAATTACCAAAAACCAAACCAAACAAATAAATGTAAGAAGCTTGCTTTCAAATTAAGCAATTTAAATTTAATAAGTTAAATTTATTAAATTCAATGAAGAAAAGCTTTACTTAAAGGCGATACAAATTTGCAACAAATTTAATTGGCTTATGGTTTATAAAACCTATGTATTAATGCAAAAAATAGATCTGTAATTTTATCCATTTAATGGCTACAAGGCATTCAACCTTTCTGAAGGCAATTTACCATTGTTTTTATATTTTTTACTTGAGAAATTTTCGTTTCTCAGAATTCACTCGAAAATATGTAATTTTTTTGCTTCTTAGAATTTATTTCATTTTCACATTTTATTTATTTTATTTACAATAATTGCCCTAATTTGTTGAAGTGTTGAATTGATTTTAAAATGCTTTACTTTTAGTTCTTCGCTTAAATCAATTCTTCAATAAACTCATTAAGAACTTTCTTCTGCTTTATCATTTGTTTTTCAATCATCAATACAGATAATTAAGCCTTAAGCCGCTGTAAACAATGTTAAACAAAGCCATAACAATAGCCTGACTCAACAAAAATGAACTGATTTCTCAGAGGTATTTTTCATATATGTAAAACTGAGTGTTACACACAACACACTGGGGTGTGCGCTGAGGCATTCGGCAAAAGGAATTGTCGCTGCTTACAGCACAACGCGCATACGCCGCGTGGCACAGCAAACAAACAACAGCAAATGAACAAGTGCAAAAATAAATATAAATATAGCGAAACTTTTGCAAAAATAAATGATTATTTAATTTTTATTCTCATGTTGCTGGAGAATGCGGTCGTTTGGCTGCTGATTTTGGGTTGTTGCATCATTTTTCATTCCACCCAAAAAAGTGGCTTAAGGCCTCAGACTAAGTGCCTGTCTGTGCTGGGCTATTAATGCCAGTTGATTGGGCCGAAGGGCGGCTCAGGTCTATAAAACATATATACATACTTAAATATATAGATATATAGATATATATGTATAAATATATACATATATATGTATTTAATATTTAGCCAACGTTTGTGATTATTTACGCCTGATAAGGACAAGAACTGGCCGCCAGCCCGTCAGCTTCTGAGTGTAAAAATGATTGAGTATCCTAGACTGGACGTGGTTCGAACTAACAAAATCGGCATTGTGTCTACGCGCATGTATGTGTGTGTGTGTGTGTGCGTGTGTGTGCATGTACGTGTGTGTCTATATATCCAAGTGTCTGGACATTTTGCTTAGACTACGAAGCACTCGTGTGATTTATTGAATTAAATTGAAATAAGATGAATTTCAGAGTGTGTGGCAAAAATACAAAAAATATAGACTCGACTGAATGTAAGAAATTTAGGTTGAGCAGCAAAAGTTGAACTTTTTTTGATATACAGAAAAATAAATAAATGTCAAGGACAAAGAATAAAAAGTTAATAAATAGAAATAACACAAAATATTATTAACTTTAATTCTGAAAAATATCTTACTCATATCTAAATACAAATATGATATTTATACTTTTAAGGTCTTTTTAAAAAAAAAAAAACAGTTTTTGTTAGTGTCACAGATATGTTTTACAATCAACACACACATATATACGCATACACACAGTCTACCACACACACACTCACACACACATAGATATATTCTATAAATTCAGTGCCCAAATCAACGCTAAGTGAAAAGGGCTGCCCAATGGCTCGATTAGTGGGATGGGGGAGGGTTCAGGTGGGGGCTTTGGCAACCTAAGTTTGGTCGGCTTGACGGCACGTTTAATGAATTGGAAGGTAATAAGCAAAGCATTACGTTACGGCTATTTCTTCATTTATTCCGGATGCCCTTCCACTTTGATTATTGATTTTTATTGAAGCGTCTGTCTTATTAGATTTGTGTGCATTCATAGAAGTTTCAGTCAAGACGAAGCCAAAGTTAATAAGATTTGCTTTGTATATGTTTTTTTTCCTTTGTTTCTGTGTTTTGTTTTCGTTTTTGTTGTTTTCGGCCAAGCGAATTAATTAAAGCGCATAAAAAATGGTCGAGTGCTAGGAATGCAATAAAATTGCTGAAGGGGCTTCCACTGTCGGCAGCTGGGGCACAGGCAGACGGTTGCTTCAATAGATGCGACGAGGCTGCCACACAGTGAAAAAAAAAACACGAACTATTTCAACCAAATGCCCAGCCAACTGTCGACTCCAACTCCAACTCTGCTTCCAGCCAGCAAATATGGAGGCGGCAACTGGCCACAGCCACTGAGCACGCATCATTTAAGCGCAAAATTATAGCATACTTTTATGCGGCAGGTTATAATTCACAGTACGTGCGAAATGCAATGGTACCGCTGCTGCTGCTACTGCTACTGCTGCTACTACTGCTGCAGTGCACTAGGGCTGAGGCAGAACGGGGCTTGTTGAGGCGTGGCACGACACTGTGAAATTATCATTTTAATTGCGCTTTTTCCGGGACGAGCGAGTGAGATATGGTGTGAGCGCGACAGGCTGTAAGATACTCTATAAAAAATCAAAATAATGTCAGTTAGATATGTAAAAACTACGTTACATATTTGATATTATAAAAATAGTTTTTGATTCAAAAGGCTGTTAAAGAATTTCATAAAAGGATTCATTTTTATATACAAGTTGAGTACACCCATCTGCTCATTTGGTATACAGAGTATAGCAAACGCGGCAAAGTCAAGGCAAAAGTAAATAAATTATGCTGCAGACTGCAATAACAACAACAACAACTACAGCAAATAGCAACAACAACAACTTTTATTGCCCTTCGCTTCGTTTTATTTGCATTAATTTGGTGCTGCGGCAAAGCGAACAAACAACACAAAACAAAATAACAACAAAAAATGTATGCAAATAAATATAAAATTGTATAAAAAATTATTTAGCGAGTGGCTCGTCTCCACCCACTTTCCACTTTCCACTACCCACTCCTCTCTCTCTTCGCTTTATACCGCTCCGATTCCTTCGCTAAATGTGCACAAATTAAAAGAAGCAATGCCACCCAAAATGAAAACATGATAAAGTCGAGTGCAAGCGTCTAAAAGTATACTTAAAAAAAAAAAGGCAAGGAAAAAGATAGAAAACAGGCAGCGGGAAAGTGTCTTGCAACAAAGTTGCCATCGAAATTTGGTCACGTGCCCCTCGAACGTTGGACTGGAGTTATTTACGTGCCTCGCACATTTTTGGCGCTTAATTCATGCTGGAGCAAAAGTTGCAGAAACACACACACAGACGCAAAGACACACATACACACACACACAGACAGCGAGACAGCAAACAAAACGAGTCGCAGTCGCAGGACACTGCGGGCATTTTGGCTGTCCTTTCTGTCTGTCTGTCTGTCCGTTTGTTGTCTCAGCATTTGTTTGTGCAGGCAGCAAACTGCAGCATACTTTTCGCCAGCCAACGCAACGTGGCGTATACTTAATTTGTGGTTGGCACTGGCCAGAGCACGTAGAAACGCTAAGTGCCGTCACGCCTAATGATCCAAGCCGCCGTACAAAAGTCTTCACAATAATCAACAACAAAACCACGCTCTTCAAAGCTAAAGCCTCTAAGATACCCTTTCAAGGATATTCAAGCATTTGGTGGAATGTTGAAACAGCACAAATATAAACTAAAATTCGACAATACTTCAGCTCTACGATCCCAATTGAAAGTAGCTTACTTTAGTCTTCTAACAAAGAAAACATTTGTATTTTGTTATTCGTATTTTATTAACAATTAGTTCTGAAAGATATTGAAGATGCATGTTTTTATGTTATAACTTCCTTTACAAACCCAATAACAAAGTGAAATAAACTTTTCCGACACAGAAATGTTGATCAAAACAAACTGCTGACCTTTTTGGCAACGTCACAAAGCAACATAAATAATGCGAGTGCCAAGAGTTACCTTGAGATACGGAACCATTATATCTAGCAGTATGAGTATGAGTATGTATTATTATTATATTTATAAAGCGAGAAGCACAAGCAACTTTCAGCATAAAATGTGATGTTTTATCTAATTTTTGTAATGTGCGCGTGTTGAAGTGAGAAATATGAGTAAAGCACGTGGCCAGCCAAGTAAGTGAGAGACAAAGATGAAGCTAAGTATAGAGACAGAGATAGGGACAGCGATATAGACAGAGATAGCGACAGCGATAGAGGGAGAGCGAGAGCGAGTGTGCTATAAATGAAGGTAGTATGTAGTTATAGGCAACTGAAGCTATCAATTTCTATTAGGCTGCTGCCTTGCTAGCTACTTCATTCCACTTTAAAGATGCTGCTCAGATACCAAATTGAAAGCAACTGCCGAGCAGAGAGCAAAACCAAATAAGAAAACAACAATTTTTGGTAACTGGAAACTGGGCATTGGCAACCGACTGCAAAATGTGAAGCAGCAGCAAAAATGTTCTTAATTGGCGTCAGCCATTAAATGCAATTTATCAAACAGACGACAGGCACAGCATAAAATACACACACACACACAGAAGGTATGAGAGAAAGAGAGCAAAGGGAAGACAAGCAGCGACAACAGTTGACAATTAATTTGACACAATTGCAAAGCAGAGCATCCAACGCATATGTCCAAAGGTAACCCAATTGCACCTGCCCTGAACCATGCCCCACCTGCCCCAGTTACTCTTCTGCTGCTACTGCTGCTGCTGCTGTACGTCCCTTGGCAACTTTATAGTTGACATTGTGTAAATGTCGCTGACATTGTCGACGCTCAGTTTGTTTGTATTTGTGTGTAATGAAGCAACATGCGACATGTGCAACGCCAGCAACAGTAAACGAAACAGCAATAGTTTGCGAACAACTGCGGTGCGGGGGTGTACGAAGCTGAATCCAGTAATTGCCGTGCACATTAAGCGACTGGCCGTGGCCGTTGTCTAATGTGCCACAAAGGATAACGGGATGCAGGTGGTCAACCAGAGCACTCTCCACATGCATAACAATAAAAAATGCTTTTGGCCATGCGACACGCATCAGCCCACAAAAACCTTAAAAAGCAGCAAAACTGGCAAACTCGTACAGCACACTTCGCATAATGGTATCAACATGTCACGTAATACTAAAAAACTTGAGTAGAGCAGAAAAGCAGGGGAAGAGCTGTCAATGTGTGTGGATGACTGAGATGACCTTGACGTTGTTTGTAAAGGTTGTACGTATGTGTTTTTTTAAAGCGGGCTGAGTATTAATCAAAACTTTTTCTTCAAAGAATTTTGACATTTAAAGTACGTCAAGATTGTTTGAAAGTTGGCGCCCGAGCAGGGACCACTATGTGAAATATTGAATTATTTATAAAACATATTTAATATTTATACATATAATGTAGAAATAAGGATAATAAGTTAGATTTATATAGATACATACATTTATAAAAAAACAAGAAAGAAATGTGCGTGCCTTGCAGAAAAGATTTGCATAAGAAAACTTATTTTTCAACCGATCGTTCCTATGTCAGCTATAAGATATAGTGAGCCGATTTTGATAAAATGTTGTCCAAATATGTGGATTGTGTTAAAACTTAAAGACATAGTGAGATTAGGTTGAGTTATATTGAAAAACAAAAAAGTTTTTCATGCAAAAACTTATTTCTCAACCGATCGCTCCTATGGCAGCTAAATGTTATAGTAATCCGATCTGGACGATTCTGACATATGTACTGCTTGCAGAACGCATAAGCATCTGTGCCAAGTTTTATCTTGATAGCTTTAAAACTGAGGCACTAGTTTGCAAATAAACAGACGGACAGACGGACATGACGGACACGACTCGGCTGTTGATGCTGATCACGAATATACAAAGGACGTCTTCTTCAATGCGTTTCACATTTCGTGACAAAATTATAATACCCTCTGCGAAGGGTATAAAAAAAGAAACAAGTTGTTGGCGCCCGAGCAGGGACATTTTAAGAAAATAATTTCGTTTCATAAGTGAATAAACCTTCAATTGTTTTATATACTATTTCTATGTATTATTGTGATAATTTAACGCATTTGCATTTAAATTTATTAGCTTATTTATAATATTTGTTTGCTTTTCGTGTAGCTTCCTAAAGCATTAATTAAAATGTAGTTATAACCCAAAGCTATTTATGCCTTGAATATGTATGTATGTATAATCAAAGGACTAAGCAATCACATTCCACTCGAAACACATTAATTAATTAATTATTTAGTAGTTAGTGTGTCTACATGCTGCTGCTGCTGCTGCTGTTGCCGCTAGGCAATTGCTGTCAAACTTTCCATTTCGTGAACCACAAGGCCAAAGTCTGAGCAGAACTTGCAAATGGTTGAACTGCAAGATTTGTGAAATGTTAACATGGCTTAAGCCGAATGGACCGTATTAACACAATAATTTTGCAGCCCATTTAGAATCGATTAAAAGGCTTTTAGTTTAAATAGCAAATGAGCAAAAGGACGTAGAGCACTGGCAAAAATGCCAAAACGCGCACAGCTTGCAGTTACACAGTTTGAGTTGTTGTTGTTGTTAAGTATTTGCTGGTTTGCCACGCAGCCATTGCCACAAAAGCCGCACGGCATGCCTGGCAAAGTGCAGACACAGACACAGTCACGACCACGCCCTGCCATTGCCATTGCTGCAACCTCGCACCCTTTAGCCTGGCTTTGCTTGCATTAAGTGGCGGTTGGCAAAGTTGTCGACGTCATGAAACTTAAACAATACACGGCAGCAACCAGCAACTAGCAACCAGCAACCAGCAACAGCCAGGTGCAACTGCAACTGCAGCAGCGGCAAGTGCATAGCACATGCGAGCACCGTGAAGACAGGCCACAAGTGCAGCCACCGCTAAGCGGCTCAGTAGCAGCTGTATGGGGCAGAGGAGCTGGTTCCGGGGCAATGTGCTGGGTGGCAGTTTAAAGTGCTGCCTTTGACTGCGAAGCCAGCTGGTATTATGCCTTGAGGACATTAACCTAATCAACGCTCAGTACAGCCTTACACAGGCAACTTGCACACATTGTATGTTGCATACAGTGGGACTCAGTGTGTGTTGACAATAGAAATCTGGTTACTACAAGTCGGAATATTGAGTAGCATGTGAATTATTGTTGACTCCTTGAGCTGTAATGTGGTATGCATGTATTTGGTATAGAATACATATGGAGGGGAATGTCAAGAATTGGAAATTAATGGGTTGACTTTCTTAGTTAGGGAATAAGATCAAAGTTGTGTGAAGAGGTGCATGTCGTTAGCTAGCAGTAGTCGAATATTTACAAAGGATACTGTTAAGAATTGGAAATCAAGGGGTTGACTTCCTGAAATCAAGTGAGAGAGCAGCTGGAAAGTAAGATCAAAGCTCTTAGAAGTGGTTGATTAGCGAAGTTAAAAGTTGTAGAACACTTAAAGTGGAAACTGGTATCAATAAGAAAATAAAGGGATAACTTTTCCAGCTTAAGCAAGTAGGTAAGTAGTTAAAGTGAAGGATTAGATATATACAAAAATCTTTAAATTAAAGACTTGAACTAAGCGGAAATAGTGAAAAAGTGAATAAAAAGTATTTAATGAATAATTAAATACATTAATTATAATTTTAAAAGTAATTTTATGAGCTAATCAAAATTCTGAAAATAGAAAAATCAATGCATAAACTAAATAAAGTTAAAAATGGCTAAATAATTTTAATAATTTCAATAATCAACATAAGCAAAAACTTTATTTTGATTTGCATAATTTGAAAAGATGAAAAAATTATAAATATTAAAATATATATACAGTTATTTAGTTCTCCAATCAGCTGATATTTCAATAATAAATATTGCGCATGCAAGAACCCAATTTCAATTTTTTTTTCTATATACATGTTTTATTGATTGTCCCGCATATTTGCGCTGATAAATTTGCAGCACTTTTTTGCAGTTGGAGTGTTTTTGTTTTTTTGTACTTTTTATTAGAGTGCGCGGCATTTGCATAAAATAATATTATTATTGGCAACACAAGCAGATCCTTACACACGCACACACACACACACACATACAAAGGAAAAGAGAACACGAGTGCATTAAATTATTGTTGACATAATTAAAAAAGAGTTGAAGAGTGTAGGCAACACGGACAGCACGTCATTTTATATGCAATGTGAGAACATAAAAAAATGTGCAGCACATGAAATACAACTCCGCTGCATGTCGCATCAAAGAAAAAAAAATATAAAAAAAAGAAGGAAAATCAATGAAATTTGCCTGTTAAATGTGCTAGAGGCGTTACCCGTAACCTGACCGAACCCATTCACCCCTCCACCACACCCCCGCTTGAGCCTATAATCAGGCTGACATATTCGAATACGAGCATGTAATTATGTCAGCGCTTGATTGCCCAATACGCCCCCAGGCAAGCGTGTCAGTTTATGAAAATGCAATCGCTATTTTGCATGTTGATAGAGCTCAAACAGGATATATATTAAAATTAAAATTAAAAAAACAAAAGTTAAGCCAGTAAGAAAAACGTGTATATATAAATATATATATGTACATATATATGACACATACTGTCGACTGCTCATAATTGTCATTTAGTGAAGGTCTGCAATTTCTGGCAAATATTATTGCAATAATTGCAAAGTGCATTGATTCCAACAGTCCAAGGTTGTTCACAAAAAACTGTAACATGAACTGTATCGCAAAAAATAATATATATAAATTTTCAATAAAAATTGCGTTGTATCAAAGTGAGTAAAAGCATGTAAACAGCATGTTGAGCAAATGGACATTTACAAAAAAAAAAATATAAATAAATGTAATTAAGTTGCTTTAAACTAGGCCATGGCATCAAAAGTACAATTTTCATATAAGACTGTATCAACATATAATATACATTTACATATCTGTTGATGTTTACTTTGCTGAGGTATAACATGTATGCATATGAACTACTGAGCCGATTTTAATAATCTTTTTTTTTTTTATATATAAAATCTCGTTTGGCGGTAGATATAAAAACAGAAAGATTACAAAGCCACTGTGAATGAAAACAATGCCCAATTCGATTGATTTGTTGATTTAATAAGATAAAACGGATATTCCGTTGGCTTTAAATAACTTACAATTTCCGAAATTTCATTATAAACTTACGTTCCTACAACGCTTTAAAGTCAAAAATCGTTATAAATATAGTAACAATAGAAAATATTTATATAACTGAAACAAAACCGCTTTTGAAATCTTTCATAAATTGCATCATTACGGTGCTAAGTTGATTTTAGAACACATTTTAAAATTTTTTTTAACGTAAAATAAAATTAAGTTAGTTGTATCAAGAATGTTAACAAATATGTCATTTGATGGCTCTTATAGTTTGAAATATTTCAACTTTATGTTCTTATACACCGAAAAAAAGAATTCCAGTTATTCGGTGTCACCGAAATTTCTTGGGTTGGTTTCAAAGCTCTCGTGTTTTCTCAAAAGGTTTGGATAAATTCACACACAAAAAATTTTTTAAAAATAAAAGCAATCTTTTTATGAAATGAAAACTATTTTACTGAGGAATCTGCATTTGTTTTTAATAGCAGAATTTTAATTGCGATTATAATCTCTTTAATTTTTTATCTTAATTATTTTTCTCTCACATATTCTTCCCAATCAACTGATTTTAAAAGTATAATTATAATATAAAATTGTATCTGCATATGAAATTATATTTAAATGCTATTCAGTAAATGCTCTAAAATCAATTATAAAATATTCTTTACTTGTTTTCGCAATCAAGTTGCTTCTTATGATTAGTTTGTTGCTTGTGCCACAACTTGGGGCGCCTAATGAGTAACAAGCAGCCAACAAGCTTAGCCTCAAAACTAACAATTTTATTAACTGCCAAACAACATTGAGGAGCACTGGAGCACTGGAGAGTCTTAACGGAACACCGCACGCAATTTATGCGCCGCAGTGTTGCAGTGCCGCAGCGTCGCAACGTATGCAACACATTTGGTGTATGCCAGAGAAATTTGCACGCCCCAAAATGCATGAGCATGTGCCGCGCCCACTTTTCTTTAGCATGCTTGTATAGGTGGCAGCTTCATTAAATTTACACGCACATGAAGAGTCGAAATGGGGTGGCTAGATGGGTGGGTGGTGGCAAGTGGCAAGTGGGTGGCTGTTGCAAGGGCGCGCTGAGCGCAGCGAAGACGTTGTCAGTTTTGTGCAATTTCCGGCGCAATCTTCATTTACAACTTAAGTTACAGCACAAACAACTACAACTGCATGTAAACAAACAAGACACAAACACACACATATACGCCCACACACACACAGACACACACACACACTCACACATACACTTGCATTTGGCTGGCTGCCTATGCAAAATGTGTAGCAGACTTTTAAGCTGTTGTGAAAACATTTTAGCGCTGGCTGTCGTCAGTGTCGGGTGCCTGTCTGTGTGAGTGTCTGTGTGTGTGTATGTAAGTCGTTGCATTCACACACACACACTACACACACAAGGACAAGTATGCCTCCTGCTGTGCAAATGACTTGCCAGAGCTCGAAAGTTATGCCTATGAGTGCCTTAGCCCAGGATATGCCAGGGAGCCAGCCAGGGTTGCCAGGGTTGTGAGTGCAAATTTATTAGGCGCATTGCATACTTTTGTGCGTTCACTTGAAAAATGACAACTTTAATTTAGCTACAAACACCGACAGAAATGCTAAAACCCACACCCCTATATACAAGCTAAGGAGTGAACCCCGCCCCCTAACCAGAAAAGGGCTGAGACAATAGCGCCAAACAGACAATGACAATGGCCATGAAGCAAACCGAACAGGGTTGCAGCCATTTGGAGGAGCAGGAGCCGGCTATTGCCGCTGCTTTTGTCAGCTAACCACACCAGTCCACAGTTGACTCCCAGACAAGCTGGAGCAAGAGATGCTGTAGGAGCAGGAGTGGGAGTGGAAGTGGGAGTTAGTAGACTGAGCGCGTTGTCTTTTGATGGCGCCCGTCTCAGATGAATATTAATTACCATTTGAAAGCTTGTCATACACTTGTGTAAATTTATCAACAACAACAGCAGCAGCAGAAGAAGCAGCAGCAGTAGCAGCAGCAGCAACAACAGACAGACAGACAGGCAGACAATAGGCAGAGTTGCCAAAGTGCAACGTGGATGAGGCAGGCACACAAAATTCAGGCAGCATTCAAACAAAAGTTAGGCATGAAAATTGCTTTGCATGGCAAAAGGATTAGCAAAGGATTTGCATGCATACTGCAACATATCGGGGCAAAGCAGTCTACAGCCTAATACAACTTGCAACTAAATAGAGCTGCAAACCATACACAGTTTTGGTTGCAACTTGCAAAATGTCATAAATAAATGCATGAGCCTTGTAAGCGTATGTCCTATGTGATATTTACACGTAACAATGCAATGTAATTGATACTCCCATTCCGAAACCTGAACCCACACACACACACACACACACACACACATACACACACACACATTTCTGGCATTTTTGTTTTGTTTTCACCTAAGGTTTTTTGGCCACCTCCTCGGGGCATTGTCTTTGCATTGTTGCCAGGAATCTGGGTAAATACGTGTAAATTGAATTGTTCATGCATTCACATTTGGTTCGATGCTTTGCAGCTACGCCTGAAAAGCTATATTGATGGATATTTCGAGTATTGGCAATAGAATTGTGTTTGAGCTTGAGTTTGAGTTTCTCATAATGAGTTCCCCCTTTAGTTAATAACTCTTTTGTTGTGTCAGTCTTAAAAGCTTACTTCCCAATTTAAGTATTGTGCGAACTTTTTCAATTGAAAATTGAGCTGCATTTAATGTGTAAATTAATTTTCATGCTTTTGTTTGCATATCACGCATACGTGAATGGAATGCTTTTAACGATTTAAAATAAAAGATGAGTTATCATGCGTAAATGAAGTCACCAGTTTACTTGAAATAGTGTTAAAATATATACCATAATCATACAACACAGAGTTGTTTTATTGCTGAACATAAGCCCATTAGAATAAAGTACCTTCCTACAAAAACTAGCTATATTAGTTGCGAAATCATCAAATTGTTGAGAAAGAACACTTAAAATGTTTATAATTTCAATTGAAACTAACAACTTTACTAATATATCTTCATATTTCCACATCTTCTTCCTACAGGTACCACCTACACACAACCACAAAATATCAATGCCAAGTCGCAATTAAAGACAACGCCCGCCGAGCACGCAGCCAGCAAATGGCGCAGCATATCAGAGCTTACGCCGCTGCAGAGTCGCGCGGACTTCAGGGAGGATGTGCAGAGAATAATGCATCAACTGCCAGTTGACCATAGGCAACACCAGCTGAACAGTCACAATAGTAAACCCTCCAAATGTGCCAAAAACTGTTCCAAGGCCAAGGCAAAGGTGGCCAAATGGAAGGCGCAGCTGAAGAGTCATCGCGTGCATCAGGCGCATCGGGCGGCGCTACACAAAGAGGTGAAGCGACGATTGCGTCGGGAGACAGAGGAGGAGGAGTTGGAGCTGCATAGGCCCACAGTCAGTGCCAGTGCCAGCACTGTGATGGCCACAAGTGCTGCAGCGGCTAACTATGCAAATAAATCACAGAGTGGTCTGTTCACCACGGTGAAGGCGAAACGTTCACATTCCATGGTGCATTTGGCACCGGAGGATATGAAGCCAAAGCCCAAGGAGCCCGTCGTTATCATTGATGATGTGGAGGAGTTTGATAGCGGCACCTCCACACGCGATTTATTCGCCAAGAGTCGCGATGATGCGGATCTGATGGATGACGAGGGTTCGTTGGAGCCCCATGTGTTGCCCCTGCGTCCAGTGCTGCCCAATCCCTACGAGGATGAGGAGATGTCTGTCGTTTATGCGGAACAGCATTCAGAGATTAGGCTGATGTGCGAGGTGGATCTGGACATTTCATCCAGCATGTGGTATAAAAACAGCCAGGTAAGTGACAACAATTGGTACAATGCTCGAAAATGTTATCTATGTGTCACAAAGTGTCTAACTGCAGCTGTCGGAGCTGCCAACTTGTTTGCAGCTTTTGACTTTAATTGCATTCTTATGCGGCCCGTTAGCTTTGCTCCTTTTGGTCTCTTAAGCTGTCTCCCAGTTTTCGCATTTTAATATTTGTACCCTGTGGCAAGAGAGCATGGCGGGTATGTTGAAAGATAGAGGAAACAATAAAGCTATGTATGATTATAGTAATATATAATCTTTAATATTAAAAGATGTGCTTCATAACCAAATCTTATATTGTTAAGGCTCCAAAATTCACTTGATTTAGATTTAGTTAAAAGAGCTAACAAGTTCATTCTTAAAGTAAAATGCTCTCAATACTTTCTGCCCATCTTTAAATTCCATTTGACTTGGAATCAAACAAATTGATCCAAAGGATAATAAAGGCTAAATAATTTTAGCATTCTCAAATTCATAGACTTTTCTCATATCTCAATTTCATACAGAGTATTTATACGTCTGTACCCCTTGAGCCATCGCATTCTTAGTTGCTTTTTATTGTCGCCTGCATTGCATTTGTCCTTTGTGCTCTGTGTCCTGTGCCCTGCTGACGCTGTCTTCTATTTTACTGTCAGACGTCTCGCGTGCTAGTTCTTTTCTTTTTTTTTTTTTTTTTTGATTTCTCATTCTCTCTTATAGTGTGTCTGGCTTTAGTGCTCCTTGCTTATTTGTCGCTTAAATGCCGCATTATGCAAATAGGATAATCGTTATTATTTGATAGTTTCTGATCTCAAAAGCGTTTCAAGAGTTCATCTGTCAGGCGACCTATGCTTACCCACACCCATGCCAGCTTGGGGCTTAGCTGGTTGGCTTTTTTGTGTGTGCAACGTGGTTGACTTCTAATTACAACTTTGCGCTCAACAGCAAAACGCCCACAAGTATGCAGTGAAATTTTACACAAATGCAAATACTGTAGCATAGTTTTTTGTTTGGATGCGTCGCTTTAACGAACGAGTTAAACTGAAAATGAAAATGCGTAAAAAAGGGGCAGCCCAGCTGGAAGCGGCAGCACCAGCGGCAGCAGCAGCATTTCCAAAAAGCCAAAAAGCTGGCAACAAAATTAACAAACATGGCGCAAAAGTTAACTACCAGCCGGCAAAAGTTATTGAGTTGTAATTGCAAGTGCAAACAGCAAAAAGTGTAGTCTACCTTTTGGCGTAATGCAATTATAACCGCTTTTGCCGCTGCCGGCGCACTGTTGAGTTGAGAGTTGCCAGTTTCGAGTTTTTTCGAGTCGAAACAGCCAGCAAAAATGATGATATATAGTTGAAGTAATCGTATGTTGGTTCACAGGTTGCAATTTTATGAAACTGCACGAACGAAACGAGTGTGGAATAAAAAGCTTAAAACTATAGAAAGGGTATTTTATGGTATCCGGCAGTCTTAAGACACAATTATGAAATATCGTGTATGTTTTATAGCATACAAAATATTTAATAGTTTAATAGCCAGCATTGTCTATATAGCAAAATAAACAAATATTCTGAAGAAGTCTTTTCAAGATATTTAGTATGTTTTATGATTGATAAATTGGGAATTAAATAAAAAAAAATACAATTGAAGAAAATAAACAACTACATATTTCAACAAAACAGATATTCTAACTAGTTAAAGCTTGATTATTGAAATCCCTTAAGTGCACTTTTCTAATATCAGCTATTCGGGGGTGTCACGGAAAGCTCTTTGAACCGAATTCCAACCGAATTCCAAATCTTAGATGTCACAGAAATCTCTAGAGATTTTGATTTTAGCGTTGCCACCACACAGAAATAATTTGCTTTAAATTTATGCGCACTTTTGTTATTCTTCTTGATAAACAAAAATTGTAAAGATATTTATTTATTAAAGTATTACAACACCAACTTATTTTTGCAATTAATATTTTGAGCTTAAAAACAACTTCAAAATTTGCAGCCCGCCAAGTTTAACAAATTGTATGGCAACTCTTTTCTGAAGCAATCAATTTCTAGCAAGTTGGCAACTCCCGTGTCCGGTTGGTTTGGTTGACTGCATTTTTTCAAAAGATATTTTTTAAAATCTAAAATTAATAACCTAAACAAGTCAAATGTTTATAAAATGTAATGCAAATAGTTTAGAAAAACATTTGTGTTTCCATTACAAATATTTATTTTAGTTTTAAAATTGATTTTGGTAGTGTTTTCAATTTGGTTAGTTTTGCAGAAACTTGGAAACCAACCAACAACATCTATTGTAATTAATTTGGCTATAAATTGGTTGCAATTAAATTGAAATTGCTGCAGCGACACTTCCTTAAGTCAAAAAACTAAATATCTTAAAGAATTTGAGCACCGGCTGTTTCTAACAGCGAATGAAAATGCAAACCAATCGAAAATCTCTAGAGATTTCCGTGACATGCCCGATTAAATAAATAACAAAATGACAAAATCAAATGACTTTGAATGGTGTCAGATCAAAATGTAATATATGAAGTACATCGGATTGAATATTTCTTTATTTTTTGTTTAAAGTATTCTGATTTATACACAATATAGTACAACTGTTCTATGCAAAGTTCATCAGAAAGTCATTATGCACAACTTAAACTGATGTAGCAAGTTATGCATAAACAACAAAACATCTGTGCGGTGCTCAGCTCGTTGTACTTTGCTGTTTTTGTTTATTTAACTGTTGATATTGTTGTTACTGTTGTTACTGTTGTTGCTGTTGTTGCTGTTGTTGCTGTTGGTGTTTTTGTTAGTGCTGCTCTTGTGCAGTGTAAATTGCAACAGCAACAGCAACGAGTGGGCAGGCCAAGTTGTTGATGGGCAAATAATAGTTGAAACTAACAAAACAACAGCAACAACAACAACAATAGCAACAACAGCAACACTTTGTATACGTGCCTCGGCTGTTGGTCTGCGGCTTGGCTTGGCAGTTAACTAACGCTCCAAACAGCACCTGGCCCAGGTGTAAGTGTCTGTGTATCAAAGTTTGTTTGTACGTTTGTATGTGTGTGTGTGTGTGTGTGTGTGTGTGTGTGTGTGTGTGTGTGTGTTGGTTTGGCAAAAAGCGTTGCATACTTGTGGGCGTTGCATGCAAACATTGTTGCTGGCACTGTTGACTTGTTGTTGCTGTTGTCGGTGGCTGCTGTTTATTCTATAAGAAAATTAAATTCAATATTGTGCGCTGTCGAAACGCGTTAGCAAGAAATGCCAGCTTCAAAAAAAAAACTAAAAAAAAGGAAACAGAATCCACCAAATTGGCTGTCAACAGCTGCCATCTGGCAAATCGCAAAAAGCAGACACGTCTCCAATGTTGTTGTCGTCTGTCTTTTGTCCGTTGTCTACTGTCTGATTGCTGCACTTGTTTGTGCTATCAAATCGCACGACTCTTCAACAATCTCTGCGAGCATTCACATCTATCGATTCCGATTGTGATTGCGATTGCGATTACTCTTTTATTTACCGTAAAGTTGCGTCACACTCTTTTTCAGACACAAAAAAAAAAAACTGTTGTCACACGTTGTTGCACTGTGGCACTACATTTGTTGCATTTTATCAAATTCCATGCCACAGCAACATACACAGTTTTCACTTGGTCTACTCGCAATTTGTTGGCTTTATTGTGCAATATGTTTGGAGGCGACAATTGCCAGACATCAAGCTTGCGGTTTAAAGTTTCACTTATACACAGAGCAACAAGGTTAAGATCTAATATATTAGATTGCTCAACTGTGGGACACCCTGTTTATTTGAAGTTATAAGTTTGCAGAAAAAGGTTTGAAAATAAAAGTTGTCAAGTTGCATCAACTAAATATTGTTTTTCAATTTCAAATTCAAAACATTGGCTTACCAAAATACCCTATTCTCAAATATATCAACTGCTGGGTATATTCGCAGCAGACACAAGTGATGTGACGTTTTTATGGTTGCATCTTCTGCCGTTGGCCATTGTTGCATACTTTGTGGCGCCTGGCAGCCTGCAACATATTTATAGCTCCATTGTTATTGTTGCTGTTTTGTTATTTGCTGCTGCCTTAGCTGCTGCTTGACTGGTTGTTGTTATGGCTCAGGTTTAAGGTCAATAGACTTTGGGTTGGGCCAAGAGGATCTAGTTTTTATTTGCCCACCAACCGCATGGGCCACATAAATCTCAAAGGGGTTCGCCTGTCAAAAGCCCCGCTAAGCCTCCATTAGTCAATTAGGCGACGCAGGGCAAAACTTAATACACGACATTAATAGACAGAGCGGTGCTGGTGTGGTCTTGGGTGGTGCTGTGGTTTGGGTGCACGGTGGTGCTGCTGCAGATGCAAGTAAATCACATCAAGCCAAGAAATTAATCACTCAGTCTGAGCAGCGAGCAAATCCCCAAATGAAAATCAGCAACAATGTGACTTTAGAACGTTCCCCGACTGCAGAGTGGGTAGAAGGGGCAGGCGTGTCAGGGCACAAGTTGCTAACACGCCGCTTACTTTGTACCTTTGACAAGTTTATTAAGTTAGTAACAATGTCGACTCTGCTCGGGAATTGCTCTGCTCCTCTCCAGCGACTGGCAAATAAAATCAACGCCGCTGACGTTGCTTGCAGCTTCAACAGCAGCAGCAGCAGCAGCAGCAGCAACAGCGACAGCAGCTGAGGATGCATTTCCCCACGGTGCAATTGTATTAGTTGTGTTAAAACAAAAGCCAGCCATGTGAAAGCAAAGACATGAAGAGCGCGCATGCAGCAGATTAAGGTAAGGGGCAGAGCGACGGGGGCACTGCAATTACAACAATGATGCGGCAACAATGTGAAGCAGTGTCTGAGTAAGTGGTATAGCAGACGTTGCCAGCTGCAGTATAGGAAACATTATCGAATAGAAAACCGATATTTAAATGCTCTTTATGGCACGAATTCAAAACGAGCTTAAATACACATATTTTCAAATACGAAATACAACAATCTAAAGAAATACAATCTAAAGAGTTAGTTGGACTTTCTTAAAAATTCACAAAATTTAATTTTTGTATATTAATAAGATACCTCCTATCCATTTAGTCACTTATTTGACTCGAATATCGATCGCTGCCTGATCCCAATTCTGAACCAAATTATAATTTTCGAAGAGCATTTGAATCTCTTGATTTATGGCTTTGTTAAACCCGCTTAGCAAATATATTTTATCATTATCACTGACATCCTTTGCAGCCCCAAACCCAAGTTCTTACAATCAACATTTGCAATTGCATTTCAGCTGCTGTTCGCTGACTTTCGTCTTGTGCGCTGTCTACAGCAAACTCTCTAACAAACACACTGACTCCAATTCAGCGCCCCTCAACTTCAAGCCTCTCCTTGCTTCTGCTGCAACTGCGGCAATGACATGCGACAAGTGTTGCACTGACAGCTTGCAACATGAGCGACTTTTGTTGTACTTTCTGGAGCGCTGCACAATGCATTGGACTCCCCAACCATGCAGCTAGTACCAGCTACTCTGAGTGGCTGCCAAACCCAGCCCCAACTCCCACTCTGTATGAGTGTGTGTGTGTACGGTGTGTGTGTGTGTGTTTGTGTGTGCCAAAGAATTTATTGTTGAAAATTATCAAGAGGCTAATATATTTGCCGAAAGCAATTTCAAGTTAGTAGCTTTGGGCCAACAGCAGCAGCAGCAGCAGAAACGACACAAGGAGCAGCGACAGGCAGCGAGTAATGTTTACTGACAAGATTTTTGCAATTCCAAGCTAGAGATACGTATAGGGTGCCATTTCTCAAGGCACGTTGTTGCTTCTACTGGGTGTTCCTTACGCTTTTAAGACAAACAAACACAGAAGCAGACATACTCAATTATTTGAAGTGTTACTCTGATAATTATCAATTAGAATTGATGAAAAATTAAAAACAATTATAATTATAAGTTTTTTTTTTTAAGTTCAACTGCATACCATTTAAATTTTCATGAAAATTATGCATTGCATTTATCGTTCAACGAATATTATGGCCTTGGACAGAAAATATTTGAAGAACAAGTAAGAATATTCTAGTCGAGTGTGCCCGACTATAAGACTACCTGCTCCCAACTTGCATTTCAAGCAGCTCAGCGGCAACACAAGCAAGCAGCGCACTTAACGTGTCCAGTTCCTGTCAAACTGTTGTTTCTGCCTTCTGAGACGGGGGTAATAGATTCTTCCATAACTTTGGTGTCATTTATCCGATCGCAGTGAAATTTGCGCAGCTGATCAACATTGATAAAACATATACATATCTAGATTTCAGTCTCAACAAATAAGAACGTTGCAATTGGATGCACCCGACTGCGATATACTTTTGCGGAGTCGAATTTTATTTGCTAGACACTTTGTCTGACTATGGTCTATTGTCTAACTAGTATACCAAGTTTGCTTACTCTCTAGCTTCAAAACTGTGGAAAAAAACTGCGTTCATACAGACGGGCAGACGGATGGACAAACGGACATTACACAAACCCAATATACTCTTTTTTATTTTTTTTCAAAAAGTAAAAAACAGTTAATAAACTTGTTTACATTTCAATGAAAATGTTAAAATGACAACTCATGCGAATAACCCAAAATGACTAACTAATATTTATTATTGCAATTGCACATTTATAATTTGTGAACAAAACTTGTTTATGTAAAACATTTAGCAACCTTTCTGAAAATAATTAAATCACATAACTAGCTAGCTGAAAAATTAGCATTATAATTTGCACGTAAAATATTGGGGGCGAATACGAAATGCACATATGCAATATGCGAATCCCATGGCAGAATTAAATGTAAATCGCAAATTGGCAAAAATTAAAACAATGCAATTAGAAAATACAATGTAATACATAGCAACCAAAAACTACAAATACAAGTATATAATAACAAGCATAGTTGTGGCCATGTCAAAAATCTACAATACCGATTCAGATAACAGCGCCACAAATTATGCAAAGTTATGCGCATGTAAAACTCGAAATGCGCCTTCAAATATGCAACAATTTATGCGAATTGAGGCAGCTGCAGAAAGAACAAAAAAAAAAAGAGAAAAAAACGAACTGAAAAATGAAAGAGTTGAAAACAACAAACATAACGACGAAAAATCATAATTACCAGAAAACAGATCGCAGTCAGGGGCTGAAAGCATGCATGAGATTTAATGTCGAACAATGGCCAACTGGCCAACTGGTTTTTGGCCAACTGCTTTCTGGCCGTGGCCATGTCCATGCAGTTGAAGCCCAAAACAATCGAGCGTGTAATCCGCTGGCCGCTCGATGCTGTAAACAAGGATTTGCCACGCTCATTTAACGCTTTTGTCTAGCGGCTATGTTGGCAGACCAAAATCTTTCACACACACACACACACACACACAGGTAGGTGTGTGTGCGCCAAACTGGCATCTCTGCACCCATGTTACCTCATAAATTTCCAACTGAATGCGCCGATGCACAGCCTGAAAATCCAGTTGCCAGTTGCGACGATGTCGACCGTCGGCCGTTGGTTAATAAATTTCTACAATGGCCGTTGCGGCGACTGCGGCCAATGCTCAACGGAAGTCGACACACACACACACACACACACATACAAATGCACAACTGACACTCACATATACTACAGTTATGCATATACGTATACGCTGCCAAGTCAGCAAGAAAAAATTGCTTAAATGCATGCACGCATAAATATTTGCGCTGCATTTCAAAAATGTATACAAAAATCATAAACGGCTCTAACAAAAATTGAAAACGCGCACGCAACGGAAACGGAAGCATACAAATATTTTGTTTATACATATGCATATGTATATTTTACATAGTTTTTGCTGCATACAGTTTTTTCTTGTTGCTGCCAAAAACAAAATATATATAAAAATAAATGAAATGGGGCAGCGCATTATGTGCAAATTTACAAGAGTTTTTAGAAAAACTATTTTGGCTGTATTTTTGTTTATATTCACATATATGTCCTGTTCCCAATTTCGTAGTCGAATCAATTTCATGCAAATATGTATTGCTTACTTTTAGGCTGACGTAAAAGCAAAGTGAATAAAAGAAATGTTATTAATTCTATACTGCGTCAAATACTTGCATGATATTCACTTTTTGGAGTTAGTTCGAAAGTCTAAAAGTAAAATGAATAAAAGAAAAGCTTTTAGTTGTATCGTGGCTTGAAGAGTCAGTTCATCACTTTTTCCTGGAATTCTATTGCCAGTGGAATTTGGAACCGGGCTGGTATTTTTATAAGGCCATGTAAACTGTTGAGTAATCCGCGAACGATCTGCAGCTTACAGAAAGTTATGTTCGTGTGAATTTTTAAAATATTAAAGTTTTTTTGAGAGCTTTTTATAAAAATTTGTATAATGCGGTGTTTATATACAGCGACCTTTTAAATCTATTGATTGAACGTTTTTCACTACGGTATTTATGCCGAAAAAAACAAAACTAGACTAACTTTGTGAAGCCTCTTAGCTTTTAAAATGCAAAGAAAGAACTAATCAAGGCCTGTTCCGAGTTCAAAAAAGTGAATTCCTAACGACTTACGGATAACTGTTCTGTTTACCAATCGGAATGGTTTCGTGTTGTCTTTTTCGAAACCGAGTATTCATAGTAAAAAGTCTATTTAGTTGTCATCTAGTAGGCATTGCTGAATTGGGAACAGCTACGTTTTCTTGCACGTTTTCGCTTCTGTTTTACAGACAGCTTATCAATTTAATATTATAAAAGTTATTTGACTTTAATCTAATGCATAAACTGACTAAGTCTTATCCAAATAAGATGAAGTATATAAGAAAATTGAGTTTAAAAATTTGATTTTTTGAAATCATTGTGCAAACTAGCAGTTACTTTTCATTCTGCAAGCAAAAAAGTAAAACTTTAAAAAACGTAAACATTTGACGTTATGAGTATTTAAGAACAGCAAGCAATTCCGTTTCGCCAAATTTTAAACGGAATACGAATTCGGAAAAGACCTGAATAAGTTTTTTAAGAACATTATTTTGCATGACAAAATAGCTTTCTAAAAACAATTTCAATTGACTGTGGCTTCATTTCATTTCATACATTTTTAAAGACTGTGTAACAGACTTGAATTCTGCGTACCCCTATAGATAGAAAACGTATCTTATAATTTAAGCTTACGTGTATTTACGAATGCTTAATACGCTTATAAAAGTTAAGCGCTGGCTCATAAATGCAATTAAAATAATTTATGATTTATAAAAGCAGCGCTGTCACGCCCTCATTAAATCCAGTGTACAATTACGGATATTTATGTAAATTTTTCATATATTTTTTGTATGCAGCATTTGAATGCGCATATAAATTTTCGTAAGCATTAAGCCGCACGCAGGAGCAAATAAGTATAGCAAAAGGACAGCAACAGGACAATGCGTTCAGCCAAAAAGCTGGCCAACAACTATTGGCCACATTTGTTTTATATGCCATATGTATGTAGCATATACATATATATATATATATATATATATATATATATATATTTTTATAGTTGCTTTTTAAGCCCAGCATCAGTTGAGTTGAGTTCATTGTTGCCACATTACGAGTACAGTAACAGCTCTCGGTGGATTTTTGGGGGGTGCTGCTGCAATACAAACGCACTTAAATTGTCATTATTTGTGTGCTGTGTTGTGTTGTTTGAAATGAAATGTAATAAAATGTTGGCTGGCAAACTGTTAATAAATGCGTGCATATTAAAACATTACGAATGAGAAACAAAAAGCAATTGTTTCAAGCGATGCATTGCACTTATCTTCCAAATTTATGTGCATTTAATGCCCTGCATTAAAAGTTAAACAGGCATTTTGCATAATTTCGACAGCGGCTGCAACTCAAGTGACATTACTTTTAATGCGACAACTTGCCAGATCTCTTTTCCCAACTAACTAGTTCTTCCCTCTCTCCATCTCTCGCTCAGGTGGTGCATGCCATGGACCGTACGACCCGCATCACCGACTATCGCTTCATCAAGGAGGCTAATGGAGCGCTAACCATCACCAATGTCATGCTCGAGGATGATGGCAAATGGCAGTGTGAGGCGGAGAATACGCGACGCTACACGGAGAATGCTCGACCTGTCAAGCTGGTCGTCCTTGGTAAGTACAACAACAACAACAACACAATGGCAGTGCCAGTGCCAGGCAGGAATATAAAAGTTTAGACAAATATTAAAAAGGTCGTTACATTTGCGAAATTAGCTGAGCATCCACAGCACGTGCAGCAGCCAATGAGCCAAGTCGAGAGTTTTTTTTTGCGCACAAGCGAAACTTTCCCTATTAGTTGGTAGGTTCTCAGGTACAGTTGTGTGCGCTTTAAGCTAGAACCGAATGACAAAAACCGTAGCACACTTTTGTGCGTGGCGTCTTAAGCAAATATGGTCCATTGCTCGCTCTACATCATTTTTTTGATGTTTACACCTCAGATTAGAAAACTTTTTTTTTCGAAAGCGCCAAAAAAATATAATAATATGTAGTAGCTTAGAAGATATTTGGCACACAGAAAATATATTCCAAAATTATTTGAGAAATTTGTATTACCCATTTTGAAAAGCAGACATTCAAATTTTATTAAGAAAAGTTACGATTATACTCCAAATAAATAAGCTGACTTACTCGTATGTGTCCATTAAGCTTCAAAGAAGAAAACAGTTAATTGGATAAATTGAATCCCCTTCACTTTATTTCATTTCATATAGCAAGGCTTAAGATAATCCTTTCATTTCCTTTTCAACACCGAAAACTTCAAAGTCATTTTTAATACCCATTACTTCTGAAATTACTATTACATAGTCTTACTTTTAATATTCAAGTGTAAGCGCAATAGAAGAAATGTAACGTTCGCGATGTAACGCTCACAATAGTTTTAAAAATTTTTTATTTTAAAACTACCTGATTTATTTTAAAATGACAAATTACTATTGAAAGCTACACTATTTCTTTATAGCTTGAAATTATTTTCTATTAAATATTTCAATTAAATTCGCAGACTTTTGCATTTTTCCAGATACTGTCAAACGAAACTTCCATATTTTTAGCGTGCGCGATCGCAGGTTATTCTTAAGTATCTGAAAACGTCAAAAGCTATGGAAATTGAAAAATAGGGCTTCTAAAAAGCAACTAAAACATACATTTTTTTTTTTAAATATGTTTTTGTTACTTTTTTTAAAATTTAAATGCTTACGAATGTAACGTTCGCGAACCTGGAAATGCGCGTATCAATTGTATTTGTTGTCAATTATATGTTGAAAGATTGTATTTTTTTCCACTCTCTATTTAAGCTTTACCTTTAAATCTGAATAATTTAATAGCTTACCATATTATCAACAATTATTCCTTCACAGATCGTCCAAAGCCACCGTATTTGCTAATTGACTCACGTCGCCTGGATGCTGGCAATATATTTGTGCCCGTAAAAGAGAACTCTGAGCTGAACTTAGCCTGTGTAAGCGAGGGTGGTAATCCACGGCCCACACTCACCTGGGAGGTGCTGCTAAGTCCGGGTGTGGATCGTCATGCACAAAAGGTATCCGCCGAGGTGCTGGAGCTGGAGGAGATCAAGAACGAGAAGGTAAGTCTAATATGCAGTTCCCCTGGCTATCTATTAGATAAACGTAGTGGCAAGTGGCGATGAGCTTAGCTGACACTTTGACATATTGTATTGTCGTTTTAATGCAAACCAGACAAAACCGCAAGCCATGCAGACAGTAAGGGAAAACCAAGGACAGATAGCGAGAATGAGAGAGAGAAAGCGAGAGAGTGGGAGAGAGAAGACAGACAGCAAACACATTAGGTGTGGATAACGGCGGCTTTTCTGGCTACGGCTCAAACAACGGATCTCCGGCAATGAACGGTTGGACGGACCTCTGCGGTTGCGACAAATTTGTTTGTCTTGCACTCGAGCATAATGAAAAGGAGACATTTTGGTCAAGCGTTGCATATGTGCGCCCAAGCCACCCCAAACCACCCAACTAGGCAACCACCCGTAGCCACCTGTCAAACACATCGAAGTCGTCGACTTGAGTGTTTAGTTTGTATGTGTGTGTGTGTGTGCACTGTGTGTGTTTGTTTGTCGTAGACCCTAAATGCCACAAATTTGCGTGTTTGGTCTGGTTCGCCCCATCTACAGCCATGCCGGATGATTGATTGAAAACTGTGCCAACAAATTTGCATGTCAAGGCGAAGCTGGCAATGAAGGCGTTGCCTTTGCTCCTGTTCTTGTCCTTGCTCTTGTCCTTGCCCTTGTGCTTTAATTTAAATTAATGATGTCGCGCTGATAACAGGCCTGCCTAATTGGTCAACTTGGCTGCCTTGTCATTTCGCCCAATTTGTCCAGCCTAAGCCTTACAATCAAATGGAAATTTCATCAGCCACTCTAAACTAACCTTTCCTCTTCTCTTTTTCTTGCAGCAGGATAAAAACGGCTACAAAATCAACAGCGGCGCCAAAAGCGATGCTCGTCTGCCAGCCGTCTACAGGGCACATCACAATGCGCGGATTTTGTGCGTCATGGAACATCCCACGCTGAAGATACGACAGAATGCCTCCCTGCTCCTGGATGTGCAGTGTAAGTTTATAATTTATGCACAATAAAACTATTTGTTAGCTTGACTTCAAATATTTTAAGCATACTTTCAATCAAACTTGAGCTAAAAGTGCTATAAAGCGATTTGGAGCTTGATCGAATAAGAAGCTATAATTTTGTCCGCTGTCCGATTCATGTCCGTCTTTTGCGTCTGTCTGTCTGTATGTCTGTCCGTCTGTTTATATGCGAACTAGTCCCCCAATTTGGAAGCTATCGTTATGAAACTTGGCACATCTGCTTATTCTTTTTGCACAAAATTCCTATGCTTATATCGGCCAGATCGGACTACTATAACATATATCTGAAAAATAGGTTTTTGTAGGAAAAACTTTTTTTTTCAAAAAAATACAACTTAATTTACTTAACCTTAGTTTAAGCCCATTTTCAATATTCTGACCAAATATCATCAAAATCGAACCCCTATATCTTATCTCATTGACAGAATATATATTTTGTGTGTAACAGGCAGAAGGAGGCATTTCCGACCTTATAAAGTATATATATAATGTTGATCAGGATCAACAGCCGAGACGAACTAGCCATGTCCGTCTGTCTGTCCGTCTGTATGAACGCGTCGATCTCAGAGACTATAAGAGCTAGAGACACCAAACTTGGCATGCAGGTTCATGTATACCATACGCAGAACAAGTTTATTTCAAATTTCGGATGCATCCCCCCGCACCCTCGCAAATCGCAAAAGACTCCCACAGCCACAATTTTAAAGATAAAACTTTAATGTTTAATCAATGTCTTTCGGATGTGTAAATTTCAACACGATCGGATAAATAGCACCAAAGTTATGGAAGAATCTATTTCCCCCGTCTCAGTAGGCAGCAACAACAGTTTGACAAGCAGTTTACGAGTTAAGTGCACTG
The DNA here is from genome assembly GCA_949708635.1 of Hirtodrosophila cameraria. Classification (NCBI taxonomy): domain Eukaryota; kingdom Metazoa; phylum Arthropoda; class Insecta; order Diptera; family Drosophilidae; genus Hirtodrosophila; species Hirtodrosophila cameraria. The sequence continues at coordinate 17,047,134 of OX453089.1, read as the reverse complement.
CTTGCTTGTGCTGCCGCTGAACTGCTTGAAATGCAAATTGGGAGCAGTGAGTCTCGTAGTCGGGCACACTCGACTAGAGTATTCTTACTTGTTATTTCTGAAAGTTTTGTAGATCCGTTTTTAAATTTGGTTGGCGCTTATGTAAATTATGCATTACTTGAATTTTTTATATATTGGGTTTGTGAAATGTCCGTCTGTCCGTCTGTCTGTCCGTCTGTCTGTATGAACGCAGGTTTTTTCCACAATTTTGAAGCTAGAGCAACCAAACTTGGTATACATGTTGGTATATACCATAGGCAGACAAAGTGTCAAGATCTCCCCCCCACCCCCACCCCTTCCCCCACAAACCGCAAAAACCTATATCTTCCACAGTTTTATAGCTAGAGTAACCAAATTTGGCACAAGGGCTACTTATCACATCCTTCATTGATCTGGCAAAAAAAAATTTGGCCACGCCCACCCCCGCCCCCACAAATAGGCAAAGTCTGTATCTCCCCCACCCCTTTAGCTAGAATCACCAAATTTTGCAGGTTGAATTCTGTTGCCCTATTTAATAGATTGGATAAAAATATTTTTGCCACGCCCACCCCCACCCTTGCAATCAAGCAATGTTTGTTTCTCCCAAACCTGTAGAACAGGCCCAACCAAATTTTAATTGATGGCAAAACTTTAAAGATTTGAGCAGAAATTCAATTGCCACGCCCACTGACTCCGCAAAGAGGCGAAAAAAAGAGTATATCGCAGTCGGGTGCATCCGACTGCAACGTTCTTACTTGTTTTCAAATACAAAAGGTCAACCAAGTCATTTAAAAAATCTTTATTATTATAAAGTGTGCGTAATTATGGACTCAATTAGTCAGTCTCTCAGTTACTTATTTGGCATCATATTTAAATGTTAAAAAAGTTTTTAATAAAAGCCAAACACGACGAGAATCGCACCTTGTTTAATTAACACAGAGCAAGCGATAGCGAGAGTGAGGCAAGTGTGGCAAGTAAAAGTGAAAACCAAAAAGCAAATGTTGATTAAAAAGTTAAATTGCTAAAGTTAACACACGCCACGAGGCACGCAGCAGCCTGGGCCGGAGCCAAAGGGTGCTCTGAGTAGTTAGTGGGTAGGTGTTGTAGTGGGTGGCAAATTGGGGTGGGGCGTCGCAGTTCAGCGATGGCGAAAAGAAAACAACGGTGCAAAAAATATTATGCAGCTGCAGAAATAAAAGAAAGTAAAGGTGAAATTATATAAACGGAAAGTGCAGCAGAAGGCAAAAAATAAATAAAAATATAAATATAAAAATACAAATTGGAATGGGACTGCGGCAGGCAGCAACTTGATAACGGGATGCAAACAGGAATAATAAACATGCCAATTGCAATATAGAAATGTGTGTGTGCAAAGCCTTTGATGCAGTTTTTAATTAAGTCACACTGACATAGCATAGCAATCTAGTTAATAAGCAAAATAAACATTAATTGATCATGGAAAACAAATAAAAATTGTGCTTTGATACATTCCGTTTCATTTCATAGAGTGAAACCACGTCAATAAACATTATATTAATAAAGTCTAGTGCTAATAATGATCTTAAATTAAACTAAGCTCAAATTAAAAATCTAACATAAAATCCAAATAATAACAAATGGGGGGGGGGTGCATCCGAAATTTGAAATAAACTTGATGTGCGTATGGTACACAGGAAAATGCATGCCAAGTTTTGTGTCTCCAGCTCTCATAGTCTCTGAGAACGACGCGCTCATACAGACAGACGGACAGACAGACGGACATACATGGCTCGGCTGTTGATATAGTTTATATATAGTTTATATAGTCGGAAATGCCTCCTTGTGTCTGTTACACACATTTGCAGTACTTTATAACTACATTTTTCCCATTTTTAATGGGAACAGGGAGTAAAGAGTATATTGGGCTTGTGAAATGTCCGTCTGTCCGTATGAACGCCGTTTTTTTCCACAGTTTTGAAGCTAGAGCAACCAAACTTGGTATACATGTTGATATGTACCATAGGCAGACAAAATGTTAAGATCCTTAACACTTTTTTAATTAGACCAAGTTTATTTGATTTTATTTTAAATTTTGAAAGCAGACTTTATTTGGTTTCTTGCGCACTTAAAACAAAGATTTTGGCATTAATCCTTGGATTACAAACTATGTTTGTCAACACAAAGTTGATTGCATGCTGCTCAGACGCAACTATTACTTGGATTAAGTTTACATAACATATGTTTGGTCAGGCCAGAGAAAGTTGCCGCATAGGAATAATCCGTTTGATAGATCACAGTTGCTGCAAGCCTTAAGAAATCAATTTGAAGGATTGTGAACTGCATGATATTTGTTTTTTGTATTCAAGTGATTTGTGTGCGAACCACAAAAGTGAAAACAAAAATGTCGCAGTCATCACCGCATGGCAGCAACTGGGAATTGTAGGAATGGCAAATCAGAATCAATGGCAGGATACCCAGGAGCAATTAGAAGGACTCGCACTAATTGGCAGTAACAAAGCCGCAGACACGTGCAGGAATTGGTAGGTGAGGCTGCCCAGGATCAGCATAGAACAAAGTGCCACAGTTATTTGCTTTATTAATGCCCGTCAAGCCGCATAATGCCATGACAAATGCCAAGGTAGAGAGCACCCCCATGAAAATGATTGGGAAAATATAGAAAAGCCGTGCGGGATTTGCATGACTAAGTCCGGGAATAGGTATGGGTATGGGAATGTGTATGTGCCTACACGCTCAATAGATGTGTGTGAGCTTTGGCCAGGCATGAAAATTGCAAAAACCGCAATAACAACAGCAAAAGGCCTACAACGATAATAAAAACAGACAACATCAACAAGAACAAAAACAACAAGAACAACAACAGCAGCAACAGCATCAAAACGTGGCCCAACCACAATGTTTTACAACAAAGAACAACTGAGAACAGTTCCTGGATCCAATTCCAACTCCCAACTCCCATTCATTGTTATTGTTTGCTACGGTTGTATAAATTAAAAAGCACACACATGAAAGCACTTGCCTCAGACAGTTGAGGATTGCGTTTGTAGTTCTTGTTATTGTTGTTGTTGTTGTTGCTGTTGCAGTTCTCTTTTATTGTTGTTGCTTTTAATTTTACATTTTTATTCAGACAGTTGACAGGCAAATCAAGGACATCAATCGTACAGACAACGAGACGAGCAATATGCTTAAATGTTTTTCAAATTTAAAAATATTCTATAAAATACCAGCTGGTATGATCCGGCGTTGCCAGGCCAAGTAATTGGCATTGATAACAAAACAGTAAATGATTTTGGGTCTATGAAATGTACGTTTGTCTGTCTGAACTCAATTTTTTTGCACAGTTTCAAGGCTGTTGATATTGGCAGAAAAAGTGTTTAGCTAAGTTGCAACTTTATTTATATTTTCATATGCCACATATACAGCCTACAGTGAATTTTGTGCATAAATTGATTTTCAAAACCGCCCTCTCAAATGCATAGTTCGGCAAGTACAACAATTTTTGCGTCCCTTTTGAGTTTGCGGCATACATTTTTGCCCAACAAATTGATAGACGAAGCCCAGGACGACAGTCAGACAAGGTCCTGTGCAGCCCCATTCCGATTGCTCGGTTAGCCGCATAAAAGGCAAACGGGCGTCGTTGAATGTCCACAAACCTACGGCCTTTCATATATGTATACATCTATGTATATATTTATGTATACGAGATGTCTGACAACTGCCGTCTGTCTGGATGTTACACACACACACACACACGCGCACCCACACCCATGCAGACACACTCAGACGAATGTCTATTGAATAGTTTGGCAAACAACCGACAAACAAATTTCATTTGCCTCCGCATAATCAAATTGTATTAGTTACAAAAGCTCACAAAAAGAAAAATAGAGAGAGAACAAAATGGCAAAAAAAATTGAAAAGATTGAAATCAATGTGTTCAGATTTCGTTGCATACTTTTTGGCGCTCGAACGAATGCCTAATTCTAATTAAAATACATTTGATTTATGCGTATGAATATGCATTTGAATGCAACTCGATACAAAATGTACATTTGGGCATGTCACTTTGATGTCAGCCCTTCATACTTCTAATGTGTATTTACATTTATATATTGAAATTTACATTTTGTCGATAGCTTTTTGATATGCGATCAATGGATTTTTGATTGGCCCAGAAATGTTGTTACATTTAATGGCAGCTCAATTTTGAAAATGTTTTTGATAACTTATCTGTGGCATAAGATGTTTAAAGACAAATGCATACTTGAACAAATGCATGAATTGTGATATAAATTCCATTTTCAAAGCAAAAATATTTCATTTTATATCTGCCATCAATAGGAATATCTCGGAATTGATGCTACAGTTATCAATAATAAATATACAAAATTCTTGAATTGCCGTAATTTAATCTCTATTAGATTAATTAACTCGAAAAATACACAGAGAGCTCAGAATTATTCCAAAAAAAGTAAACTTTTTATTCTTTATACTCAGATATTCCTTTTGTTGCCAAAATGTTTTACCACAAACAACAGTCGGTTAGTTGTGCAGCTGTTTTGGCTGAAGAACATCAAAAAGCCAACACACATTTGCATTTAGTTTAATTATAAAAGTTTCTTACGTCTTGCGTTTATTTTGGTGTCGTAATTTTTTAATTAAAAAACTATTCTGTAGATGTTGCTACAGTCGCCAGCCGACAACCGACAGCAGCAGCAGCAAAATAACTAACCGAAAATCTCATCTTAGTATCTGTGTGCTATACCTATTCTTAACTATACTTCTTACTCCTTTTTTTTGTTCTTTGCAGATACACCCTCGTTTGCCATCTCGCGTACACCTGGCTTTGGTTATCCACTGCGCGAGGGCATCGAAGTTAGCCTCAAGTGCGACGTCGACTCGAATCCTCCTAGCACGCCGCGGTGGCAGAAGGACGACGGTGACACGCCGGTAAGTCTTATAAAACTTATGCATACGTAGGCCCATTCCTGTCTTTGGTCTTCGGTCTTGAGCTTGGCTCTAGATTTTCGAAGCGCTTTGTGATTTTTGGGCAAAGGAGCAAGTTTTAAATGGATTTTCGTGCAGTTGTCGCGAAAAAGTTCTTGGACCAACTATTTGCGTTGCCTTAATTACCAAAAATTGTTTACGCATAAGACCGAAACTCATTTTATCTCAAAAACTTCATACTCCATACTGAATCTATCTCAAATTTTCACTCTCTCTCTCTTTTTCTCTCTTCATATTACTGCAATTCTTGCAGGTGCCGCAAACGGGCGATGGTTTCCTCAACTTTACATCCATTAGAAGGGAGCATTCCGGCTGGTATAAATGCACATCACGGCATCTGAACTTTCAATACTCCTCGATTGGCTATTACCTCAGTGTGCGCTGTAAGTATATAACTAGAAGTGCGAGAGTACTCCAAATAAATTAGCGCTCGTATGCGTGAAATTGCCTCAAAAATGGCGCGTGATAATATTTTTGCCATTAGTTCTGATATAATAATAAAAAAAAAAAAATAATGAAGGAAGAAGAAATGTTGCATGGTTTTTACGACACTCGCACATGGTGCGTCCCATCGTCAACGTTTTCTCATGCTCCTTCTTGTTACTGTCCCTTTTTTTTGCTCATTCTCATTTTCGTCCTTGTTGGGGGTGCGCTGATGATGCTGCATACTGTGAGGCATTCTGTTTCCACTTCATATGCAAAATGTGGCAAATTTCATTGGCATTGGCATTGGCATTGAGTGGGTGCTGCTGACATTGTCAACCCTCTGTCTGTGCCACCAGCCACCTGATACACCCGCTACACCTCTCTATGCCCCACACACACACACACTATTTATGCTTACCCGCCATTTTGCTGTCAATATTTTCTCGTTTTGTGGGTGAAGATTTTCAGTTTGTGTTTGAGCCCAGCAAGTCCTCAGTTTGAGGCACATTTTATGCGCTGAACGCGTGTTAATGCTTGTAAATATTTTTATTGAATTTATGTCGCTGACAGACGCCACTTTGTTTGCAAATGTTGTCGTTATGTTGCCTAAAAGCAGGCAGACAACAATTTTGTATATTTTTTTCGCTAAACGCAAATCAAATTTGATTAGCTAAATGCGCTAAAAGTGTATGTGTGTGTGTGTGTGTGTGTGTGTCTGTGTGGCCTAAAAGTAATTTTCAGGCTCATTACGTGGCAATGAAATTTGTAAAAATAATAGCTCTGTGGCACTGCGAATAGAAGTGCTGAAAAGATCAGCGATTAAAGTTTTCAAATTGGAAATGACAGAACAAATAAGTATAAGTCTTTGATTAACTAGTTTTTTTGATTTTATTACTCTAGAGGTTTTCCTATATTTGTTTTTGGTAGATATGGAATAGATAATGCTTACGACAGCAGCTAATCTTAAAGTTAATGATATCGTAAGCAAAAGTCCTTTTTCACAAAACATAAAAATGCGAAATCAGTCTAAGATTGCGAGAATTCCTTTAATTCAATTGGTTTCAACTTTTATTCCAAAAATGTAAAGCCTTATCAACTTTTAATTTTTCGAAATATCAATTTATTTAAACTGTTTATTCTTTTTTATATTTGCCTTTTTATTGACGTATCTCACATAAAACAAATAGATCTAAAAATAGTTCAACAATTCACACATGAAATATGTCAAAAAGTTTAGAGATGCTGTGTTTATTGAAATAAACACTAAGCTTTGAAATACGTCAATACGAACTCATCCTATTTCTGAGTTTTCATTGTCTTTTTTTTATTTCAAAAAATATTTGCCAAATAATCGAAGAAAACGCTCTGTAATTGTATTATTGGGTTGCTTTTACGAACGTATAGAAAAACTAGACGAAGCTTTTGTATTTCAACTTCACACCTAACTAAATATCCTGCAATGAATGTGTCTAAACAAAAGATGTCTAAAAAATGTGGAAAATAAGCGCTCATCAATCATGACAAACACAAAATGACTGCCAGAAGCCGCTCAAAGCAGAAATTGCAGGCAAAGAAAGCAAAACAGAGAAGAAAAAAAATATTATTGGTAATAACAACTTGACAAAGTGTTGCCACTTTTTTATGCGAATCCCATTGAGGAAGCCGCCACAGGCACAGATACACCCCCTCACACACACACACATACAAACATAGACATAGCCACACCCCAAGCTGGCCCAGGGGATAGATTTTTTTGTCTATGCTGAAATTTTTATGCGTTGGTGAAAAGCAAGAAAGAATCCTGACAGGCGGCTGTCGTTGCTCATTATGGGAAAACAAATGCTTTATTAATAAAAATAAAAGCGCCCGAAGAGGCCAAAAAGTGAAGTCAGAGCGTTGGAAAAACACGCGCCTAGCCTCATGGGCCAACATATCGACATTTATCGATGATTGATGTGCCAGGAACGGCCAGGATGGCGTCTTTCTCTTTCACTCACAGTCTGTGTCTCTGTCTCTGTGCAGGATGAGGTTCGCCGAAAACTTTTGCTGTTGATTTTGCAGCGAAATCTAATTGGAAGAGACGTTTGGCGGTGCTTGCAAACGAAACTGGCAACATGTTAAGCACATAAATCAATTTGTAAAACGTTTACGAAACTGCCAAATGGCAAATCGAACTGGCAACAGTCGGCATATAGTTCGAGTAAAGCCTCTCTAGATCCAGTCCATTTATGACAGCCCTTTTTATCTGAATTTATATGTGTGTGTATGTGTGTGTGCGAGTGCAAATAAAGTTTAAGGCAATATCTATAAGATATAGTAAGCGAGGATTAGCTGTCATAAACTAGCAAGCAGCTGCAGCGCCTTGATAAATGGCGTTTCAAATAAAACCCAAGAAAATTGCAAAATTTAAGCTCTCAAACCAAAAGAATAGCTGCAGATTTTGAAGAGGTAGAACGGGGAGTACACGAAAACAAGAAATCTGATAAATCGCATTTTGATTTTAAGCATCCGCTGGCACCAAATAAAAATAGAATATCAAAAAAATAGCTCAAAGCTAAAGGAGAAAAACCTAAAGCCCAGACAGACGTTTGAATGCGCGCTTAATTGCTGACGATATGTTTTCTACCGCTGCCCCGTTGTGGCATCCTTCGGCCATTGAGCTGCGAAAACGCCGCACAGGTAGCAGGTAGCAGGTAGCAAAAGAAAACTTTGCTGTCGACAACAGGAGTGACTAGGACAGATTGGACAACGGACACAACGCCTGACAAAATGCAATGAAAAAGCAATCAGCGTGCTACGCGAAGCGCCAACCAAAAACTACAGGACTCTGGCGTCAGGGATGCGAAGGACTAACGGCTAAAGTCAACAGCGCGACCGTTGTCGACGTTTACAAAAGTAGGCAATTTGACGTAGTTTCTGAAACTTTTGCACTAGCCACTTTCATGTGATTGATTTGCCGGCTGAGCAGAACACAGAACTCTGCACGAAGGACGAAGCCATCAGGCAGGGACAAACTGACGGCTTACGGACGCGCTGAGCTTGTTAAAACGTCGCTAATTTGACACGTACATCAGCAGAGACTGAACAGCAAAAAAGTGGCAGTGAATCAGTCGCATCTGCGATTGGCTGTAGCCATCGACATGTACGTAGTATTCAGGCTTGAGCTCAGGTATGTTACGACAAGGGGCCAGGACGACGACAGCGGCAAAGGCAAGGACGATGGCAACGGCGAGTTTGTTTGCCTGCCTCATTAATGAGTTAAAGTTCGAATTGAGGCTAATTAATGTTGAGTGGCTTGCATCATACTTCTGATGTTTGGCTAACAAAGTGCAATTAGTGAAAGTTTTTGGCTTGCAAAAAAAATGGGTGTAAAGCTACATCGACTAAGGAATCGATTTGGTTTTTGACAAAGATTTCGCTTGATTTATAGGTTTTTCTGATTTCGAAACTTAAACAAATGATGATTATACTTATTATTTCAAGTGAATTTTTACTTTAATGAAAATCTAATTCCATAATTTATAATATTAAGCCAAACATAATTCGTTCAACCACTTTTGTATTGCTAACTTTCTATAGCAAATGAAACACATTCATTCGACCACTTCAAGAACTCCGCAGAGACCTTTGTGGCTTCAGTCGAGGACGAAATTCTTCTAACCAGCACTAAACTAATTTGCTCAGCCAACTGTTATGAAAATGCAAGCCATCGACAAACTTGAATGGCTCACCCTGCCAAGGACCTTTCCCCTCCTCAGCCCCCCCTCCATAGCGCTAGCTATCGACCACTTCGCTTTGAGACAAAAACAAACTACAAAACAATGTGCGCAACATTTGAGATGAAAGTCCCCAATTGGAAAAACACATTTGTCCGCTGGCTCTAAGGGGGCATTACAATAAAATTTAATTTTACACGCTATCGTAAGCATTTTCCCCCCTATATATCCCTCATGCCGCATTCCCTCTATTGTGGAAGACTCTTCTCTTATATCTTACGCCTCAACTGGCGGCTACGGCTAATCGGCAATGTCCTTGCGCATGTTATACATTATCCTTTGTCATGCTGGTTATCGCGGTTTAACTTTATCGTTTAGTTCGCCTTTTCCAGCGCAATATGAAGCATTTTTCTGGCTGCTCTTCACCACACCCCACACTTCTGCCTACAAACCCCCTATAAGTATGTTGGACTTTCCGGGCCCCGCTTTCTGAATTTCTCTGTTTATCGGCGCGCACGATTATTAGTTTTCTGTTTGCTGCTTTTGTTTTTATAGCCGGCGATTACAATTCGGTATGTGTTGGTCCTTGTGCTGGCTGAAGTTCCTGGAGGTTGCAGTTTCATCTGAAGGCAGCACAAAAAGATTTCCAATAAAATTTTATTTGACTTGTTTTTATTTTTGCTTCAAGTGAAACGCAAAACTCATTTCGGTTTTTTTTTTGTTCTTTTTTCTTTTTTCATCGCTCTGGCAAGTTAGGGAGATATTAAAAACTCATTGTGGGCAATAAGTTTAATGTTTTTATTGTCTGAAGTCTATATGTACAAGTTTTAGAATAAAGAAAATATCTGTGAGCATAAATTTTGAAAAATGTTGTCAAATTATATTTTAAAACTTGAATTCATTTTGGCTTAAATATTAACTAGTCATCTATTTACCTTCCATTAGCTAGATCCGAATTTTCTTTGTTTAGTTTTCCATATTCGTTTTCAAACTAATTACTTGCTTTTTTTTATTAATATTCAAAATTAATTTATATTTTGAATTCTGATTGAATTGAAGAGCCGAAGATTCTTTCTTTGCACCCAATTCTTTGATTTTCTTATACTGCAAATCTACATTTATTAACCTCCGACGACTTTCGCAATATCCCTTATCGCAATCGGGTATGACTTCATCTTTATATTCAATCGATTGCCACGTTTCTTAATCATGTCTTTCCTTTTATTTTTTATCAAATTTGTTGCTTTGCAGCTCACATCCTGTGCAATCATCTTCAATTTCAGCTCATTGCAAATTAATCGTGTATACTGAATACCTAATCCTCTTCAAACCCCTTGCCATAGACTTTGTCCTACGCTTTGCACGACAAGCAACAGCAACAGCACCAAAAAAAAAAATTGGAAACTGGAAAATGTGCAAAAGTCAGCTTAAAATAGCGGCAAATTCTATACTCCATATACTGAAACTGCACGAAAAAAATTAAAATTTATAACCAAGACACAAACGCAATCAAATGCAACCACCACATAGCGCATCCAGTTCCACTTCACGTGGCATGCAGCCCCTACTTTTCCACCCTTTCACTACGCTGCACCTCCTCCCCTGCTAGCCTTGACATGGCCTCACTTTTGCTGCTTCCGCTTGCTGTTTATGGAGCTTGTAAGTTAAGCTGATTGTTGCCTCCGCTGATTCAGCTTCATGCTTTTTATGAATAAATATGATGCTATATTTTTGTAGACCCTGAAACGCATTTTTCCTTAAATGGAAATGAAACTCGTTGCAAAATCAACGATAGTTACTGCACTCTTAAGTTATGATAGGTAGAAAATAATTAATATTATTAAAACAACTTCTTAAAAGTCTTATATCAATTCCAAGAAATTATTTAGACTTCTGTTTACATGTTTTTTGAAAGTATCCTAAAATAATGTACTTCAGATATTTTTTCAAGCTTTATTCTTTGTGGCTCTCTTACAAATAATAATAAACAAACACGAATACTTTTTGGAAAAACAAGTTAATAATTTTTCAATATGTAAACGACAGCGAATGCGAGTAGCCGTTTTGAAGGATTTATGATCAGAGAAACACCCACTCAGGACATGGGATGTGTGGACATATTGACGTGCCCTGATACACTTTGCTGACTGCTCAAGCAGGGTGCGGATTCGGAACTGGCCTGCATTTGGCAGGCGGCAGAACAACCCAACTTAACCCAACCCACACTCAAAACCCATACCCAACCGAATCTCAACTCAAACGAACCCACTTCAGAGTCCTTCAGGCTGTCCGGGAGGGCAGGCACTGAAGCCAACGCCAACATGCTGATGATGATGCTTTATGATTAATGATTGGTGGCGAGCGCGTAGTGAGACCTACTACAACACCCTCTACCCCCTCACTCTTTGTCTGTCGCTTGAAACATGCTGCCTCTCTATATTTTCCTCACTCTCTCTCTCTTTTACTCTTGCTGACTGGCATATTGATTCCTCTTGTTTGCATTAGTGTTTGTTGTTTGCTCTTCATATTTGTTGCCGTTGTTGTTCTGCTTCGGATTTATATGCCATGCGGAAGACATTCACGAGTCTCTTGTCCTAGCCCCCCTCAATTTTCTTCATTCCCTCCGCCCATGCAGCCATCTCTGACGACATATGGACGTTACTTGATGCACATTTGTTTGCTTTTGTTTATTTGCTTTGCTTTCTCTCATATTTTTCGGTTTTGGGTAGGAGTACGTACTTATGAATGGCCATTGAGCAAAATATGCGTGGCACAAGTGCCGAGAGTTATGTTTGGATATATGTGTATACGTATGTATGTGTTTGGATAGTGCGTGGAGCTTTGTGAAGAGGCACAACTTGAGAAAATGTTGAATAAAGCTGTGTGGTATACTACTTGTAGTTATGAGTGGTTGGCTTAAATGGTGTGTGAATTATGACTCAAAAGACCCAGGGTATTTACGAAAATTTGAATGTCTAATATGTGTAATGGAATTAGAAACTACGCAGTTGTCTACCCTATCACATTTTTACTCCCTGTTTCCATTAAAAATGGGAAAAAGGGAGCTATAAAGTACTGCAAATGTATGTAACTATATATATTCTTGATCAGCATCAACTGCCGAGTCGATTTAGCCATGTCCGTCTGTCTGTCCGTCTGTCCGTCTGTCCGTTCGTCTGTCCGTCTGCATGAACGCGTCAATCTCAGAGATTATAAGAGCTAGAGATACCAAACTTGGTATACAGGTTCCTGTATGTTATACGCAGATCAAGTTTATTTCAAATTTCGGATGCACCGAATGTATTGCACTTTCATTCTAATTTCCATTTTAATAAACGTGTCATCCATTCTATAATACCTAACTTATAAGATTCTCTTCTACGCATTATCAAATAGTCTTCCGATATTATCTTTTTTTTGCTTTTATTACTTATTTCCTCGTCTTTTCTTGTTATCCAGCAACTATTATCTAATTTCATTTTATAACAAATGCTTTCCTTTTCATATTATTCCCCTCTTTTGCGAATTCTCACCCCAATTTAGCATTCGTTTGTCAATTTTAGAAGTAAGTTCCCAGTCTCAAGTTCTTATCAGTTGACGTCAAACAGCCCGCGAGCAAGGTCCATTGACAAATGTCTGTCAGACGAGCTGAGCTCATTAGACACTTTATAGACAGTCAAACAGACAGACGGAGACAGACTGAGTGAAAGAGATAGAAAGAGATAGAAAGAGAGAGAGAGAGACGACATTCGCTTGCATTCTCTCAAACTGCCCTCAGCTTTCACTTGTCAATTTGAGCAGCGTCGCTTTGTCTTTTTTTGGTTGTTGTCGAGCAATAAAAAATGTTTATAACTACGTGATTTTGACTAAGCAACACGCCCAGCCCATACCCCCTCGCCTGCACTCATGCTGACAACATTTTTCGCTATTGTCAGCAATAAAATTCGCAGGGGTTGCTGACCGCACCGGGGGTTGTTTCCCTAAGTCCATTGCCAAACTGATTGACATGCGATGAAGGCAACCGTCTCGAAATGAGCTTACAATTAATTGTTACTTTAGCATTTAGAGTACTTAACTCTCTCTGAAGTCTCCAACTCTGTGGCACAATTCTCGCAAAAATCTCAGAACTTTAAGGGTTTCCCACTTCAAGTTTAATGTGTGTCTGGGGTGTGTTTTTGTTAAGGGTTTTCCTTTTTGTTGGCCGCTGACTGTTTGTAATTAGTAGTTTTTGTTAATTGTGCGGCGGGTCTTGCTTAAAGGTTGGAGGAGGCTAATTTGATGTGCGTTTTTGAGGTGCAACCTCAAAATTACCAGACATTTGGAAATGCCAGCGAAATTGCGGCCCTGATAAGTAGGCAACACTTTGTAAGGCTTACGTGTGTACCAAAAGACCGTTGCTACACACACACACACCCACACACAACACATACACAGACAATTTGCTAAAGTCCTTTGTCATGATTTTTGCCCAGACCCATCCACTTGGCAACTTATTGTTATGATATCCGGTCTCAAACAAAAGCCGCACACTGCACATACTTTTAGGCGCATGTCAACGTAAATTGTAATTTATACGTAATATGAACAACGCCATAAAGTATATGACACAAAGGCAGCATGAAATTTAAAGCACACCAGTTCCCAAGTTGCACAGTTCGTTTCCCATTTCCCATTTCTCAGCTCTTAACGCTGCCAGCTTCGAATTTCCCTTCGCCTGTTAAGCACAAAATATGCGAATATTTCGCATAAATTTAATGTCATTTTCTACTGCTCGCAACGAAATTAGAATGAAGCATCGTAATGTCTTTTTTCCTTTCATTCTTTTTTCTTATTAGACTATGCATATTTACGATGCGTGTATTTATGAATTGTCGCTGTGGCTCAGTCAATTTTCCAGCTGCCTGCACAACAATTTTCACTTTTAGTTGCCACTGAACTTCAAATAGTCAGTCAAATCACGCAAATCGGAAGTGCCAACTCATTGTGTTTCATTGTGATATTGTGGCACAGCTCCTGGAAATGACTCAGGTGCTTTGCAACAGCATTCTAAGTGTCGCCCACATCCTGTCAAAGGCAGCGCAATTTGTTTTGCTTAAGGCTTATGCGTCAAGGAGTAGCATGTACTCCCTAACGCCCTTTTGTCATTGAAATATTGTCACATTTGACAATTGCTGACAAGCTTATCATATTTTATGCGCTTGCACATGTGATGCTCCCACAGCAAGGACTCTTTAACTTTTCATCAATTTTAACACATACACATCTTTTTTTACTATTGCAGATGATTCGGTGGATGTCACCTCGGAGCCAGATGATCAGGATGTTTCTGTGGCGGCTGCCTCGCATAATCCTAACAAGGGGCAACTAGAGGTGCAACTGGGCGGTGCCGTCACGCTGCAGTGTCCACAAGGTAAACAAATTTAACTTATTTGCTAGTCTCATCTATTAAATTGGTAACTCAACTTAACAGTCAACAAAAACGAATCAGTATTCAATATATTTTAAAAAAAAAGTTTTTAATAAAAAAACGTTGAATATTTCTTTTAAAATTTGAAAAACTTTAACAAACCGAATAGTTTTTTTCTTGCCAATTTGCTGCAACAGTTTTGATTCAAATTGCGCTCTTAGCGAAAGAGGAAGAAACGTTTTTACCTTTGAAAATGAAGTATAAAAACTTGAAATGCCTGCGGTCGACTCTCCACAACTTGTCTGAGAAGATACAAAAAAAAAAAAACAAAAAAATAGATCAAAGGAATTGAAAGTAAAAAAAACTGTTACTGCCGCTGACAATGGTGGAATGAATAAATGCTGAAAAATGTGTCTGGCATTTAATTACATTTTACATTTTGTTAAACTAATTGAGGCACACTTCGATGGCAGCTAAAGAATGGCGGCCTATTCATTAATTAGCACAATTGAAAATTAATTATGCGTGCAATTTACTTTGCTCACTTCTAAGGCAGTTCCACAAATAGAAACAATAAAAATATCAGTTTGTTAGGGGACCTCCTTGACAAATGAAAGTAGAAGTTCAAGCGACTCGTACCGCATCAATTAAAGAAATTAAAACTTGCGTGCCGACGAAAAAGTCAATTAATTTAATTAGAAATGGCGCTCAACTCGAATTATGCAATGACTTTAATGTTTACCACTCTTCATTGTCCCTAGGCTCCCTTGGCTGCTGGTCCCACTTGGATCCTGTTTCGGCCAGACTGCGAGGCCTTGGCTATGGCAGCTCACAGCCAACGGGTCAATTCTCGCTTAAGGATGTCATGTATCAGGATGCGGGCACATACAAGTGTGTGGGCCAATCGCTGGCCAATAAGAAGAAACTTGAAGTGCTACAAAGTGTCATCGTTTCAGTGAAGGGTAAGTTAAATGTGAACTCAATTGAATGGCATTTTTGACAGATTGATATTACTGTTGTTAAAAAAAACGACAATGAGAACTGTGAAAGTACTTCTTTGACTGTCTATAACCATATTCAGAAGCAGATATACATTAGCTCAGACTCATTACTCAGCAATTTGTTCTAAAACTTAACAAGAAAATATTAAGAATATGAGCTTCCACGTGTAAGATGGGCTGAAAACTTATATTAAGTTCTAAAACAATTGCAAAAAACAGTAAAATATCATTAAGAAACTAAACGAGTTATATTTTAAGCATAAAAACCAAATCCAAAGCCAAACTCCCACACTCAATATCGTTTTTCAATTTTTTCAAGTGTAATCCAGAGTCCAGTTCGAACAACTGTTTCAGCATCGAGTTGTTTGCACAGTTTATGTAGCCTACTTTTCGGGGCTTGGCAGGTGACAGCAGCGAGTTAAAAACATTAAAAACTTTGACAGCAGTTTTCAGCACGTTGCAAAACAAATGAAAAACTTTTGCATCTCAGCTTTTGGGTGATATTTTTCTTGTTGTTTTTTTTTTTTTTTTGCTTTTCGTTGGCTGTCAAAACTTCGACATTTTACTTTGCATGTGATTTTCAAAAGTTGTCCAAAGACTTTTCTTTTTTGTCCCGCTCGCTCTTCCTCTGCCTTGCTCTGTCTTTGTCTTTGTCTCTGTCTGGCGCTCTATCTTGTCGCATTGACACTTGTCAAATCTTTGCCTGGGCGTGTGGAAAAACGACGCATGATTGATGACTCGGCAATGGCTGAGCCAATTCCAATCAGTTCTCGCACAGGCATTGAGAAATTACGTATACGCCATGAATAAAATGTTCAGCTGTAGCTGACAATGTCAACGTGTTTGAATTCTCAAGAAAAATGGAAAATCATGCGACCGGAAATTAAAGAAAATGCACACAGCTTTGATTTCATATTATCACTGCCAGCTTCTATCTCTCTCTGTCTGTCTCTCTCTCTCTCTCTCATTTTGGAACACTGTGCAGCATTAAGTTGTCTTGAGGCGAAAGCTAAGTGGACATTGAGACAATAAAACTTGGCAAGTGCTGCTGGTTTGCTGCTCCTCTTACTGCTGATCCAGCTGCTCCTTCAACTAGTACTGGCACTGGTGGGTTAAGCGGCTGCCAGCTGACAGCAGCAGGCAGTCAGTCCAGGCTCAGTCCTGGCATGTCCTGGCTTAGAAACCCTCGAGTGCAATACAAACATGGCAGCTCACTGTTGCTGCCGAGCTGCGGCCAAAGCAATCAAACAAAGTCCCCTCAAGTGGGCGTCAAGCGTGTGTAGTGGGCCAGAGTGAGCGAGAGATCTAGAGAGACGGAGATAGATAGAGAAACAGACAGATTGAGGAGCAGGAGTAAACAACATATGAACACACACACACACAGAACACTTATAATGCTCTCTCGCATGCAATTTCAAGGTAAGACATTTTGTCATTAAAACTGCGAAATTGAGTGCTGTATAAACAAAATACGCAGTCGGGACCAGGACACGAGCCAGGACTAGAACGACAACCAAGATGGTGTCAGTAAAAGATGACAGAGGCGTTGCTGCTAACTCTTAACGCAAATAAACAACTAAAAATGTTGTCGAGATGTTGTAGAGAGAGGAGCTAGCGGGTATAAGCTGAGTTCTGGCAGCGTGAAATAGTCATATTTATCAAGTGGTGGCCAGAAAGGATTGCCTGGCAGCTCGAGCAGGAGTCAAAGGCAACAGGATATAGGATATGCAAGACACAGCAGCTGTAAAGCTAGCAAACATGTTAGATAACACCTTTTAACGCAGGGGAAACAACACCAACAAAGACGCATAGACGCACAATAGATTAAATTTACTATAGACAGAGTTAGAGTTGGAGTGAGATAATGTTATGGAAAGAGACAGTCTGACAATCCCCTGGGAAAATGGCTTCACTGTACTTGTGTACCTGTACTTCTGCTCATCCTTGTATTTGTGTTTGCCTCTAAAAACCATAAACTTCAAGACAGTAAAGCAAAATGGCGAGCAAGTTTCTCAGTCTACAAAGTTTCCGGTTCTTTTTATAAAAGTACATGTATTACAAGAAGCATCACAAGCTTGAAACTCTAGAGCATTTGTGTGAAGTTGCTGCTGTTATACAATGAAATCAAATTATAAATTTACCCATGTGATAAGCTGTAAATTATTACGAAAGTTAAATGTTATCAAACTAAAGCTGTGCAACTTTCAAAACTCTTAGATATATATTAATGTTTAATTAAATTTTTCAATATATTACATACAAAACAACAAGAAGAACTACTTTTTAACTCATATTACATAAGTCAGCAATAAAAGTTATAGCTTGAGTTCTTTTATAAAAATCAAAAATAGCTCTTGTCCCATAACTCTTATTTTAAAAATCCAAAATTATTATTTTTTCTTGACTTTTATTTTAAAACCTAGTGCTCAAGTCGAGTGTGCCCGACTACGAGACTCCCTGCTCCCAACTAGCACTTCAAGCAGTTCAGTGTATCCGATTGTGATGAAATTTACACAGCTGATCAAAATTGATTAAACATATATGCGTACCAAAAATCAAAGCTTTATCTTTAAAATTGTGGCTTTGGGAGTTTTTTTCGATTTGCGTGGGTGCGGGGTGTGCATCCGAAATTTGAAATAAACTTGATCTGCG
Organism: Hirtodrosophila cameraria; assembly: GCA_949708635.1. NCBI lineage: Eukaryota > Metazoa > Arthropoda > Insecta > Diptera > Drosophilidae > Hirtodrosophila > Hirtodrosophila cameraria. The sequence goes on along the minus strand of OX453089.1, from coordinate 17,028,910 downwards.
TACGGTATACAGAAACCTGCATGCCAAGTTTGGTGCCTCTGGCTCTTAAAGTCTCCGAGATCTGTGTGTTCATACGGACAGACGGACAGACAGACAGACGGACAGACGGTCAGACAGACGGACATGGCTAGTTTGTCTCGGCTGTTGATGCTGATCAAGAATATATAGTTTATATAGTCGGAAATGCCTCCTTCTGAATGTTACACACATTTGCAGTACTTTATAGTTCCCTTTTTCCCATTTTTAATGGGAACATTGAGTAAAAAATTTAATGATCTTTGCAAAGGTAATCTAAAGTGAAGAAGTAACCAAGTTTTTCAACGCTTAGTATTTTAACTAAATAAAAAAATAGTAATCTAACCAAGGTCTAGTTCAAAACTAAAATTGTTCGCGCATCTTGGACACTATAGTATTCTGAACATTTAACATAATGCAAACATAATTGCAGCTGTCTCTTTCATGCTGACAGCAACCAAAAATATCTTCATTAAACTGCACTTTAGACCTAATAAAAAATTCTCTTTTCAAACTCTTGAACTTCTTGTTTGAGCAAAAAAAAAAAAAAAAAGAAACAAAATTGCAAGTTTCAAACTGCGCACTGCATTTGTTTAAATTACTTAAAATAAAATGTAAACAAAACGCTAACCAAATGGGGGCCAAATGGTAAAGTGTAGGGAGAGAGGGGAATGGCAAAAGTAGGGACAAAGTCTACTGAGCCACTTTGCAAGCAGCTAGTTAACATACATATGGGGAGACTTAGCCACGCCCCCCTGCTCTACCCACACACATATTGTCAACAAGAAGACCCACATAAAGTTAACGACAACGTTGGGCAACTGAATAAAAAAGAAAAGTAAAGCAAATGGCAGGAAAGCCAAAGCCAAAGCGAAAACGTAGCGAAAATGTGAGAGAAAATTGTTATTTAATTTGTGTGAGTGCAGAACATTTTTGCAGCTGCTGTTGCTCAAGTTTTTGCTCACAAACTTTTTGGCCAACACACGCACCAGAAACTTTAACACAAGCATAAATTTAGTTCGCAAATGTGTATTAGTGTGTGTGTGTGGTGTGTGTGTGGGTAGTGTATAAGTGTATAAGAGTGTGTGGGTTAGTAAGTAAGTGCACTTTTGCATTGGTAGCAGCCGCGAATCCTTTGCAGTTTCTTCAAAATTCATATGCACATTTATTTTATTCTTGCCCTCGCTCACCCGCTGCACTATGGGCAAAATGGAACTTTTAGTGAAATAAAATATTGGTTTTAAATTTCTTATGAAAGCTTGCGATTCCGATTATAAGCTTTTTGAGTCAAAAGACAATATTTACCGAATTAAGGGTTCCGAAATATTCAACAAAAATAACTCAAAAATTTATATACATATTGTTAATATTGCTTTATGGATTGACTTCTGAAATACTCTTCCGCGTTATTGAAAAGTGGAACCAACACACTTGCTTAATCATAGAGATAGCATACAATTTTTTGCCACACAAAAAGTAACTTTTGTCCACAGTGCGCTTTCTTCAGTTCTTTTGAAAGAGCTCAAGTTGTTGGCGCCGTTGCATATGCAAGTAGTTGCTGCTTATGTATTTGTTGCATAATTTGAGGCACCCGCCTAAACGAAGCATTTCAGGCGACTTCATTACGTTGCCACGCCCACAACAAAAAAAATAGAACAAAAAACTTTCATACTTAAGTGAGGGTATGTGTGTGTGTGTGTGTGTGCATAATGAAACTTTGTTGTGTCGAGTTTTTTCGACTGAACATTTGTTATTTTGTAGCCAACTAATCAAGAGCCACAGGACTACAGATCCTGGGACTAATCATTGAGCTGACAATTCATAATATCCTTTGTTGTCAGTGTTTGGCTTTGGCTTCTGCTTTTCGAATTTGTAATTAAGAGCTTTCTACTTTCGGCCTTGTTGATTGTCATCTAAGCAGGTAATCAGCCGCAAAGTTCTTTTTTTTTTCCTAATCTTTGTTGGCATAGTTATCCAACTTGTTAGCTTAGCAATTTGACTTTTAATAAGCAATCGCGCTGAAGAGCTGCTTAGAACTTGTCTGGATTTTATGAGTATAGAGTGTAATGGCTCTTCTGATTTGAAGTCTAACATAAGAGTGAAAACAAGAAAGAAAAGTTATCTGAAAACGAAGATACATATATACACTCTCTTGAAAAGTTGTTCATAAGAAAACTTTCTTTTTAATCGATTGTGCCTAAGACAGCTATAAGCTATAGTCGCCCGATTACGATTGCAATTGTAATAATAATTATCTTTCAACTAAGGTTTTTTTCCAACTCTCCTTTACTTCCAAAAAGCACATCCTTACTTTTCTAAAGAGTATATCAATAGTCCTTAACAACTTTTGCTTGACTCGTAATGATTTTTGCGGAATTTTTATTACTTTGCAAGCGCAACGAGAAGCACTCAAGTGCTGCGTCCTTATGCAATATTATACACCAATTCACCACTCCATATATTATCAATATCTTAGCAAGCTAAGTTGCCTCCTCTTTTCACCCACAGCCTCACCCCTCCTCTTTACTACTTCTTGGCTGATTTCTAATAAAAGCGCCTTGCATATTCCATGCTTAATTTAGAGAGCAATGAAAGCAAAAGGGGGGGCGCCTTTTCTTCTTCCACTCCAAAAATATGCGTATATGAGCATAAATATTACTTTATGCACATACACACGCACACACACTTGAGCGACTGCCACGCCTCCGCCTCCAGGCGGGAGAGCCAAAGGCGGGCGTTGTTTTATGCATGCTAATTTGTTATGTGCATGTTCCTTTTGCCGCATGCCTTTTGATCAACATATATATGAGGCACACAAAACGCACAGCTCACCCCTCGCACTTGCCCCGCTGGCAACCGTAAATATTTTCATTGGCGTTTTTTCATTTTCCATGCGTAATTTTTCTTCTTGGCAAATTTTTACTGTGGAATTTGGCGCGTGGCTGGCAAATATTGCTTTGTTTCTACTCATTAGGCCAGGCTCAACTGGGGCTGCTAACATGGCTAAAAGCATAAAGCACTTGCATATGATTCCGTGTGTGTGTGTGTTTGTATGAGTGTGTTGTATGAGTGTGCTGCCTGCTTCGTTTCCGCCTTTGACGTTTTTCATTTGTGCCTCATTTAAATGGCAATTTATGAGTTCTGGTTCGGGGCTTTTCAATTTTTCACAGCAGCTGCGCCAAATTGCATGTTAAATGTTTTCAGCGCGTAACCCCGCATTCCACACCCCGCATCCCTTTTTTTCTGCCAAGCCAACTTCTTATTTCTATCCCATAGCCGCGATCTTGAGCATTAGATAAACGCTTTCGAAATGTATTTTTAGCGAGGGTTGCTGAGCCACAAAACGAATTGAAAATTAAATCCAAAGTTGCTGCTACTTCAAAGCGCCGTTTTTTCATCAAAGCCCCCAAAAAATAAAAAAAATAAAAATTAAAATACCTAACAAGTCGAACCCTGGGGAATATACAATAAATTGTGGATAGTTTAAATGTTGTTCAGCGCATATGCAAAATAGCTTTGAAGTTATTTGCATTTGACGTTGGCATTAAGTGTAAATAGTTGATCCTTTAAAAACGATAAGACGACAGGAATTACAGGATTCAGAAGGTGCGGAACATCAATTCCGCATCTTTAAAACAAGTGACGAATTGCATTTATAGTTTTATTTGCTCTTACGATTAGTATACCAACTTTCTGATTGTTACCTATATTCTTTTTTTTTGTTTTTAATGTTTTAAATCTACCTAAAGTTCATATTTTGGTTTTAAGATATTTACAACTGTTTTTAGCTATGTTTTTTTTTTAATAATGGACGCATTTCCACCTGAAAGAACACCAGTCTTGGCCAATTCGCAGAGTTTTGCAATTTTGTAATCCACGCCAAAACCCACTTCCGTTATTTGTTACGTTACGCCACACTCACTTTTGCTTATATCATCAAATCCTTGGTTTCGATCGGTGTGATTTCTTTTACTGAATATAATTCTACCTAAAAAGTTCGCAAATAAGAAAAACACTTTAATTTGTTGTTCTATATGATGTCTTACAAATGTCACGTTACGCCACAACGGGATTGCCCATATCGCATTGAATATGAATTTTAAAAAGTTTAAGCAGCTTCCAATTGAAACGGCAAATCAATCTAAAGTAAAAACAATTTCCAAAAAGACTGTTTTACTAGTTCTGACAATGTTAAGAAGCGTCTCTGAACTTTTATTGTTTTTGGGTAAATTATCAACTTGGACCAAAAGTTTAACTACTTTGGAAAAGGTTTAGGAAAAAGAAAATTTAATATACCTTTTAAAATTTAAAGTTCCACAACATTTTGTTAAAAAATGTATTTACAGTTTACAAAAGTTAAGTTTAAATTTCTTTAAAATTTTGAATGAAGATATGCAACTCATTGTTTGCATTCCTTGAAAATAATTCTTGCTATTTTTTTAATATAGCCAAAAAAAAAAACAGTTGCAACTAGTTCTTCCTTGGCTTGCTTCTAATTCTTTTACTGCTATTTTTGTGTGTTGTTCTTTGCTGGTTGTCGTCATCAGTTTTAGCCGTTATAACGCTTCGTTGTGTGTGTGTGTGTGTGTGAGTGTTTGTGTGTTGTCTTTTGCACAAATGCAGTCAAGCATTAATTTTTACGCTTCAATTTTCATACAAAACACACACAGCAAGGAAGAGACTAGAGAGACAGAGAAAGAGAGAAAGAGAGAGAGAGAAAGAGAGAGAGAAAATAGTTACTAAAAAAGGCAACTTGCCATTTTGACTAAATTATAATATTCCATATGTGTCTCTATGTATGTGTGTGTGTGTGTGTGTGTGTGCCTTTGCGTCGACGTCGCCAGTCGTTAGTTAAAATATGAACTCAAAACTTGTCATCAGAACGGCAAATGGCCGCCCAAAATGCCCCAGCCAAAAAATGGATGCCAAGGCAGCAGCAGCAGACGCAGCAGCAGCATGTAAAAACTTTTCAGACAGTTGCAGAAATCATTTAGAGCAGTATAGCTATATGGGTGTGACAAGGAGGGAGCTACTGACTGTGTGGGTGACAGTCTACAACTGCAACGGAAATGAGTTGAAAAAGTTGTGCAAATAGACGCCAACAGACGTCGTAATGTCGCCCAAAGCAGCAACCAATGCCTTGTCAGAGGCCAGTCTAGCCCCACAAACACATCCCCACAAGCCCTCCCCACTAACGTGCCCCCAACCCTTAACGTCTGCGTGACCGGATATAAGCAGTAAAACAAGCTGACAGCTCAGTTCGCCTTTTGAGCAGCCTGTGTCACTTGCTCGCAGTTTTATGCGTAAACAAATCAAAACTAATTCCCGAGTACAACACCAACCCCCAACTCGAGCCCCAACCCCTGCGACTCTTCAATTGCGTTCTTAGTCATGCAAAAGTCAAAAACGCATAAAATATTGAAAACTAACAAAGCAATAGCCATGCAGTTGAAATTGCCACTCAAACATGCAAATTTGCACCACAAGACATCGCCTTTCAGTTCAGAGCTTTTAAGGACTTGAGCAGTATGAGTTTTAGCCAAAGGCTAAGGGCTACTTTAAAGCGGGTTGGCAACTTGGCCACCAATTGTGCCCCGCGGCAGCCACATGCGCTGGTTGCCACAACTAATAAGCGAATGGCAACGGCAACTGAGTCGCACTATAATGATGACGCCCACTGTGCAGCTCGCCTGCAACTCCCTCCTGCCCAGCGCTAAGCAGCAGCAGAAGCTTCCCTGCCAGCGGCCTCAAGTGGATTACGTGAAATTGCTAAAGCTTTTTTATTTTACCCGCCAGGACACAAGAGCCTCGCGGGTGGGCCACAGTTAAAGGGCGCTGCAGTGGCAGGGGCAAGCGCATTGATAATGCAATTTGTCGCCTGACGACGCTGATGTTGGAATTGAATGTGGCGGGTAAGAGGGAAGCATGATTAACATGAGGACAGGAAACAAAGATTATATGTATGCCATCGCAGCGCATTATGTAATTATATTTATGCTGCTTAGCTGCTAAGCTACGCTCAGCGGGTATGCTACAAAACCCACTTGCATTAAGTACTTAAAAATAAGTTTGCAACAGAACTGAAGAGTAGCAATAAAAACGTATTAAAAGTATGAACTATATTTTTATAAATGTTATAGGAAATTGCTTATTCTTTGGCATTGAATTTCTTAAAACGAATGAAAAAAGTAAAACAAGTGAGTTTTTTATAATCGATTTTTAAATTGATTAACATTACTTCCTAGCGAACCAGAGGAGTACGCAGGAGTGCTTACTCTCCTAGGGACGCTCCCAAAGAGGCCAAAAGGAGGGTATCCGACGGAGAAAAACTCGAACTCTAGACCCCTGCACAACCAGTCGGTCTATTAGACACCTAAGCTACCGACCAAGTCAAAAACGGTTCTCTTTCGGAGTCCCTTTTCACTTCAATTCAGAGCCCTCCAAAATCGCTGGTAAAAAGAAAGCATTCTCGATCTTATAGAAACCCTTAATCTTTACTTTGGCTACAAAGAAGAGTCAAAACCATTTTTGAGCAACCCTTTTGACTCAAATTGCACTGAAAACTATCGCTAGATAGCAAAGCTACAGTCAAGCCATAAATATAACAAACCATTTCCGCATTTTCAAAATTGGGTTACTTTCATTAAGCAGCCGTTGAGCCACGAAAACCATTTATCCAACAATGGCCAACATTTAATGAGCTGCTCACGCATAATATTTGAAAATTTGTAGTGCGCCTAAGGCTATGCAATAAAATTCAAATGCATATTTTAATTGCATTTTGCTGCAGTCGAGTGCCATTTATTGGTTGTCGTTGTTGCTGTCCTTGGTGTTGTCGTTGTCATTGTTGTTGTTGTTGTTGCTATTATTGTTGTTGTTGCCGTTGTTCTGACAGGAACAACGAACCCAAAGCAGATAATGCATTAAAATGGTTGCCGTTGCACGCAGCGCGTAAAGTAATTAAACGCCGCCGCCGCAAAGCTAATAAAAATGTCAAATGTCAGGCCATAAAGCATAGGCCTGACACAGACGCTAACACACACAAATACACAAACACACAAACACACACACACTCATATAGTCTGTCAGACTGTTCGCCTGTCGTCCGCAGACTGTACACACATAACCCATTCGCCACGAGTTTTATGAGGCGCCACAAAGTGCATTTTAGGCGAGTTGTCACGCCCACATTTTAACATTTTATGGCGTCATCTTTATACATACTGTTCATCTAGTGAATTGAACTGTTCAATTTTAATTTCAATGTTAATTTCTCACGAGCTTTTATTGGGCCAATTTCAGCTAGCAACACTTTTAGACGCTTTTATATTTTACAGTGCTGCTCAAACTTTATAGGCTTCATCTAAGCTGCATTGTTTATATTTGATATACATTTCTAAATTTAATTTTTGCTAAAAACATTTGGTAATATTAAGGAAATTAGAGACTTTTTTTATATACATATTGGGCTTGTGAAATGTCCGTCTGTCAGACTGTCCGTCTGTCAGACTGTCCGTCTGTCAGACTGTCCGTCTGTATGAACGCGGTTTCTTTCCACAGTTTTGAAGCTAAGGCAACCAAACTTGGTATACCATGTCGGTATATACCATAGGCAGACAAAGTGTCAAGATCAGCATCTGAGCAACTGAGCAAAATGAGTAAATAAGTAAATGAGTAAATTAGTAAATTAGTAAATGAGTAAATGAGTAAATGAGTGAATAAGTAAATAAGTGAACTCATCAAAAAGAACAAGTGAACATATTCACCAAATTGAACAATGTTTACCCAAGTATAAGATAAAAAAAAAAATTTTGAAAAAATTAAAATAATTTCAATTAAAGAGTGAAAATAATATGAAGTGAGATGATGTTGGAAGAGAACGGAATCAGTCGGTCACTACACCCAGTGTCTGCTTAAACCACTTGAGAATTATAAGTGATAATCTAAAAACCATTATTCTTTGTGATTTCGATTATGTTGGATTGGTTTTGATGGTAACCATTTTCTTGCACATTTTCTTTCGCTTTGCCTTACAGATGAAGTGTGTGCTATATTTTTTTCGATTTATTTTTCACTCTGCTATAATTTCTATAAGAGTGCTAAGATTTCTTAGAAAGTTGTGTACGAACCTTGTTTCGCCTATACCAAGAGCATTTACAAAAACAAATGAGCTGAATGAGCCTTTGCTTTAAACTTTATGGCTTGAGCTTTATGGCAAATGCACTGCATTGTATAGAGAAATTTTCTTTTTTTCATTAAAATGTAACTGATATCTGCTACTAAATATGTACATAACTTGAGTATATATAGTACCTCGACTAAACATAAAAAAACATAATCAAAGTCGCAAATAAACGAATGCCAAAGTTACATATTGTTATGACCTTAAAAAGAGCTAAGCGAGAAACGTAGATAGAACCAGGAGGCAGTTGAAGGGCAGCAAAATGGTTAAAGTAAAGTGCAATGAGTGCAAAAAGTGACAAAGTTGTCGAATAAGAACATCGGCATATGAGCATGCACATATACATACGTATGTAACATACTTATACACAACTTTATGTGTGTGTGCGTGTGTGTAAATATCTGTAACCTAAATCTTGAAAATTTACAAAGCGCATTTCAATGGAAGCAACTGCTGAACCAAGAATTCACCTCAACTCATCCACCCAACAGCCTTCCTGCCGCACCGCCCCGTCTTTGGCCCCATTTGGCGTTGTCAACACAAATTAAGCCAACATGTAAGAGTGAACAGTTGCTCGTTGGCATTTGTGTAGTATAGTGTAGTAGTATATTTAAATATGCTCTTTCACTTTCAATATCAAATGAGTGGCTGGCAACTTTTGCCTGGCAGCGAGCAGTCAAGATTGCAACTTGTAGATACGTTGAATGTAGATACGTAGCATGTAGATATTTATACTTGTGCTTCTAGTTGCCTTGGCTTGTCGCACCGCAAAGTTTGCGCTTGCATCATACACAAAAACTAAACTTTGAATGAAGCCAGCCCAAGTACGCCCCCCCCCCCCCCTAGCCTTAGTTCACCCCCTTTTCCAAATCGAGCAATGCAAATTGCACAAGTTGCCAAAAATCGCTTCACATGTGCCACTTAAAGTTTGGTTGTGTTGTGTTGTGTTGTGTGTGTGTGTGTTGTGTGTGTCGTGTAGTTTACAAGCTGCAAGTTTTTACCTTTGCTGCCACTTGAAAATTTAATAAATGTTTTTTTTTTTTCTTTTCATTTTATTTATTTGTTCTGTTCTAATAACACGCAAGTGAGACCTCAAAACTTTTAAGTGACGTTTTCAAGAACTGTGCAAAATCAAAGTTATTAAGTTTTCGAAATGTAAACATAAAGTTAGTTCTTAAATTATTACTTAGAGCCTTTTGAAGTTGAACTACTATGCTCAGCAAACTATTCCTTTTAGTCAATTTAAAGACCAATTGGAAATGTAGGTATATTAAACACAGAATCGACACACGAATTTGAATTAAAAATTTAATTAAATTTATGCAAAAATCAATAATTGAAACTTAAATTGAGATTTCTTAACACAAAACTCAACACACAGTTTACCAGAACTAATATGATTTTCGAAAACGTAGTCACTAATCAAAAACAAATTTTGAACAACACGACTTACTTAAGAAAGCACGCCAGTTCTACAAGTTGCTTAACTTTTGATGTAGTGTATATTTTGTATAAATCATAACCAATTAACTAGGTAAATAAAACACGAATTGCCTTGTCTCAAAAGATCAAGCTAGAAACGAAACAGCTGCTGCTCAGCTTTTCCCAGTTTCCCTGGGGTGTCAAGTCAGACACATGAAAGCACAAACTGGCAAAGAATGAAGGGGCCAAGGGCCCCAAAGACACAAAACACAGAAAAGCAAAAAAAAAAACATAACAGAAGAAAGCAAAACAAAAGAAAATAAAACATAACAAAACAGACAATTACAGGTGAGCGCTGCTTAAAGATATAAACAACTGAAAAACATGCCCCCGAGGCCAATAGTCTGAGCCGTGAAAACTCAAACTGACTGTGTGTTTGTGGCGGAAAAGCGTTTTTAGATATGAAAAGCTCACACACACACACACACACACACATAGAGAGAGTGAAATAGTATAACAACAGGCAATCCGACAGGCAGCAAGTGAAAATAACAATCATAATATTCAATTATGCAATACTTGCCTGGAGCACATCGGAAGGCATCTCAGGCAGCCTGGCTGACCAGCAGTCAAATTGCCCCGCCCCACCTTCCCCCCCTCATTTTGGTTCACATTGTTATGCTTTTGAATAATTAATAAACATTGTGTGCACTTAATGCAAAAGCGGCAAATAAAATTACCTAAAATGCTGGCAGCTCGTGGCATACAGAAATCTGTTTGCCACTTGCCACTTGCTGCATGCCACTAGCCGCTTGCCACTTGCCACTTGCCACTTGCCACTCCATTGCCAAATTAAAATTACGTGCATTGCTTCGGCAAACCAAAAAGGGATTTAGTTTGCCATTTGTCGCGCTTTCATTCTCATTTTGTGTGTGTTTTGTCTACCTGGGGCCGATTTTAATTGAATTTATCGCAAACTGTTTGTCGTTGAATAGCGTTGAATTATAGATTACCCCGATGACAGGCGAAAAGAACATTCAACCGCTTTCAAAAGCATACCAAATTTATCTTAAGTTTGCCAACTTTTTGGCCAACTGCTTAGAAATTAATGAGCTACCGTCAAAAAGTAGGTTAACTCTACCAGCTACATTCTCTGATTTGTTTTTTTGTAGCTGAGAGAAACCCTTAAAAGCTTTGTTAATCTGGACACGCATTATGCTAACGATTTGTGGAGCATAACGACGAGCTTATTAAGTTCTTTTCAAATGTTCAGCCATACTAAATAATTTGTATTTTTGTAATAAAATGTTAAGAAATGCTTTGAAGTTTTTTAATTTTAATGAGAACAACATAGCTGAGTCGATTTTGATATAATACTTGCGTAATCTAGTCAAATACCCAGTCGGACTTTAGGTACTATCAAGAAGTCGTTCTTTAGAAGTATTTTTTTCTTCCAGAATGACTTTGAAAATATCGGGTTTTCCTTTTTACACTAAGGCGGCACATCGATCCTAGAATATCTTAGAATGTACTTTTGGAATGAAAAAAAAAGTTCGGCTATAATTTCGGAATTGATCATCTCAGAACACATTCATTTTTTAGCGAAAGTCCGATGCGTTCAGGCGATCAAACTGAACACATTTGGTTTTTGGATTCTCTTAATTCTTATTGTAGAAACGAATGAAATTTCAGCTTGCCGAACAAAAAGTCATCGTAAACGATTTATGAAAATTTACACACACTGCCCGTTTGAACACAATGGATCGTATTATGCTGAATGTCAACTAGTTGACAAACAACTCAATTCGTTCAAAGATGACTTCGAAATTTCCAGAATTAACACTTTAACACTTGTGGTTTTACAAATTTAGTTGACCAATAACCTTGTTTGTCAACCAACTTTTAAGTTCAGCAACTCAATGACAACCGACAGAATTGACAATCGGCAGTCAACTTAACAGTTGAAACAGTTGATCCTATTTGATCTACAGAATGATCGAACAATGGGCTCTTTCAGCTTTGCTTATGATACATTTATAGATATGCAGCTACCAGATAGCTATTTATATTACCACAAATATGACAATACAAAAATTGCATGATAAAGTCTGTAAAAGTCAAACCATTTTCAATCTCACACTCCAACTAATTAACAACAATTTTGGTGCATGACTTCTCAACGTTTTCTCACGCACATTTCAATGCCAAAAATGTCGTCGAAAATTGAGCGAAATAAATTGGGTGGAAAACGGTTAAAATCACGATTTCTGCAGATAGCGGACAATATCAAAGGGAAAAACGACTGAAGACGAGAGCTAGTAAAAACAATAACAGGGCAAACAAAAGTGATGCAACAAGATGGAAAAACGCTTTAACAAGCCAACAAAGTGGCAATGGTGGACAGAGAGTGAGAGAGAAGCATAAAAGCGAAAAGGTTGAATTGCGGGCGCGACTGGCAGAGTAATTGCAACACGCGAATGAATGCGAAAATTCAATTATTTTCGGTCATTATTGTTTTTTCCAGCATCCAAGCAACTCGAGTACGTTTTCCAGCACTGCTCTCGCTTGTTCCCTGCCACGCACTTTATGCAGAAAGATGCCGAAAAAAAAACCAAAAAAAAAAAAAACTTTCAGCGACGTGCAATCAATGGGGCGCGCATTTTGCTTGCAACCCCCCCCCCCCCCCCCCCCCCCACCTTGCCACTTGACAAGGCCTGTCTACCCATCGCTTTTCAGCAGCACTTGCAACCCTGTCATTCTGCACTGGGGTCGTCCATTGTCTGCCCACTTGGGCGACGGGCCGACAAAGTGTTGCAAAACGTTTTTGTTGTTGTTGCTGATGTTGCTGCTGCTGCTGCTGCACCTCTTTGGAAACTTTGCTCACAAAAGGCAACTACAAAAATTAAGTTAACTTTTTCGAGCAACGGGAATTGAGTAATTTTCAGCTGTAAAACTTTATTATTTTGGGCCAGGGTTCTTGCTCATTGTTATTTGTTGTTCTTGTACTATTTACATTGTGTTGTTGTTGTTATTGTTGTTGTTACTGCAACAATTGTAGTACATGCCAACTTGTTGTTATTGTTTAAATGTTAATTTTACTGTTGCTGTAAATGTTGTGAATTTGTTGCACGCCTCAAAAGTAGGCAAAAACATGCAAATTGCATTGCTCAAACGCAAGGAGGCGCTTCCTCAAGGACTCTCAGCTGGTAATTTTGGGCAATGAACTAAAACGACGCCTAATTGCATTAATGAAGCACATGATGCACAGCTTAATTTATAAACTGGACAAGTCAACCATTGCAGGGGCAATATTATAATAAGTTTTATAATTTGTTATACTACTTACAAAGATCTTTAAAGGATTTGTTTAAGCTGTAAACATAAGCTCCTTTTAAGCTGATTAGAACTCAAAAGCATGTATTTTGAAAGACAATTAAATTCCAATTTTAATAAAGTCAAGCAAACATTGAGAAGAGAATACAACTGTCGTAACTTGAGATCTTCATTAAAAGCAACATTTCCCATAATAGTTTGAAAAAATCTACAAAATCATCGTAAAAATAAGTCAAAAATAACCGAAAATATGAAGAAAGCTGCATTTTAGTTAAAAATTGGAGATAAATGAAAAAACAAGTAAGAATACTCTAGTCGAGTGCGCCCGACTACGAGACTCCCTGCTCCCAACTTGCATTTCAAGCAGTTCAGCGGCAACACAAGCAAGCAGCATTCTCAACTTGCACAGTGCATGTAAAACTGTTGTTTCTGCCTACTGAGACAGGGGAAATAAGTTCTTCCATAACTTTGGTGCTATTTATCCGTGTTGAAATTTACACATCTGAAAGACATTGATTAAACATACATGTGTACCAAAAATTAAAGCTTTATCTTTAAAATTGTGGCTATGGGAGTCTTTTGCGATTTGCGGGGGTGCGGGGGGGTGCATCAGAAATTTGAAATAAACTTGATCTGCGTATGGTATACAGGAACCTGCATGCCAAGTTTGGTGTCTCTAGCTCTTATAGTCTCCGAGATCTGTGTGTTCATACGGACAGACGGACAGACAGACGGACATGGCTAGTTCGTCTCGGCTGTTGATCCTGTTTATATATTTGGAAATGCCTCCTTCTGTCTGTTACACACATTTGCAGTACTTCACAACTCCCTTTTTTCCCATTTTTAATGGGAACCGGGAGTAAAAATAGTATATGCGGTCTGTGAAATGTCCGTCCGTCCGTCTTTCCGTCTGTATGAACGCAGTTTTTCTACAGTTTTGAAGCTAATGCAACCAAACTTGGTACACATATTGGTATCTACCATAGGCAGACAATGTGTCAAGATGAGCAACTGAGCAAAATGCATGAGCTGACTCACTTCATCAAAAAGAATAAGTGAACATGTTTACCAAAGCCAAGCATAAAATAAGAATTATGAAATAAGATGATGTCAAAGAACGGTTAACTTTTTGCAAAAATCAAAATAATTTCAATTAAGGAGTGAAAATAATATGAAATAAGATGATGTAGGAGAAAGGAATCAGTTGGTCACTACACCTAGTGTTTGCTTAAACCAATTGAGAATTATAAGTACAAGTTACAATCTAAAAATAAAACAAGTAAGAACGTTGCAGTCGGGCTCACCCAACTGTGATATACTCTGTTTTCTGTACGTATATTAAATTAAATTCTTTAAAAGACTACATATATATATATGCTACGAACTATAAAATTCTTTCTACTGATGGCAGAACGCTGCAAACGCCCAAAGCAGAGCGAGACGCGCACTTGTCAAAATGATCGCTCGTTTACTGGGGCGGGGGTGGGCGTGGCAAAATTTTTTTTCTCCAATCTATCGAAAAGTTCAAATGGAGTCATACTGCAAAATTTGGGGTTTCTAGCTAAAAGGGTGTAGGAGATACAGGTAAGCTCATTTGCGGGGGTGGTAGTGGGCGTGGCATATTTATTTTTGGCAGGTCGGTCAAGGATGTGGTCAGTAGTCTGTATGTCAAATTTGGTTACTCTAGCTGTAAAACTGTGGAAGATATAGGTTTTCGCGGTTTGTGGGGGAAGGGGTGGGGGTGGGGGGGAGATCTTGACACTTTGTCTTACTATGGTATATACCAACATGCACACCAAGTTTGGTTGCTCTAGCTTCAGAACTGTGGAAAAAACCTGCGTTCATACAGACGGACAGACGGACAGACAGACGGACGGACGGACATTTCACAAACCCAATATACTCTTTCTTTCCATTTTGGAAAACAGAGTATAAAAACCTTTACTCTTTGTGATTTCGATTATGTTAGATTGGTTTTGATGCTTACTGTTTTGTTGAGCATTTTCTTTCGCTTTGCCTCGCAGATGAATGTAATGTGCTATATTTTATTCGATTTATTATTTATTATCGAAATTATTTAGAAAGTTGTGTTTAAAGATTCTACATTGCAGTGTTAAGAATTTTGGAGTAATGTTAAACTAATAAAAACACCTCTACGCGAGGTTAATGTCTAGGTACGATGCATATTCAAGCCACAAAACTTCGGATATCTAATTTTGTGACGAAGTATTTTCTGATTAATATAAGAAATATTTTAAATAATAAACGTAATTTGGCACTCATTTTTATTGTACCTGAGTTTAAATTCGAAAATAAACCAAAGCTCCAACTTTGTGCATGGAAACTTAATATTTACTCTTGAATTACACACCACAGACAACTCCAAATTCAACTTTGCTCATTATCAGCATTATCCCATTAGTAGTATTAGCCAGTATCATATTTTCTATTACAACATTTTGAGACTCTGCTTTACAATTTGGTTCGCTACTCACCTCCTGCGTAGCTCAAAACTCATTTCATTTAGCGCCTAGCGCTTAAATCAAATTAAAAATCGCACCAATGACCAGGACCAGGACTAGGACTTTGACTGGACCCTGAGGTCATACCCCCAACAGAGTTGCCACCTGTGCAGTGGGCAAAATGCTGCCACACGGCTCACTGGCTACAAATCAAAATAAAATGCAAATCTCTTTGAGCGCTGGGCGGGTTTTGTGCGCCTTTCTGAAATCAGTTTTTAGCTGCCAAATAAATTACATTTATTTTTTGTTTTGTGGACAGGGTTGCCAGTTGCCCCTGAATATTTCGACAGGGGCAACAAAATGGCGTTGAACGCATAATTTAGCAGTCGCATCCTTTTGTACACATACTTATACATGCACACATACACCAGACAGATACACATACACACACACAACCCTGGCGGCGAGAATTCACTTGGTTTAATTGATTTTACAGTTAGTCGTTTGGGGTGTGGGTGAGGTTTTTGAGTTATAAATTTGGCAAGTGTCGATGGGCGCTTCGCTTCGCTTCGATTTGTTTTTGTTGTTGTTGTTGTTGTTGTTGTTTGTGTCTGCTGGGAGTGGGGCAACCCCGCTGTACACTCATTTGCACTTAACACTTTTGGCCATTTTGTTTGCCGAGAGCCGCCATTGTTGCCCTGCTACTCGTAAATAAACTGCTCAAGTTTATTTGCTGAATATTCCAACTCCAGTCTTCCTCTCTCTCTCTCTCTTTGTCTGTCTCTGTCTCTGTCTGCGGGGCAATGATGAGGAAAATTGCAAAATTTTCGTGCCTTTCGATAATTAAATATGCTCAACGAGCATGCGGCAACGGGGGGCGTGTAGCGCACATGTGTCTAATTGGATTGTCACAGTGTTGGCTAACGCCGTCACATGTGAGAAGCAGCAGCAGCGGGAGGAACCCAACTCTTAACATATGACCCACATAAGTTCCATACAATTTCGCCCAAAAACTTTTTAATGAAGTTTCGACGTTCTTAAAAACTTTTCGCTCGACAACATGTTGTTCTCTATTTATTTTGATTTCTCAGCAAGTTGCACAACACTGTCCAACTCTCTCTCTACCTCTCTCTCTCTCTCTCTCTCTCTCTCTCTCACTGACTGGATCGCTAAGCGGCCCATTTTGTCGGTGATACGCTTTTAATTAGTGGCGATGGCGGTGCCACCAAACTTTTGCCAGCATCTCTTTAATTGCAGCTGATGCTATGCGTTCGTACAGTTGCGTCTATAGGTGACATAGCTAAAGTACAGTTGTGTACGAGTTGAGTTGGCTTAGCAACTCGGCCCAACTTTGTGAGTTTGCTTAGCGAAGCGTAAACTTTAGTCCTTTGCAAACAGCTAACGACACGAAAGAAGTTCTAGTAGATGGGTATAACAAGATAATGCAATAATGCGGCAGGAATTAGAAATGAAAACGAAAAGCAGAATAGCAGAATAGCTACACAGATTACAAATATATATATATATATATATATATATATATATATATATATATATATATATAAATTATTTATTTAAAAGGTCTGAGAAATAACTTTAGGGGTTATATTCAGGCCTGTTCTACAAATCGATTCCGATCAATCTATATAGAACAGGGCCTCCTGTGTGCCTCATTATCATTAAAATAATAACAATTAGTTAGTTAGTTAACTATATCCAGCTATGCTTTTCATTTCGGTTCCAACAACTTTTTCCGTAAAAAAATTAAATAATAAAAAAGTTATGGGCGAATTCCGGGAAGTCATTTTTTTCAAAGTCCCTTGCGGTGGACATCATATCTTGTGAACGGTTCATCTCAAATTATATATTCAAAAAGATTCCGTTAGTGTATTGTATTATCTTCCTGCTGAACGAAGGATTTGTAAAAATTTGGATTTTTAACAAAAAATTCAATTTTTCAAATTCAAAAAATTTTCGGTTTTCTGTTCTAAAAAAAAGTTTTAAAAAAACAATTTAAAATCCTTTCTTCAGCGATAATCTTTTATCATTATTAATTTGCTGTTGATCGGATAAATAGTTATTTGGTAATCGTGTCCACCGCAAAGGTCTTTTCGAAGATAATCGCCTTCAAAGTTTTCAAGTTCTGTGTGCTGTTCAGGTAGTGCGCGCTTAGAACAGCTATAACTTCAGTTATAGTGCTCCGATCTGGTGAGAGTATTCTCAAAAGTACATACTTTAAGAATATGCAATAAAAAAAGCCGACTTTTTCATCCATCACAAGTGTATGTTAGCCCTTAAAATACGAATAGTTTGAAACTATTTAAGTAATGTTTCATCGAACTTATACGTTATTATTTAATAACAATCAATCAACGGTACATTTTTTGTCAAAGGCATTATGCAGTTTGAGTGTGCTTCAATTTTACTATGATAAATGATATAAAAGTAATTATTTTGGAAAATTATTAATTTGATAGTCTCAAAATGATATTGCTCTGTTTTTTTCTGATGTACATTTTTCAACTAAACATTTCCTCTGCCTCTCTCTCTCTCTCTATCTTTCCATTTACAGGTACGCCCACAGTAGTTGCATTGAATGCCACGCCCGTGGCATATCCTGGCTCTCCGCTGCATCTCAATGTGGAGTTCTGCGCCAATCCACCAGCACATGCAGCACGTTGGTTGCATGGCGATCGTGTCTTTACGCCGGGCAATCAATATGGCAGCACCGTATTGGCCTACTCGGTCAAGGTTAGTTCCTGACAAAACTTGCTAACAAATTATAGACATTATTAATGCCTAATATTTGTTTTCTAGGATCTACCAACGCCCTACTGCAAGGAGGCGCGCCTCACCTATGTCAGCATGCATGAGCGTGTGCCGCGGACATTCTACTTTATTGTTTCGTCGCCAGGTGGCGTTGCCGAGGCAGTATTCCATGTTAACTTTACGAAGCGACATCGGCAAATGTCCAACACCATCGACGATGATGAGGAAGAGGAGCTCAATCGGCCCGAGCAAATACATTTTCCGGTCTTTAGCAATAATACGGCGAGCGGACGAGGATTTGAGTTGGCCCTGGCGTTAACTCTCTTTGGTGTTACGCTGCTCCAGAGTCATTAAGTTTAAGTGTGAAAGAGACATATATAAAAAGTGAGAGAGAGAGAATGTTTGATATCTTGTCTGTGCGTATGAATATTTGTTTACGTATGTGTGTGTGCGAATGAAAGTGAATTTAAGATTGAGATTGAGATTGAGATTGAGTGAATGCTGACTATTTCATGCATGCAATTCATTATGCTATGCACTACGTACTACCCACTATTTTTAAGCGTATATACATATATCTACTATATATTACAAATATGTAATACTATATGCTACTGCCCACAACTACTACTACTACTCTAAAGCTATGTGTATGTGTACTATTTGTAGCCAATTAGCAAAAGCATCAAAAAAACAAATAATGTCTCTCGAATACCCTATGCTAAGACCCACTTACGACTATTCCACACACACACACACACTCACACACACTCACACACACTCACACACACTCACACACACTCACCCACACTTTGTAGGCGTCTAAGTTTTTATTCAAAAACCCAAAAAAAAACATTTGACACAAACCAAAACCCCCCTTAAAAAACTAATACTCAATATTTTTACTGTAGCCTTTAACTATAATTGTGTGTACGTGTGTAGTTGTAGCATCGCTTAACTTGAATGCCAAATAGGAGAACAAATAAAACAAATGACAAATGAAAAAAGAAAAATAATAAAAAAAATATATATAAAACTTTGCGTTTACCTACAAGTATATATTGTTAAAAGTTGAGACATAATTATTGTACTTTAAGTTCCTTTTTGAGAAAATAAGCGAAAAATAAAAAACTTGCAAAGTGACTGATTTTTGTTAAATATTTTGAGGCAATTAGAGTTAGGAGTAAGAGAGTTTAAACTATACTTTAATGTAAATGAAAAGCAAGAAACTTACCAGGCACGAACAAATTCCTTCCATTTGAATTTTTGCGCATTCGAATAGGCCAAAAACTAAAATACAAAAAAAAACAAGCTGTAAGATATTTTGAAAAAAATTAAAACCAAATTTAAAAATTAAAGTATTTTTTTTTTCTAATTTAAAATTAACAAATTTGCTTTTATTTATGAGCAACCAAATGTCAAATCAATAGTTTTTATTTCTATTGTTTGTCTGCAGTTTAATAAACATATTTTTCAAGGACCAAAAACTTTTGAAATTTCTTTAACAATGCATATTTTTGTAATCAATTCAAAAACACTTGATAAATTGCAATATATGAAACAAATTTATGACATAAAACAAAAATCAAAATGAAATGTAGCTCCAAAAATACCCTCCAGACATACAATATGTATATAAATGTTCAAGTAGCGAATTGCTCAAAAAAATTGAAGAAAAAACCAAAAAACAAAAACTATAACTAAGCGCTATAAGTATAAAACAGAACAATATTAAACTATAGCAAGTGTTAAATGTTGTTTCATTGAAAGAAAAAAAATAAAAATAAAAATAAAAATGAGAAGCCCTATCAATTATGATACAAGTAGAAACTCTACAAGAATATGCCAAGTTGCAAAAGGGGCTTACATTGAAAAATTACAAATAATAAATATGCATACAAAATAAATATTTATTTGTACTATACAAAAAAAAAAAAACTATGCGCTATTGTAAAATAATTAATTTCAAAACCCAAATAGAGCTGGCAAAACTGATTTGCGCGCTGTTTTTGTGTATAAAGCCAAAGCTTTTGTAATTTATTTCATAGATGATCTTAGCTATATCATAATATGTACTGTGTGAGCCATAAACATGCATACATATATAAAGTACTAGCAATTTAAGAGATCAATGTAAAAATCAACAAGAATTACTTAGAAGAACCTAACGCCAATTTAAGCAACATTCAACATTGCATATGCAAAAATCTAAGCAGAGTTCCAAGAATTCAGCTGCAGAAACAAACAAATAACAAAAAAAAACGATTAAAAACAACAACAAAGAATATTGAAAAGAAAAGCGTTTTAAGCATTGTAAGATTATAATTTTAAATTGAATTCAAAATATGCCCATATGCATATAGGGCTATAGTATAAATATATATGTATGGATTTATGAATAGCCTAACTGTATGTGTGCCATGTAAAGTTGAGTTAAGAATTTTCGTTTATATTATGATTATTATTATATACAAAATTGCGAATTGTATTAACAAAGCAAAAACAAACACGTCGTCATGTTAACTAACAAAATTAATTATAAAAACAAATTATGGTATTATAAATATATAAACATATATATATATATATGAAGAGTGGTCAAATGCATATTGTATTTATTATATGATTACTTATTATGATAATATTTAAAAAATATTATTTATAAACTCACATATAATACCATAATACATAGGTCTTAAGCGAAACAAAAACCCAAAGCAAAATGTGGCAAATTAATTTTTAAACAATACATAATATATAAAAAACAAAACCAAAAAATAAAAGTAAAACACAATGTTCATTGGTAGTGCAAAGAAAAATGTTTTGAAAATGAATAAAACATTCGAAAATACGAAAAAACGAGAATACGATGAATACAATAAGCAAAGGTTTAAGTCATAGGCCCAAGATAAAAGTAACAACCACCAACAAATTTTAAGAAGTACTAAATACTAAAGTATAATTGGGCAACAACTATTCCCATATTCCCAAGAGAGCAGACAAATGAAAATCAAAAGGCGCACCAATAATAAAAGAAAATACAATACAAAACAAAATAGATACTGCCCTATAAATCAATAGCATTGAGCGGGTCAACATTAGGGCCAACTTTAAAAAACAAAAACACTGTTAAATTTAAGCCAAGAATAAAGTGCAGTAAGAAATGCCCGCAAATAAAAATTTACAAGTTTAAGAGACAAAACAACAGACAAAATAGCCAATTTAGCATAAAATAAAGCAAAACAAAACAAAACAAAACAAAACGAAAAACAAAACAAATGAAACGACAACAAACACAAAATGAACGTAAAATGAAATTTAAAAATAAAAATGCAAAATAAATGATTTGATTTTAGTTTTTTATGGTAACTGCACAAATATACTGCTTAACAAGTAAGAACGTTGCAGTCAGATGCACCCGACTGCGACATACTCTTTTTTTTCCCTCTTTGCGGAGCCAGAAGTGGGCGTGGCAATTGTTTTTTTGCTCAAATCTTTCAAGTTTTACCATTAATTTAAACTTGGTCGGACCCGTTCTACAGGTTTGGGAGAAACAAACTTTGCTCTATCTAATCTATTTTATAAGGCAAAAGAATTCAACCTGCAAAATTTGATGATTCTAACTAAAGGGGTGTGGGAGATACAGACTTTGCTTATTTGTAAGGGCGTTGATGGGCGTGGCCAAATTTTTTTTAGTCAGATCAATCAAAGAACTGATTAGTAGCCCTTGTGTCAAATTTGATTAGTGTAGCTGTAAAACTGTGGAAGATATAGGTTTTTTATTGAGGTTTGTGGGGAGGGAGTGGGTGTGGGGGAGAGATCTTGACACTTTGTCTGCCTATGGTATATATCAACATATATACCAAGTTTGGTTGCTCTAGCTTTAAAACTGGAAAAAACTGCGTTCATACGGACGGACGGACGGACGGGCAGACGGATACAAACCCAATATACACTTTTTTCTTTATTTTATCAAAATGATTAAAAAAAAGAGTATAATAAATAGTAGTTTTATAGTACACAGGCACTTTTATAGTACAAGGGATTACCACATCCTAAGATACTTTTGATTTTAACTGCCTGTAAAAGATATTTGATGGAACGACTCAATAAAGAAACAGGTAAGCCTTAAGAAAGTAATTTATTTGGCTTATAAAAGGCATACTCAATCAATAATTTTGAATGATCTCTGCTGCAAAAGTATGCGTAACAATTGAAAACGAACCCTGCAACAAAGATTGCAAGTACGCTCAGCTTGCAACGTTCAATATGCAGCATGTAGCATGTAGCTGGCAGTTGCATCAATATCCATCAAGTGGCTGCCCCCGCCACTGCGACCAACGAAAGGGAAAGGCCCCAACGAATTGAACGCCTGGACGGACGTGAGGTCGGTTGGTGGTTCGGTTGGTCGAACGTTTAGTGCAGTTGATAGGCATGGAGGACGCTTTGGGCAATGCGAGATATTCCGGTTTTTCATTTCGTACATTGGCCCAATGCGTTGTCAACATCAGTTGTGTGGTGTTGCTTGCCAGCCTGGCAGCAAGCCTGCCTGCCTGCACTGTGGTCAGGTTTATTACTTGGAAATCAAAAGTACAACGACACCACAGGACGGTATGGCGAAACCAATACCGATACCAATAACGATACCAATATGGCAATGGCTCTGACTTTGGCTGCTGCTACACTTTTTGGCCTAAAGAGTTGGCAACAGGCAACCTGTTTGCTGACAACATCAGCATCAGCAGCAAATGATAACAACGACGACAAGCCAGCGGCCTGTCAGGCATTAGAGGTGTTAAACTATCGATAGTGATTGCATCGATAGTTTTTTCTTGGTAATACTTTTTGATTTATTCGATTTATTTGATCTTACCTATGACATAGTTAATATTATGCAAACATCCTGTCTTTATAAAAAACAAGTAAGAACATTGCAGTGGGATACTCCCGACTGCGATATACTCTTTTTTTACCCTCTTGGCGAAGTCAGAAGTGGGTGTGGCAGTTGTATTTCATTCAAGTTTTGCCATCTTGACACTTTGTCTGCTTATGGTATATACATACCAACATGCAAACCAAGTTTGGTTGCTCTAGCTTCAAAACTGTGGAAAAAACTGCGTTCATACGGACAGACGGACATTTCCCAAATATACCAATATACTCTTTTTCTTTTTTTTCAAAAAACTTTAAAAAAGAGTATAAAAACTCAACAATGCCTGTTTTCAGTTCAGATTTTAATGAAATCTTTCAAAATCTGCCTGATTAGCTGTTCTCATGTCTGAATTCGAAATTGTAGTTTTAGAATATTTGCCTTTGATCTTGTATGAAAAAGTGGAAACAGGTTTACTTACTTATGAAAAGTACTCGAAATGGGAGAGGAGCATATTTATATTTCACAATTGAATTTTGATGCCATCATCGAGCGATAGCTTGGTTGACAAACGACTATCAATGCTCATAGATATTCTGCAAAAAAAAGATCAAAATAGTTATCAATACTATCGTTAGTTTGACATCACTAGCAGGCGGTCAGTTAGGCAGGTTTGCCACTTTGCGGCGCTAATGACGGCCAAATAGCGACGGCGCGAGATAACACGAACTGCGCGAGAGTCACTGCAGCGGGGGCGTACCGTACGGACTGCACTTGGCTATAGGTATGACATGCATAGTTTATCAACTCTGCTGGCAATGACCAATTGAAATTCCTTTTTGGAGTGGAATAAACTCGTAATGGCCCTGGCCTGATACAAATCTGGCCAAGATGCGGACTACCAACTAGCGCTAATGTCGACGCACGCGCCACAGCCGCAGCGAAAGGTGCACTGCATCAATATAGAGAGGGTGAGCAGTGATCGGGGAAACATTGAGGCACCGCAAATATCCGCAATTGCCATTTGGCATTGCTGTGCGCATTTCTTTTTAATTGTTGTCATGGCCAAAGTCTCAAAACCGGCTGCCCAGTTGCCAATTGGCGCCGCTAACCACATATATAATTTTTTTATTATGATAGGCGCCATGGCTTTGCGTTTTTGAGGAACCAATACACGAAAAAAAGCTTCAAAACAAATGCAAAAGCAACAATTAAATCCATAAAATTGCACACTTTATGCGGCAAGCTGCATAAATGAACTGATTGATTTATATATGGATGGATATATGTGTGTATGTATGAGTGTATTCATGATTCATGAATAGTGAGTTGCTTTTGAGGCGTGGCTGTTGCTGCGCCAAAGCTGCAGATTGCTAACAAAAAATGCCGCCTCTTTGCTTTGCCTCATTTTGATAAAGTTATCGCAATAAGTAGTTGCCTTTTGGTGAAATCGACCAATTTGGCAGTTTGGGAAGTATATATATACCTGGTACATATATAGCTGCTAGAGTCTATTGTAAATTTACGTGTGTGGTTACATTTTTGTGTAATGAGTAATCACTCATAACATTCATGATTGCAAACTGAACATTACGAGCTAGGAGAAATCAACCAAAAACTAATCTAATTTTAGCAGTTTAATTTTATTGATTTTTAATATCCTAAGCATCCGCTGCATTTGATGAATACTCAAGTTAATTAGCAGGTAATAAAGTAAATTCCCAAGTGTTTAATTGATAATAATTGATCAAATGGGCAATATTAAATAGCTTCCATTAGTAGCAAACAAAAGTTTTTCATACAGAAACTTATTTTATACTTATCGTTCCTATGGCAGCTATAAGATATAGAAGCCCGATTTCGATGAAATTTTGTCATCATGTATAAACTCCACTTAAACATAGGCAAAATGAGTGTGGTTGAATTATTTTGAAAAACAAAAAAGTCTTTCGCACAAAAACTTATTTTCCAACCGATCGTTCCTATGGGAGCTATAAGTTATAGTGGTCCGATCTGGTCGATTCTGATATATGTATGTACTGCTTGCAGAAAGAATAAGCATCTGTGCTAAGATTCATAACTATAACTCTAAAATTGAGTGACTAGTTCGCATATAAACAGACAGACAGACGGAAAGACGGACAGACAGAAAGACGGACAGGCGAACCTAACTCGTCTGTTGATGCTGATCACGAATATACCAATTTTTTTTCTAAGAAGTCTGCTTCAATGCATTACACATTTCGTGACAAAATTAAAAAGGGTATAAAAAATGACATATTTGTACGAAAGATTATTTAATTTTAATGAATAACTCGAACAAACTAAGCTACAAGTTTCATATTGCTTTTTGACTTATACTCAATCGAGTGAAAATTTAAATTTATTTTTAGTAAATTTGCTTGTAAGCCGGCCTCATCTGTTTGAAAAATTATTGCTTAAGATCAGATTAATATATTGCACACAAAATATAAAATATATATCAATATAATTTCTTATTGTTTTCAACTTTCGCCAACAATTCATTAAAATTTCTTTGCAGAATCATTTATTGTTGATTTCATTAAACGTTGCACTCACAATAATTACACTTTAATTGCAAACTCTTTTTTATTATCCAAACTTACGCGTAAAAATATAAGTACGTATTATGCATTAAGTTCAGTTGGCGACACTTTGGTGACTTTAAACGCGTTTAAAACGCTGACAATTAATTCATTTCTCTTCTTTTAATGCTAACGTGAAGGGTAGGGCAGGGGTGAAAGGGTGGCTGTACTCATTGGCGCACGCACAAATAATTTTTCATACACTTTTATGAAATTTCACAGTTCAATTAATGCATTTTAATTTTAACTTTATTTTCCAATTTACTTCACACAGTTAAACGAGCGACGCGGCAAAATCACCGACAACGGGCCAATAAAACAAAAAAAAAAAACAAAAAAAAAAGGAAGAAACAAAAAAAAAAAAGTGGAATTGAAAAAAAGCGCATCGCTAGCGA
The DNA here is from genome assembly GCA_949708635.1 of Hirtodrosophila cameraria. NCBI lineage: Eukaryota > Metazoa > Arthropoda > Insecta > Diptera > Drosophilidae > Hirtodrosophila > Hirtodrosophila cameraria. The sequence continues at coordinate 17,002,856 of OX453089.1, read as the reverse complement.
AATTCGAGTACGAAAATTGTTAACGCAAAATTAAAAATGGTTTTTGATTGATTGTTGCATAAAATTGGCTTTTGGTTCGAGTCTGGCCCGCCGCCCATTCATTGTAATTACCTTTTGGCTCATTTTATTTGCCCTGCGCACTTAATTAACACGGCAAATGGGCGGCTTGGACTGGTTGGGCATACGGTTGGGACAGACGGACGGATTGGTTGGCCATAACGCTTCGATGCGCTTTTTGGAAATACAATAAGTAAATACAAAGTGAAATAAAATTAAATAAATTGCTTTTAATAGATTTCCCGGAGTTTTCGTTGGGCTTTTACATTAATAAGCTGCTGCGAACGCATTTCAATGATTTCCTTTGCAATTTTTGCCGATTTGGTTTTTGGTTTCCCAGCGACAAGTTTGGCCATGCGGAAGGAAGTTGATTGCCAGCTACCAACAACAACAACAACAAGGATAGTTGACTTTTGTTACAGTTTTGCCAAATGCTGAGACTGCGCAAATTAGCCATCAATAGGCGAGTTGGCCAACTAATCGAGCAGAAGAGGGGCAGGGCAGGGGCGTGACTGAGGCAATTTATGAGCCGCATTTCCTTTGACAAAACCATGTGAGACTCTTGGCATGCAGTTTGCTTGCCTCTTGGCTTAGTTATATAATCTTAGCCACTTGCTCTTTAATCATAATTGTCTGGCTTACACACACACACACACACACACGCACACACGCTGCAAGAGTTTAGAGCATTACGCATTTGGGTGTGCGGAAGACGAGAGGAAATGCCATCAAAATGACACCAAGCAAAGCGAATGGGAGAAAGCCAAATTTCTCACAAATATAATAGTAATTACTATGTGTGTGTGTGTGTGTTTAATTGTCTGCTCATGGGGCATGCAACATTCTCACACACAAAGCAACCATTAATGAGATGCAAGCGATAAAGATAAGAGGCTAAACTGGGCTTAATTCGAACTTAGGTAACAGTTATCTGCAGTTTTTGTGTACTTTAAACGAGACTGAAAAGTTTTTTTGAGAAATTAAAAATTAAGCTTTACTTTAAATCAGCTTTGGCATATGTTAAATATAGTTAATATCAACCTGGAGGCCTTGTAAATGTTTTAAATAAAGTTTAAAATTCACTTTATACATTTTATATAAAGTAGTATTATTATTCGCGTTAGTCAATGCTGTTTCTCGATTTGAAGGTATACAAAAGTATAAAAAAAAATATATATCAAAAAATTACATTTTGTTGATAATACCTAATTACACAATGCAACAAATTTTGAAAAAAAAGTTGTGCCTAGAACAACCACTATATTTTTATACTCTGTTTTCCAAAATGGAAAAAAAGAGTATATTGGGCTTGTGAAATGTCCGTCTGTCCGTCTGTCTGTCCGTCTGTCTGTCCGTCTGTCCGTCCGTCTGTATACATGTTGGATACATGTTGGTATATACCATAGTAAGACAAAGATCAAGATCAAGATCTCCCCCCCACCCCCACCCCTTCCCCCCACAAGCCGCAAAAACCTATATCTTCCACAGTTTTACAGCTAGAGTAACCAAATTTGACATAAAGACTAGTGACCACACCCTTGACCGACCTGCCGAAAAAAAATATGCCACGCCCACTACCGCCCCCGCAAATGAGCTAAACCTGTATCTCCTATACCCTTATAGCTAGAAACCCCAAATTTTGCAGTATGACTCCATTTGAACTCTTCGATAGATTGGAGAAAAAAATTTTTACGTACAGAAAACAGAGTATATCGCAGTCGGGTGAGCCCGACTGCAACGTTCTTACTTGTTCTATTTATAAAACCAGTCGCAGAATCCGAAAATAAATATAAAAAACTATGTTCGAGAGCTCGTTTTCAAGATAAATGGAAATAGCTAGATTTTCGATTTTTCTAAAAGGTACACTCGGAGAATTGTCAATATCTTCGAAACCAGATATTGCATTCTTATCAAATTTCCTTTTAAAAAGCTAGATGACATTTTTTCTTT